>CM057159.1:3040868-3071868 GCA_029962745.1 Echinometra lucunter
TTGTAGATGGCAATGTTAATTTTGCTATATAGGTGCACGTAAAAATGAGGGCATTCAGTATATCAATTCTGATTACGCAGTTTTTCTGGGTTACAAAATGGGTTATTGAACACGTCCAATAAATCGATCGTGACTACAGTCATGCTTGGTGGTATAATGAATAATTCTTGAAAGAAATTGATGAGTCCCCATTTTAACTTGCCTGACATGACCTACCCCCCCCCCCCTTCACCGAAAGAAAAAATCAACCTGCTTTGCTTTTATAGAATCTTCCGAGTAATGTGAGAATATTGCAGGGCGTTCACATAACAGTCACTATGAACATGACGGACAAAGAAAGTGGACAAAATAAACAACCCCTCATTCTACTCTTCACAATGGTTCTGGTAGTCAAAAGAACATCCCTTCATTGCTATTGTCTAAAATATGTGGAACAGATGTCACATGCATATTCACCTGGAACTACACGATTAAACCTAATAGCTGTGAAGGGATGTTCTTTTAACTACCAGAACCATTGTGAAGGGTAGAATGAGAGGTTGCTTATTTTGTCCGCTTTCTTTGTCCTCCATGTTCATAGTGAGTGTGTGAACCACTGATGAATCCAACCAGGGTAAAAAGAGACTCGAGAAATAAAAATCAATACATACATTAATACTATTGTTCTCTCTTTTTGTATGTTCATTTGTTAATGTTTTTTTTTTTTTTTTTTTTTTGGGGGGGGGGGTTGCCTGCCATGCAGAGAGCTTTCATGTGTCCTCGCTCATTGTAAGACTTTCATCACTGCCATGGTAGGAATTTTCATATTTTATAATGCAAGTGATATGCTGACTATATCACTATATCTTTACTGCATTTTTTTTTTCATCTTACGCCAAACCCATCATTCAATTAGTATTCCTTTCATTCAACATTTCTTTTTAATAAAGGTGTGTTTTTTTAAGATACAAGAACTTGAATCATTAAACCTTTTAAAAACTTTTCCGCCTTGCGTTAATCTTTCAGTTTCATTTCGTCTGAATGTCTCCGAGTGTGCAAGGTGCATAGAGAGCTTTTTTATTATCACCATAATTACGCGTATTGTTTTTAAAATATGTAGTATTATTAATATATTGCAAAAAATAATCAATAACTCACTAATGCCTGAGGTATTTAGGAATTTCAATTGTCTCTTCGATTCAGTACAAGTGTTTTAACATGGAGTATTCTTAATATGAGTGGCCATTCCGTCAGGTCAACATACCTTCAAAAACACGCGTATAGGCTAACAATTATATATTTTTCTTTCATATTTCAAATTTTGATTTGAGTACGACTTACTGTTAGCTTGGTAATGATATTAATTATCATAGAAATGTGACACCTGTTTTTATTCAGTAGGTGCATATTTATTATATTCAGTAAACTAATATTTGGCAAGGAGAGGTGTGACACCAGACAAAGAATCTTCCTTCATTGTGAAAGACCCAGATATTGCCTTACGCTAAGAAACATATTATAAGACGGACAAATCAAATAGAGGGGGCGGGCAACAAAAGGGAAAGAGAGATCATAAAGGAAGATACAAACTGATGTATATCTCTTTTAGAATGCGCAATATTTTGCATTGAGGACTGATGTGCGGGAGGAGCATGGGGAAAGCAGGGGGAAAAGAGGAAGAAAATGACTCCTTAATGTCGTTTTTTATCTTCTCATATGCATTCTGTGCTTAGTAACGGAGTATCGTGTTATCCATTAACAAATAATAAGCGTGAATTGCCTGATAATGGTTAGGGATGACCAGTAAAATTTACTTGCATAGTATGTTTGTTCTGACGAAAGAATCCTCGTCACACGATTACCTCATCGGAAGCGAAAATATGGAAGATTGATAGTCGTGAGCTTTGCAGTTCAAAGCTCAGTGCAACAGTGACGTATGCAGCGTCATCATCATCCTTTTAAAAGCCATTATTATTGATGGCCTGAATGATTAATTGAAGGATTTTATTGAAACTTACCCATTCCCGCAGTCCAAATACTGAATTGCAATGGTTACAATGTACATCTTGTGTGTCGATCCCGGGGATGGGGGGGGGGGGGGGGGGAGGGGGAGGATTGGGATATATTCCCCCCCCCCATATGTTGGATATGGGGGGGGGGGGGCTTACCTGTATTATCATTCCCCAATAATTCATCATCAAAAATTACATGGCCCCCTGTTAATCCCCTAAAAACAAAGTAAAAGAAAGAAAGAAAAAAGGGAAAAGAGTAATGAAAAAAAAAATTAGAAAAAGAAAAACCTGGGTGCCGAGGATATTCGGCAGCAATCATCCCCCAACCAGGAACACAAACCGACACCCATAATGTATAATGCTAGAAGCAATAAAAGAACATTCGAATAGTTCAGACAATCAACAATGGAATTTCAATAAAAATGCTGTAGGCCAAAGATGAATTTCTCTGTCGGCAAATTTGAAAATCTTATTTTCTTTAGCAAGGTCAGTCTAATCTTGACATTTGCAGACGGGGGAAATGCCGATGGTAAGATTCGTTACATTTACCTATTCTCGAGTAAGGAAATAAATTGCGAGTTTGAAGGAAAAAGAGAAAAGCCCATAAAGAATGGTCTGCACCATCTTTATGCTATGTTTAGAAATTATAACTTTCTAAAGCAGATTACTGTTCTCCAGGTGCAGTGAAATTAGCTCACTATCTGGTAATTGCGAGGCATCGAGTATCCTCTTGGCCAATCATGGACAAGGACATGGTCATTGTTCAATGGACAAATAGTGAAAGATGGGGAGACATACGGAGAGAGAGGGGATAATACAGACTGATGAGTATAGGGAGATAAGAAGACAATAAACTTTTTTTTTTCATGATTCTCATTCAATACTATAAAATAGAAGAAACGGTTTGCTGATTTAAATGAGGTATCGTTTCGAGTTGAAAACAAGGTTCTTTCAGCTTCACTATGCACACAACTTCATCCAGTTAATGGCCGTTCTTTGTTCATTGTTTGCTAATAGGCTGATCAAAGGTTTAACTATAGCTTGAAATTTTCCTTCACATACCGCTAATTCATTTCTTTCGTTGATTCAAAACTACTTTTACTGAAGGTCATGTCAAGAAAAATTGCAACTGTAATGGATGATAATCATCTTTTGATTTGAGTTAATGAGAATTAAGGATTTGCGTCATGGCTACTGGAGATTCTTTAACAAAGTAAAACAACAAAATGAAAAAGAAAAATATCAGAAGTCATAGGGAAAATGTTGTCTAACATCATGAGTTTTTGTTTTTCATTTCGACACGGAAAAACTTGCATAAGCCAATGGCTGTTTTCTACAAGTCCGTTAAAAATGATAACATAAAAGGGCGATTTAAAGCAGTTTCGTGAGGCGCAAATGTTCACTGCAACTTTTCCTCCTGGTCCAGATACCATTGGTCTTATACTGATCACTGAAATACTCAGTCAAATCTAGTCTATCACTGCACCTTGACACTATTTAACCATACATTAGATCTCAGAGAAGCTTGTCGATATCATATATCTATATTTACTCGTTTCAAAGAAGGAAAGTTGGAAAGACCAAAGCTGAAATCTTCTCTATCGTACGCAACCGTAACAAATTTACATTTTTCGGAGCCTGATTTAGATCAGTGGAAATGGAAACGAGTCCTGGAACCCCTGCAGAAGCATCTGTAGTACCTTTCCATCACAGAGCTATCGTGGCATCATTCTTACTTGTGCTGGCGGCGATCGGTGTGTTTGGCAATTCCCTTGTCATCATCGCCGTCGTCGTCACGAAGAGACTTCGCACGATCACCAACATCCTGGTCGTCAATCTCGCTCTAGCTGATTTCGTAGCGTGTGCTATAATGCCTTTCTTGAGTCTTGGTCTTCTGAGTCAAACTGGAAGCTATCCACTTGATGAAATCATCTGCGCGATCGCAGCTGGAGTCGGATACACCTGTGTGCGATGCAGCGCAACAACGCTTGTCACCATCTCTTTCGTCCGCTGGTACGTCATTACCAGATCTGTTCGTGGTCATCAAGGTATCCATACCTCGAAGAAAATCACCACGGTTGCAGTGATTCTTTGGATGGAAGCTGTAGCTTTCATGGTGGTACCTCCAGTTCTAGGCATCGGTACTCTAGGGTACTCCGAGTACTACGGAATGTGTTCTTTAAAAGACACAAACCCACTGGCCTTCTATTACCTCATCCTTCAAGGGACTTCGATCGCCATTGCCTTGATCCTCATTCTGACGTTTTATGGTCTGATCTTGCGCCATGTTTTGCGACACAACAAGCAATTTCGAGACAAGTATGCCGTCGATGAGGATAGTCGTTCAAGCACAACACATGCACATCAGGCTAAGGCTTCAGTATCTACGGATTCTCGTCCACCCATGATCAAGGCTATCAACCAGAAGGAGGTGGAGATCGCCAAGAATCTTTTCATGGTTATTTGTGTTTTCATGTTCTGTTTCCTAGCGAGTAGCGTGAATTTCATCCTGCCCGGTGAAAGCGTATCAACCCTCTACACTACTATGATCTTGATGGCAAACAGCGTAGTGAATCCCATCATCTATGGACTCAAGCATCCAAACTTTCAAGAGGCCTTCAAGAAAATCCTTTGCTGTCGTTTCCTTAGGTTCAAGTGTACGACCACATGAGTATTTTGTTGTCTAGAGCATCAATTTTTTTTAAATGGGATACTTCCTTGCTTCAAATATTGCTTCATTGCAACATCCTTTCCCTAGTCATCATCGTCGTCGTCACGAAGAGACTTCGCACGATCACCAACATCCTGGTCGCCATTCTTGCTCTGGCTAATTTTGTAGCATGTTTCATAATGCCTTTCTAAAGTTTTGGTCTCGCAAGTCAAACTGGAAACGACCCACTTGATGAAATCATCTGTGCGATCGTAGTTGGAGTCGGATAACCTGTGTGCGATGCATCGCATCGACTCTTGTTATCATCTCTTTCGTCCACAGGTACGTCATTACCAGATCTCTTCGTGGTCATCGAGGTTTGATCAATCAAACCCGACTCCTGGTGACCACGGGGTTACCAGGAGTCGGGGACGACTCGATGGCACCTAACAAAAACAACAATTCAAACGGATGAAACATTGATTGCCGATTGGCTGTCTTTTCACGTGTTATGTGAAAATTTATGTATAATAAATGGGTATGCAAACTGTTATTTTATACGATTTTTTAAACAAAGATTAATAAGTTTCATTTCGGCTTAGAAGACCCGACTGATAACTTTAAATAATATATATATATATATATATATATATATATATATATATATATATATGTATATATATATATATATATATATTGTATGCAAGAATTACTTGTTCACTGCACATAAACCACACTATAAAAGGAGAAATGAACCATGCTGGAAGTCGAAAATTTCTAAATTACATATAAAAAAATCTGCTGAATTGTATATCAAATTAAAGAGGAAAGTACAGCCTTTGATTTGCATATAGTTACAAACTGTGATCAGTCATGCATGAATAGTAAAGGATCCATTATGCATAATAATACCTATTTTCTGACATTTCTGTGATCCGTGAAGCATGACTCGTAATGCTCCAGTGATCATGGTTATTTCTAATTTTTTTGCAAGAGATGAGATGATATTCTTGAATTTGATATACAATTCTGAGCATTTCACTTGGTTTGATTCATTTTGACATGAACTTGAATTTGAATCATGAACCTAATTGCAACCCCTGTACAAAAGTCAATTAGGCAATAGTAGCAAAGAAATTCATTCATAAAAAGATGTCTTCAAAACGAATAATACGAATTGAAATACTAAAAGTTGTATATCAAATTGACGGATATCATGTCGTCTATCAGGAAAATGAATGAACAAGCCCTGATCATCGAAGGATTACGGGTAATGCTTCAGTGATCATAGAAAGGTCTGAAAATAAGCATTATTGTGCGTAATGAATCGTAACTATTCATGCATGACTGATCACAATTTGTAACTAAATGCAAATAAAGGCTATACTTTTCTCTTAGATTTGATATACAATTTAGTAGATTTTATGATAAATGATTTAGAAATGTTCGACTTCCAGCATGGTTCATCTTCTCTTTTTAATATGGCGTGGTTTATGTGCAGTGCACAAGTAATTCTTTGATATACTGATTATGTATACATATATAAATGCATGGAAAAATATACAATTTCATAAAAGTATTTCAGCTTTAAATAATCATGATAATAGATAAATTTGATGTAAGGTTAGAAGTCCCGAGTGTTAACTTTATGAAACTGATATATATATATATATATATATACATATTGAAAGAAATTTGACAAATGCAAACAATTTTGGCAACTCCCTTGTAAATAATAAACACTGAAAGAAATGAAAATGGGAGAATAATAATTGCGTAACTCCCTCAATGTTCCCCCGAGCTGTCATCCATTTTGGTCTAGTGGTTAAGGCATTGGCGTTCATAGCCAAAGGCCCGGGTTCGATTCCCGGCGGAGACATGTTTTCAACCTTTGCAAAATTTCCAAAATGGTAGGACAGCTCTGGGGAACTTTGATTCATGCTACGCTATTATTCTCTCAATTGATCTCATATTAGATGCTGCACAGTAAATTACAAAAATAAAGAATCACACAAACTAGATTTCACGATATTTTTTTTTCAGTGATAAGTGTTTTTTTTTAAACAATATATTCTTTTTGTAATATCAGATGCTGCACGGTGAATTACAAAAATAACACAAAATAACACAAACAGTCAAACCAGTGTAGTTATGAACTTTCCAATATACAGTGGAACTAATTCACGTCAAAATAATATTTCCAATGCAGATAATGATTGCGTTCGTGGGTTTTACGAAGAAAAAGGTGTAATCGAAGATAGCTTTGACCTATTACCAGTTAGTGAACAATTTGTGTACAATGAGTTACGTAAATTAAACGTATCAAAGGGAACGGGCTTATAGCCCCCTCACACCTGACCGAATGTAGGCGGACGAAGGGTGACGAATGGGAAAAATGCACGAAATGCACGCGAATTCAACGAATTCAAATAAAATTTCCGTCAAATCATGCGATCAGTAACTATTGTTAAATTTTATCAACGAACGGTAAGCGAAGGATAAATATGACATGCAAAGGATATCGATTTTTCGATTCACCTCTTTGAGTAAATTGCACCCGAAGGCGAGCGAAGGGTTGATATAACCCAAAAAGACGAACGAACAGTGAGCAATGGTTTGATATGGCGTGCGATTAGAAACGAAGACGAGGGAATAGATCGGGCGTTTGTCATCGTGTTGCTTCGTTAAGGGTTCTTTCGAGATCGGTCCACTTTGGCCAAAGCCCGATGAGGGACTATGCGCGACAATAACACACGAACCCTTAAAGGCCCCCTCACACCTAACCGAATTGCCTGAAATATGCCTTTCGATGGCTGGCGAAAGGCATTTTTAAAAAAATCGTTTTCAATGGTAACTGATAGTAAATCATATTTACCCTTCGTGTTTGGGTTCGTACACCTTCTGAACTTAAAGCTGCGATTATTCAAATTCGCGCGGAAATTTTGAACATGTTTAAAATTTCCCGACGAATTGAAAAATCGTTGGTCATCTGTTTGAATTCGCATCTCTTATTTAGTCTGCGGTAATCGTTCGTTTATCGTTCGTGTGTTATTGTCGCGCATAGTCCCTCATCGCGCTTTTGCCAAAGTGGACCGATCTCGAAAGAACCCTTAACGAAGCAACACGATGACAAAATATGAGTTGCGCATGGAAACGAAGATACTATGACAAACGGATTTTCGCTTGCCATCTTCTATGCGAAGGGAAACCAATACTAACTTTTACTAAATTTTAATAGCGATACATACACGAAGACAAGGCTAAGAGATACTAAGACAAACTATGGATTGCGAATGCGAGCGAATGACCAGACGAATAATTTGGCGAGTTCTGAGCTGCTCACTGTGACTGTGACTGTGACTGACTGTGACTGTGACTTTCACTGTAGTATGGAAGCTTAAAAGTGCCACCCAGATGTTGAGATAATTATCTTGGGAAGTCGACATCTTGCTAGCGAAAAGATTAGATGACGAGATCTCGGATCTCATCATGTCGACATCATTTAGAAGAGATGATCAGATGACAAGATCCCAGATCTCATCATGTTGACATCTTTTAGAAGAGAATGATGACAAGATCCCAGATCTCATCATGTTGACATCTTTTAGAAGAGATGATCAGATGACACGATCCTGGATCTCACCATGTCGACATCCTTTTGAAGAGTTGATCAGATGACAAGATCGAAGATCTCATCATGTTGACATTCCGTTCAGCAATGTTCAGAGGAAAAGATATAAAAGATGGAAGACTTGGGCCTGCGCCGCACGTTTAATGCAGGGTATAAGGATGCTACAGGTCATTAATCTCTGATTTGTCGAAAATGATTTCGTCATGAATGAAAAACTAAAGGCGATCATGCATAATTTTTTCTATTTCATTCTTGTAATTAATATTTTCATTTCATGTTCCAATTCTCTATCACCTCTATCATTTCTTATAAGTTATTCTTTTCGCTCTCCATTTCTCTTTTATCTCATCTTCTTATATAATATTCTTTCTTATGAATTCCCTGTCATCTTGCCTCGTACCAAATCATCCTCCCGCTAATTGTTTGTGATTATCTATATCAGGCCTAGATTCCCTGTCATGGCCGTACGCAGCGGGAGGGGGTCAGGGGGCAGTTGCCCCCTCCCCCCGAAATTTTGAAAACACACATTTTTTTACTGAAAATTTTCATAAAATCCACCAAAAAATGCACCAAATCCTTCAATTTAACTATTAAAAATGCAAAAGCGCCTTTGTGACCAGCTCGGTCGCCTTGCTCCCTCGCTTTTTAGTTTCTTTGAAAAATTTTACGCATCTTGCCCCCCCCCAGGCAAAAATTTCTGCGTACGGCTCTTTTCATTGTCCATTACCATATCTTCTAATGTCTTCTTTTTCGAAATTATCAATTCTAAATAATTCATTTCAAAACTTCCTTGTTCAACCCTAAATCTCTCCAACTTTATCTGAGAAGTAGACATGACATGCATGACCAGATCCGAGTTACTGTCATCTGATCATCTATTCTTACGGATGTAAATATGAGGAGATCTAAGATCTTGTCATCTGATCATCTCTTCTACAGGATGTCGACATGATGAGATTCGAGATCTTTTCATCTGATCATCTCTTCTAAAGGATGTCGACATGATGAGATTTGGGATCTCGTCATCTGATCATCTCTTCCAAAAGATGTCAACATGATGAGATCCGGGATTTTGTCATCTGATCATCTCTTCTAAAGGATGCCGACATGATGAGATCCAGGATCTTGTCATCTGATCATCTCTTCTTAATGATGTCGACATGATGAGATCCGGGATCTTGTCATCTGATCATCTCTTCTACAGGATGTCGACATGATGAGATCCGTGATCTTGTCATCTGATCATCTCTTCTACAGGATGTCGACATGATGAGATCCGAGATCTCGTCATCTGATCTTTTTGCAAGCAAGATGTCGACTTCCCAAGATAATTATCTCAACATCTGGGTGGCACTTTTAAGCTTCCATACTGTAGGCATGTTGCGTGGATGACTTCTCTGGCCGTACTGAAATCCGGACGGACCTGGTCGATTTTTTACACCACGAGGAGCGCACACAAACGTACAAGAACGTCCGATCTATTCCCTCGTCTTCGTTTCTAATCGCACGCCATATCAAACCATTGCTCACTGTTCGTTCGTCTTATTGGGTTATATCAACCCTTCGCTCGCCTTCGGCTGCAATTTACTCAAAGAGGTGAACCGAAAAATCGATATCCTTCGCATGTCATATTTATCCTTCGCTTACCGTTCGTTGATAAAATTTGACAATAGTTACTGATCGCATGATTTGACGGAAATTTTATTTGAATTCGTTGAATTCGCGTGCATTTCGTGCATTTTCCCCATTCGTCACCCTTCGTCCGCCTACATTCGGTCAGGTGTGAGGGGGCCTTTAGATCTGATTCCCGCTAAATTTTTAAAAGATGGTGCAAAAACATTATTCAGGCCTCTGTGTTTTATAATCAATCTATCTATTATGACGAGTACTTTTCCTGATGATATGAAAAAAGCTGAAGTGACACCACTGTACAAACATAAAGACAAAACAGATGATGGAAATTATAGACCAATTAGTGTTTTAAATGTAGTTTAAAAAATTATGGAAAAAATCAGTTCATGTTCAAATTAAAAGATACTACGAAGAAAAAATATCATTTATGATTTTCAGCCTGGCTTTCGTCACGACTATTCCACAGAAACAAGTCTAATTCACTTAACAGATTATGTGAGGACTGAAAACTCACATGGGCACTTTGTTGGTATGGTGCTTCTTGACCTGCAAAAAGCCTCTGATATTATTAATCACGAGATATTATTGAAAAAATTGCAAATAATGGGATTCAGTAAAGCGAGTTTAGCATGGTTCAGATCACACCTATCCAATCAACACCAGCTGGTAGCAATTCATGATATTCATTCCAAACTACTATCAATAACATGTGGCGTTCCACAAGGGAGCTTTCTAGGCCCAATCCTCTTTACGAGTTATATCAATGATATGTGTCTTTGTGTAAATGATTGTAAACTATTATCATAATGCTGATGACAGCGTATTACTTTATTCAAGTTCTAACCAAATATCTGTTGAGGAAAAACGCAGCGAAGAGCTGTCAATATGTGTTGATTGGATGACAGACAACAAGCTTTCTTTACACTTGGGTAAAACAGTGTAAAAGCATTTTGTTTTGTAGCAAAGTAATGCTAAAAAATCAGGTAATTTGAAAGTAGCCTACAAAGATCAAATAATTCAGAGAAAAGAATCTGTAAAGTATTTGTGCATCGAATTTATCAGCCAGGTTTCTTTTTTTTTTATCTCTACTAGAATCTATAGTAAAAAAAGGCCAACTCCGGTTTGAAATTTTTGTACAGATACCAAAATTGCATGAATTTACATGCAAGGCGTATACTATCCTTTGCTCTTATTTGACTATGCTAACGCTGCGTGGTATAATAATTTAGGCAAGTCAGATCAAAATAAGATGGTAAGATTCATTCATTTTTTAGGCCCGAGAACACACATTGGCTATAATGAGCTGTCAGCAGTCGGTTTACTTGATGTCAATCAAAGATCAAAATAACTTATACTACACCACGCACACAAAATATATAACTCGAGAGCTAACCATTACATTGGCCGCAATTTTAATATTGTTACAGACTTAAATAATTATGATACAAGATATAGTCAATATAATTTTATCTTGCCCGAGCGAGTAGGCAGTATTGGCAATTGCTTTTATTATTACGCAATCAAATACTGGAATTCTCTCCCTAATAATATTCAAGCAGTAGAAAACGTTGCACACTTTAAAAGACTACTAAAACAGTTCCTATCACTTGAGTCTAAGAAAAAAAAAGAAGAAACAAGTGACATGATTTACACAATGGTATGATATGCTTTATACATACAGATCAGTATTCTTTTCTCTAACTTATCGATATCATATGTATTATTTCGTTCTTTTGTGTTGATTTTTTTCTCGTTTTTACTTACACCTGTGATGCATTTTCCCCCCTTCAAATTAAACCACGTTATGAAATCACTTAAGAATATTTCACAGTCATGTGATCACAATTCATTACGTTGTGTTTCCTTTCTTTGGTCATGCAAATCTGTTCACTACTGCATATTTTTCTGTTTCTGAGTTATGTCTTCACATGCACACCTCTGATAATCATTTATCAGGTTTAGAGTTATTTTTACATTACATATCAGTCGCATTATGGTTAAGTTTTTATCTCCATTATAACGTACCGCAGTATAGCAATTGAATTGAATAAGTTTTCAGTACTAAAAACAAAAAAGAAAAGTATGTTCTGTAATTTCTTCATTTTCAATCTATAGACAAATGATTTATTTCCTCTCTCTTTCATTGTGGCATAATTCTTAATTTTCAAGAAATAAATTTTGTCATAAAACACTTAACACATGTTACTTAATAATCAATTTTAGGGATAGAAAATAAACTGTTTAACATCATTTATCATTTAAGCAGCAGTGATCCAAATTGATTGACCACCGAGCTCTTCTGGCAAGAAATCATGCTTCACTGACCAGCTGTCAAGAACTGTCTTTTTAAAAACCCGACATGCCTGAAATGGTTTATGTCCCCAAGTGTACTGACACTTACAGTACATTGCACCCTTTCATAGATCGGGGATCAGATTTGAACAAAAAGGAAGTAAAGACGTAGCCCACCTGAAATAAAATTATCGGACAACCAGAAGAAGCTAGTATAGAAACTAGCGAAACGTCCCGAAGAAAAAAAATGTAAGTAACATCAGAAATGGCTTATTATTAATCTGACTGACAATTAGTGTTTACTTTTGAATCATCCTCTCCCTGAAATAAAATACAAAATGTCAATGTTCCTCTTAGTATGATTATACAGGGGAGTGTTTCATAAAACCGTTCGTAAAGTTACGAATGACTTTACGAACGGCTTGAATATGGAAAGCCAAACGGGATTCTAT
Source organism: Echinometra lucunter (assembly GCA_029962745.1). Taxonomy (NCBI): domain Eukaryota; kingdom Metazoa; phylum Echinodermata; class Echinoidea; order Camarodonta; family Echinometridae; genus Echinometra; species Echinometra lucunter. Next base: position 3,053,517 of record CM057159.1, read on the forward strand.
GTCATCATAAATCGCATCAGCTATAAAGGTGAAATGTGCAGACGTAGATTAACATTAATATTGTTTACAAACATTTTTATTGCGAAGTATATTTCTTGCCACAATTTAATTGAGATTATGGGAAATACAGTCAGTCTTTATTAAAACACCAGGAAAAACTGTGGGCATCACATTTGGCACTTCATATTCAAGTCGTTCGTAAAATCATGTAACTTTACGAACAGCTTTATGAATCCCCACCCCCCCCCCCGTATTGTTATCAGGTAAGTTATATAGTTCGTGCCTCCTATCAGTTTATCAGAGGCTCGTCCACCTTCTAATAAAGCATGTTCTCCTCTTACTTAATTAGTTCTGCTGTATGTCCCCATCGTTTTATCGATGATGATAATCGAACATGAATGATGTCCGCGAGCATCGTTAAAATGATCTTTGTCATTTTAGATTAATGTTGTGACATTAATGGTTGCGTTAATTGTCGATATTGTCATGAAGGTTTTTGATTTTATCCACTGTCAGGGGTGCGGACTAGCCATGGGGAGTGTGGGGAGTTTTCCCCCAGGGGCCGGTCCGTACTTTGGTTGAAAGAGCCTACTTGGAAGTAATAAAGTGTAAGAAATAAATTTAAGTTTAAAAATACTCTAGGGGGTGGAAGTAACAAGAAAACAGCAAGAAAAGAAATTACGTGTCATGATTTGCATTACAACGATGTTTCGACTTGTCCAAAACGAGATTTTCTCGCTTGGTCGCTACCGAGATCTTGTATAGCTTGGCCTGAAACGTGGTTTAAAGCACTTTAGAAATCCTTTATCTGAAAAGAGGCCCCAGTTGTCTTTTGAAATGGTGTCAAGGATGAAGTGCGCTCCACTGCGCTCTGACCTTAAAAGAAAAAGTGTAGAGAAACGGTAAACCCTTTCATTTTGAGTAATGCTTTCGTGACAACTGCCACAGCAATGATATGTGAAATGTAGAGAAGCGAAAGACATGGTGCTTGAAAAATGACGGAAATACTAGCTTGAAAGCATTGCCCTAACAATGTAAACAAGTCCAGACAGTCTCGCAGCATTGTCTCCGGTAGACTTTCCATCACCGAGTATTAGTCGTATTACTTGGGATTGGCAATAATTGGTCTTTTGGTAATCATCTCTTATCATTGCTGAGGGCTTCAGACCATCCCAGTGTCTCTTTAGATAGACACATCCAGTTCTGCTGAGAAGGAAACGGGCATGAAATTTGTTGAACATGTCCTCATAATACTTTTATCAAAGATACACGGTGTCAGATAATGATGTTAAGGTTATGTCCACGATTTTTTGCTTCATTTCATTTTGACAGGAATGTCATACTGAGGCTGTCAGTCGTCTTTTGTCGGCCCGGAGGCATAGTTACCATGCAGCAAACTAACGGATGCTCGTGAAGCTCTTTCTCCCCTTTTCTGTCCGTTTGTTTGTGTTTATTTGTTTGTTTTCTATTTTCATTTTTTTTTTCAAATCTATCTTTTGGAAGGGGGTGTGCAAAAAATTCATAAGATTGAAGATTTTTTTTTTTTAGAAATGCCGAAATATGAAGGGAAAAATTTGCCATCAAAACCTATCTTATAAGTGTTGGTGTAACTGGGTCTGTCTTCGGTCAATTGGTACTCCCCCGCCCCCCCCCCCCCTTCTCTCTCTCTCTCTCTCTCTCTCTCTCTCTCTCTCTCTCTACAGAATCATTCCTATGCCACCGGATTGTATGCAAATAGCTATACGAAATTCGCCTCACATTTGCATTCTTTTGAACCAAGCACTGCAACGACTCTCTGTATTTGTATTTGTGGATCAACGGCAATGAAATTTGACAGATAGGAAATTTGTAAAAGTCATACCCAATGACCCAAAATCAGATGAAGGCAACAGCGCCATCTTTTGACGAGATAAAAAGTGCTCACAGCCATTGCTTACCATGGAAGGTATTAGGCAAAATACGAAATGTTCACTGCACGGAAAGACAAGTCTGTTCTGTATTTATTGTTGTTGTGTGCTTGTGGACGATATGATTTTTAATGAACAATTTAGAAGAAAACTACATGTGACATTATTATATCTTTATTATTTACTTTTACATGACTGTATTTACATCCCACATGTATAAGAGCTATTTTATTATAATTATGTTGCTACTGTTATTTGGTTGTTTTTGTTAATTATGCCATTTGTTACAGCAACAATGAACTGACCCTTATTATGATGTATTTACAACAGCGCCAACTTACGGCTACTCAAAACCAGAGACTCTTAGACACATCGTATCCTTTGTGGCTTCTCGTGAATTTCCTTACAGATGTTATTCAAAAAAAAAAAAAAAAAAAAAAAAAGCTCTCATTGATCAGAACAGAGCATGCTGGGAGCAAAAAGGGGACAAAACACAGAACTAGAAAGACGTTTGTTTTAGTTCGTTGGGTGGTGGTGGTGGTGGTGGTGGTGAATCGGGTTTTTACAGACGTGTATCAATCAATTCTGATTTTTTACGTCTGGGACCGACCTTTAACGTCACCATCCGAAAGACGTGGCAAATGTAGATTCATGTCTTGCCAAAGGACATTAGTGCCGCTGCAAGGATTCGAACCACGGACCTTGGGATTCAAAGTCCGGAGACTTATCCACTGAGCCACAACACCAGGGACAAAATCAGTTTAAGACTGAGAGGGCGCTATTTCAAAATCCCATACAAGGGTGCCAGTTCGCTCTGGCTTTAAACAACAGCCACATGGATTCTCTTTTTTGGTTTTGTTTATATATTCAATTTTAAAAAAGAGAAAGGAATGCAGCTTTAAACTTTTGTTAAATGATCTGGTAGAGGAAGTACAATATGATGAAGCTTCATAATTTTTATTAAACACAGATTTATGAGATTATATATTTTGGCTTTACTTTTACATGTATTTACATCCCACTATTATAGCTATTTTCTTATATATTGCCTCTGATATTTTGTTATTTCCGTTAATTATGCCATTGTGTCTAATAACTCTACCGTGATTCCCTATTTGGTTGTTTTGTTTAACATTCAATTTTTCTTATATATGCATTATACAGTATTGAAAAAAAGGGAAAGGAATATAGATTTCTACTTTTGTTAAATGTTCTTCTTAATTAACCGCTTAATACTCAGTTCAGTTCAGATCAAATACATTTATCTCCAATTATTCAAATAAACAGCAAAATAATGAAACAACAAATTGGCATTCATGGTATTGATAACAAAATATGACATAATATACAATCATCGTAATTACATAAATAATTGGAGGACACACCTCTAAAAGCAAAAGCTTAGGTCGAGTTTAATACTGTTATTACGTTCTGCTTTGTTTCCGTTTAATGTCTTTTGGTTTATATACTTAACATTATCTACTCATTCTATATACATGTATTTACTATATGTTTATAGAAAAATGTCGATTTATAATCATGTTCATCTTATGTTCACGTGGGAAAGAAGAACAAAATATTGATGTATATCAATGAATCATATTCGGATTGTATAGGAACGATTACACTGCATAGTATTAAATTGAAATTTTCGTAAAGCGACTGAATTTTAAAAATTCCTTTATGCGATATTTGTCTTTCACGCGATAATTCATATAATAATAATGATAGTAATAATGATAATATATCATTTTTGAGCGCAGAAACTGTCTATACTCCACTGCGCTGCAAGAGCTCCTAAATGCCTTTGCTGCATATTGCTATGGACAAAGATGAAAGAAAAATGAAACCATATTTAAAACAAATAAGTTTTTACTTTTGATTTGAAGGTTTTTAATGTCTGACATTTCCTGATATCTTGTGGTAATCTATTCCACAGTCTAAGGGCTATACAAAGAAATGATCGTTCGCCTAGGGTTACTTTTGTTTTGATTGGGGGGAATCTGCAATATTCCGCCGCACCTTTGCCATCTCAGAATCTTATAATTCTTGTATATTCTCTGTGAATATCATATTCGGATTCTAAAAGAGATCGTCGTAAGAATCCCTTATTTGAAAAGTTCAGTACTTATGCCTATAAAATTTTTGTAAAGATTATTACATTTTTTCGTAAGTATCATGTGATCATTTTTTTTCCAAGTATGGTACTTTAAATTCTCCTGTTTTTCCATTTCAGTATCTTTTCGTATCTTTTTAAAATAATACATTTGGATTGTATAAGAGGATTTTGTTAAAGGATCTCACGTTTGAAAAAAAGACCAGGCAAAGCCTACCGACATTATCGTAGAGCAGATTTCATTAACTCGTAGTATCATGTGATCATCATTTTCTCCTGTGGAATTCCACTTTTGTGCCATTTCAGTATCTCAGTGTATCTGTGAATAATGTATTCAGATTGAAAAAGAGACTAGTATGAGAGGTGTAAAGATCGCACATATTGTAAAATGTCAGGCAAAAGTCTCTTGAGCCGATTTCTTGAAAGTCCTTGCGCTTATGGTTACCATAAAATTACAATATTGGTACTATACAGCGCCGGATCAAGCATTTTTCAAATTTTTTTTATGTGTCTGTTCTATCCGAAACATTCACTGACAAGCAAAAAAAAAGTTCTATGCGCTTTCAGGTGTCTATTTTAACCCCCCAAATAAGCCGGGGGAAGGGTCCCCGGCTTCAGAAGGGGGATGCGGCCGATTCGGCCCCCTAGATCCGCCCCTGCTATATATGACCGTAAAGAATAATGCTCGGACAAGGCCCCAGTGAGAATTGCTCCAGGCTTTTTTACGTCAAAGATAAAAATATTACGGTAAGAGTTGCAAAAGTTTTTGTGTTAGGTTAAGGGGTAGGGATAGGGGAGAGTAACGGTACACTGTTTGGTCTTGAACCAAAAATGGAAATGATGAATTCTTTATTGTATGGAATATTGCGAATGATTTTCTTAATGACATCTATAACTCTGTGGGCAGCGAACAGCCAGAGGAACTACATTTTAATGATTGCAAGCAATGGAAGAGGTGTAATTATTTTATCCACCTCTGCTGTGTAATTGTACAAGGTGGTTTTAGCTTTTTTTCGTGGGGCGGGGATGGATTTACTAAAATGTAATACACTCAATACAAAAAATCTTAACCTGCTAAAAACAGGGAAGTCTCCTTCTGATTTGTTTTCAAACAAGCGGATCCAATGTTTGGAAATGGTGGGGGCGCAGGGCAGAGCGGCGCACGTTTATTATAAGCAAGGCAGCGGCGGATTCAGCATTAAGAAATATAGTGGGAGCGCAGGGCAGAGCGACGCACGTTTATTATAAGCAAGGCAGCGGCGGATTCAGAGTTTGGAAATAGTAGGGGCGCAGGGCAGAGCGACGCACATTTATTATAAGCAAGGCAGCGGCGGATTCAGCATTAAGAAATATAGTGGGAGCGCAGGGCAGAGCGACGCACGTTTATTATAAGCAAGGCAGCGGCGGATTCAGAGTTTGGAAATAGTAGGGGCGAAGGGCATAGCGACGCAAGGCAGCGGCGGATTTAGATTTTGGAAATAGTAGGGCCGCAGGGCAAAGCGACGCACGTTTATTATAAGCAAGGCGCGGTGGATTCAGTGTTAAGAAATATAGTGAGGGCGCAGGGTAAAGCGACGCACGTTTATTATAAGCAAGGCAGCGGTGGATTCAGAGTTTGAAAAGTAGGGGCGCAGGGCAAAGCGACACACGTTTATTATAAGCAAGGCAGCGGTGGATCCGGTGTTTGGAAATAGTGGTGGTGCAGGGCAAAGCGACGCACATTTATTATAAGCAAGGCAGCGGCGGAGTCAGTGTTAAGAAACATAGTGGGGGCGCAGGGCAAAGCGACGCACATTTATTATAAGGAAGGCAGCGGCGGAGTCAGTGTTAAGAAATATAGTGGGGGCGCAGGGCAGAGCGACGCACGTTTATTATAAGCAAGGCAGCGGCGGAGTCAGCATTAAGAAATATAGTGGGGGCGCAGGGCAAAGCGACACACGTTTATTATAAGCAAGGCAGCGGCGGATTCAGAGTTTGGAAATAGTAGGGGCGCAGGGCATAGCGACGCAAGGCAGCGGCGGATTTAGATTTTGGAAATAGTAGGGGCGCAGGGCAAAGCGACGCACGTTTATTATAAGCAAGGCAGCAGTGGATTCAGTGTTAAGAAATATAGTGAGGGTGCAGGGTAAAGCGACGCACGTTTATTACAAGCAAGGCAGCGGTGGAGTCAGTGTTAAGAAACATAGTGGGAGTGCAGGGCAAAGCGACGCACATTTATTATAAGGAAGGCAGCGGCGGAGTAAGTGTTAAGAAATATAGTGGGGGCGCAGGGCAAAGCGACGCACGTTTACTATAAGCAAGGCAGAGGTGGATTCAGTGTTAAGAAATATACAGGGGGCGCAGGGCAAAGCGACACACGTTTATTATAAGCAAGGCAGCGGTGGATCCGGTGTTTGGAAATAGTGGGGGTGCAGGGCAAAGCGACGCACATTTATTATAAGCAAGGCAGCGGCGGAGTCAGTGTTAAGAAATATAGTGGGGGCGCAGGGCAGAGCGACGTACGTTTATTATAAGCAAGGCAGCGGCGGATTCAGCATTAAGAAATATAGAGGGGGCGCAGGGCAGAGCGAGGCACGTTTATTATAAGCAAGGCAGCGGCGGAGTCAGTGTTAAGAAATATAGTGGGGGTGCAGGGCAGAGCGACGCACGTTTATTATAAGCAAGGCAGCGGCGGAGTCAGTGTTAAGAAATATAGTGGGGGCGCAGGGCAAAGCGACGCACATTTATTATTAATATAGCAGCAGAGGATCCAGAGGTTGAAAATATAGTGGAGGCGCAGGGCAGAGCAGCGCACGTTTATCATTAGCAAGACAGCGGTGCCATTGTCAGTCAGGACCATATTCGATATACCACTAACGAGAATGTTAATGCGAAAACGTTAGTTTCGAGGTTCAACCTGTTATGCAACATTGCGCAATACTTTGGCCGCTGTGCTATAGCTATGGGAAACCGACCTCCGGTTTTGACATTCGATGAAACAAAAAATTATTTCGCGCTATGTACAAGTTGGTTTATTTTCTTGTTCCCTGTGTTGGAAGATGAATAAATGAACTAGCGGTTCAGAATTTTTCAGAATAAACCAACCTGTACATTGGGCGAAATTCGCGTCGAAACAACAAGTTTGTTTTTTGGCTAAGAAATCCTCAACGGTTGTTCGTACACTAGTCTCGGAAGGACAGTCGTAAGTTCGGACTGTCAATATTGTAGAATATTGTAGAAAATGTAGCACCCCTACAGGGGGTATAGAGTGCTGTAATAAAACACGAGGAGAGACAAGTGATGTAGAGTGATGGTGATGGTGTCAAAAGTAGAATGGCACATTTATTACTCATATAATAAATATCAAAACAATAGCAATAAACAATGCATAACATATTCATAGGAAATATCCAAGCAATATTATCTTTATCCATGATCAAGTTTCCAATTTAATCCTTGTCTGTATAATATTTAAAGTATAAAGGAATAAAGAAATAACTCAACCCTACTATCATGAAGCATTGTGATGACATCTAAATATCTAAATACTATTAATCTAAAACGTACATTACTTGGCAATCAACATTATAATAGCAATGGTTTATTTTAGTTGACTTAAAAGTAAGAGTTATTTCATTTCTGATACTAATTTTAGGTGAATAACAAAGTTATGAAAATAAATCTAGCATCAGCTTATTAATCCGAGTGAAAAATCAGTTCCCTTTTGAAATATTAATAAGCTAACTAAATCAGTGAAACACGGTAAAATACCATTAACAGTATTACATAGCAGTTATAAAACATTTTGCAATAGATATCATACACCTCAATTTGTCAACCTCTGCTTTTGTGGCAGTTCCTAGAGGAAAACAACATGGCTGCCCTCCTGAAAAATCCAGTCAAAATTTATCAGCTCAGCAAAAAATAAATTAGAAGCCTCTTCCAAAAGGGAGGGGGGAAAATACTCTCTTCCAGGCCATGATTAGAATACATGTACATGTAGTAGAAGACACAAAGGAAAACCTGTTCTCCAAAACAAAGTTATCACTTTCTACTCACCACTATTCTACTTCTCAGACTCTTTCTAAATTCTAGTCTTTCAAAACCTAGTTTTCTGTCCTACTTGACATATGGTTCTAAAGGTAAAAGTTACTGTACAAAATAGTCAACACAGTCTAAATGGGTCTGATTAATTAGACAAACTCTACCAGAGAGGAGATTAGTGGTCTCCAGGAGGCCCAAGCACAGGCTCCTTATCTCTACACTATCTCTTTCTCATTAAGCAACAGTGGTGTTTACCCAGTTTACATGTGAAATTCATTCACGTCTTTACTCCTGCATGACACCTTTACTACTATACATGAGAATCACAACAGATGCGTTCACACAATTCTAAAATCAATTAGGCTGCGTTCACATTCAATATCAAACTGATGAGAAACACACAACCTAGGGGTACAGGGCCCCTTTCACACTGTAATCATAATCCACTTTCTCTTGATAAGTACATGTATATACAATTTCAGCTCTGTAACTACTCAAATCATTAAATCTTTCACTTCAACTATTAATTCATAAACATAAGATAAGATGTTTCAATGGTAAGACTACCAATCTACGGATAAGAGAAGAGTCTGTTACATAAACTGCAATTTAGTTTTTTTTTCGGGTCGAATCAGCTGCTTAGTTTGGCAGTACTCTGAGAGCAACTGGTAATATGGAGGCTGGGCTCCAATCAGAATTTGGGGATTCCAACCTGAAAATCGGTTGGCAGGTTGGAGTTTTATGCAACAGACCCCAGATATGCCAGAGTATAAAACTCCCGCCAACATTTCCATCTGCTGCTCTTCGGTTGGTGTTCCTGTGCCATATTTGCTGTGTGTGCTTTCATGAACAGGGGCTATATGGAGAGATTAACTTTCATTAACCATACATGTATTATTTTTTGGGTTTATCACCAATGACTGTGGAAGCGATTGGTCCCAAACTTGGACGATCGAAGATAAATGTGCCATTTGTTATTTGTTGGAACAACTTAATGAAATGCATTTCTCAGTGATTGACTCATTATGGACAAGCGTGGAATACTCTAATTTGGAATAACATAATTTTCTGTGAAGTATCGCTGTTCTAATGGCAGGTTAGCAATGGATTTCATTTTAAGGTAGGATACATGAACTCCTGTGGTTTAATAATCATAGTTATGCGCTTATTTTACAAATGCTTAGCTAAGCTAGGCTACCCATGTGATTTTTCCATGGGCTGGAAGAGAGGATACAGAAGAGAGGGAGAGAGAGAGCGTGAGAGGGAAAGAGAAGCGGATAATCTTTCGTGTATACAAGACGGTACGAGCAGACGGGTACACAATGTACTCTCATACTCATACACACCATGCACACGGGAGTTACGCCGATGCGAGATCGTAGAATGTTTCGCATTTGAGAAAACGGCTGTGAAAATGCTAGTTTTTTCGATCGCACAGAGCGTATCGATAGAGACGCCGACGCCGATCGAAATCCCTCTATGGGCATAAGTGAGCCATGAACGTTTCCACACTAATTTTTCCTTAGTGGAAAATCGAATATGGTCCTGACTGATTGTGCTCAAATTTACATGTGCGATGCCGCTGCTTTTATGTGCGGTTGGGCATATTGCGCTGTGCTAAGGAAAAATAAGGAGGACCCCCCCCCCGATACTCAGATTTGGTTTGGACGGGGTGTGCCGATGAAGCCTCCATACCCAAATCCATTTTTAAGGGTCATTTTGGTGTGTGTACTTTAGCGAAACTGAGTTACCCACGTTTAGGGATTTTCCGGCACAAAAACCATACCCCATGTTTAGGATTTTTTTGCAAAAAAGCGACCCATTAGAGTGGAACACCTCCGTATACCATACTAGGCGAGTACCCCCCCCCCCGGGGGTCCCGCGCCCCCACGCCACACCCTGGATCTGACACTGCACTCAGAATATATCTCTTCCCGTAATTCTAATGCAGCACACATTCTTTTGTGTTTCACATTTTCATCATGAAATCATGGCTGCTCCATCAACGCAAATGAGGGTGGGACTTAGTATTAAATAGTAATGATAATGATTTATAAAGAAAAGAATATAGAGAGCCTCCATCGGCGACTCCCACGCACGCAGCACACACGTGAATGAGAAATTTGCTTTCAAGAGATTCACAATAGTTCTGTTTTTTTTATATATTCATATATTTATTTTTCTGAATATTTTCTTCAAACTTTCACTAGTTCGTTACCTAAGACCCTTATGCAACATGTATTCTCTGGACATTGAGAAGGGGTTCATTCATCTCAAGTTTAGTAAAATATATGGCGAACAAAACAACAAAAACAAACAAACAGGAAAGAAAGGAAAAAATCACCGATTATCCAATGCTTGTACTCAATAGTAAATTATTAACGCAAAGATGTCTCAAATAAAACGAAATTACTGACATTTCCCAGCGCTTAAGCTTGTGCGCAACAATACGTAGGCGAGCTGAATAATACCATTGAAATTGCTCTAATGGTGATTTTTTACAGTACCGACCTTCAAATAAAGCGAGGAAATAAAGACTCAAGCAAAATATTTTTTTCTTACTTTTAAAAGTTTTAGTGAACTGTCATTCACCGGTCTATCCTTGTATCTTAAAAGAAGCATATACCATTTGTGATAGCAATAGAATTTCTGTGAAAAGAAATATTAAAATTAATGGTTTGCCAACGAAGATTGAGACTATTCAGAAAATTTTTATTTTCCTTGGAGACCTTTCAGTGGCGGATTTCACCGGATGGGTGATGATAATGATGCCTGGTAAAACAATCTTTGCCAATAGTATTCACGACATCATTGTTCGTTACGTTAACAAGATGAACTTAACGAGGAAAGGAAAAAATGAAATTGAGAGGTAGATTGAAAAGATAGAGATGAATGTAACTCGAGATGAAAAGAGTGCGTCTATTATTATGCGTGCCTATTATTTTCAGGAAAAATCTAAGAGATAATTCACGGTATTCAGTCTCATTTCTAAGGGTGTGTTCATGCCAGGTTTTATGATGCGAAGATATCAAGAATGTTTTTTTTTCCCCACAGGGCAGGTTCTTCTTTGGTGAAATGGAGTTGACCTCTTGAAAAAAATGTTTGCTCTGATCATTTTAAAAAGGAAAATAATCGTAGGCCTGTTGATCGTTGTTTCTACCGGCGTGTCTGATAAGGTATTCAAATGTTTCATTGAGTTCCAGCGGAAATTGAAAGAATCTCTCTTTTTTTAAAGAGAAAAGTCCTTTTCAGATGGAATGCACTTGAACTTTGAAAGAAAATTGCTATCTTGTCATATATATGGAAATCAAAATTTAGCAGATGGGATTGATGATTACGTCGAGGGAGTAAAACAAGGTTAGAGTTCGTCTCATATCTCCAAGAAAAATATTTTTTTTGAAAGAAGAGTAATTTTAAAAAATGCGACACAAACCAGGAGTCCTCAGAAAGTTGCTGAAGCAAATGGATCGTCGCCCTTTCTGATGCCAAGGCAATAGGCCACGAGGAAAAGATATTTCTTTACACCTTTGCCTAAGTTTTTGCGATCATTACATGTTTTCTTCAAAAAACTTGAAAAGGGGGAAATGTGTAATACTTAGCAAAATTCTAAAATATTCTAATTATTCAAATTTGTTAAAGTAAGTGCTTTCAAAAAGTTCATGAATACAGTAATATGTATTAATTTGACTTGGAGAAGGGCGTGAAGAAATAGATTTTTGAAACTGAAATGAGAATTTTTTGATATCATAATAAACGAAGGAAGTGATATATAGTGAGAGAACGACATCACTAAAAGCCGATTTGTTTGTCTCCATCAAATACTCTTCTTCATAATGGTATGTGTTATTAAACACAACATAACGTATACGATGTCGTGGTCTTTTGGATAAGTAGTCGGACTATGAACCATACGGTATAGGGTTCGAATGACACAACACTAATGCCTTTTGGCAAGACATCAATCTCAATCCGTTACTTACCACCCACTGTAAGAAAGTGGGTAGGAAGAAATTCCATGAACGATTTAGCGTCTTTAGGTAGCTCTGCTAAAAACGGGATAATGATACTTTTTCATGCGCCGAACGGGATATTTCTTACAGAGGCTGCACTATGAAAGTTAACATATTATTATTAATAGTATACAAATATACCTTGCCTTGAGAGTTTCTGGTTAAAACTATGGGCAAGAGGTGACTCCGAAATAGTACTATTCACTGAGAGGCGCAGCCCCGTAGTGAATGGTACTATTGGAGGCACCGAGGCCCAAAGTGAAAACCAGAAACTCGAAATTATGGCAGAGTGTATTTGTTTTATATTTTGGATCAAGATTTATATGTATTTTATTTTCTTATTTTATATTTTTCTTGATTGATACACGGCCCGTTGTAAATCAGCCAAGTAGGTGAAGTGGGTTTTACCTTTTTAAAATAAATTAGTCAAATGATACCAAATCAATATTCTTTATTTCATGTTTATGTCTTATTGAATGCTTTATAGCACTAAACGTTTTACGGATAAACTGCAAAGTGATCTGAAATTGAGAAACGCAGTTAGCCGTGACACCATGAGAGTTACCCATGGTGCGCACTCGAGCTCTCGTTTGCCCACTGAATTTTCATTTCGCGCATAGATTTCGCGTACTGTGACGTGCAAAAAGTACATACTATTTGAAAAATGTCGTCATAAGAGTGACGTCATTTCCCAAATAGTAAACCTTCATCCTGTTCATGCCAACATTCTGAAATAGCTGAAAATACCATTGATCACGTGAAGGCCTTTAAGCCAATCACTAAAGGATTAATTTCTGATCCAAAATATAATACTTATTATATACCTTATCCTAAGATTCTAGGCCTCTGATTGGTCAAAGAGGCAGTCATGGAAACCGGTAGCTGACTATAGCAAAAAAAAAAAAAAAAAAAAAAAAAACTATTGACTGGGCATGATAGTTCAACCTCCGAGCTCTGTGTACAATATAAGTACATGGTTTGTTACGCGCTAGCTCTAGAGAAGTAGGCCGGGTAAGATGCGCCAAGCATCTTGTGCGCTTATCTGTTTTGCGCATTGTGAAAATTTAATTACTCTAATATCTCTGACCGATAGCACGACAACTTCATTTTAATGCCTTAATTTAGCATGAATTAAGTGAGATGCGGTATATAAAACAAATATGGACTGCTTATTTTTCGGGTCACGGTTAAAACTATAGCTCCTCGGTGATCTCGAGACTGTACTATGCCCCTCGACTTCGTCTCGGGACATAGTACAGTTTTGAGATCACCTTGGGCTATAGTTCCAACCATGCCCCTCAAAGCAGTCAGTATTTTTATATTATCATTACTATTATTATTACTATTATTGTTGTTATTATCATCATTATTGTTATTTTATTATCATTATTAATATCATTATTATCATTATTATTATCATTACTATTATCATTTACCATTATCGTCATCCTCCTCCTTCTCTTCTTCAACAACATTATTACTACTTCTGGGCCCTATTTCATAAAAAGTTGCTATGATAGCAATTCCTGCTGGGGTGTAACATAAAACATACAATCAATCTTACGATTGATATCAACCGTAAGTCTATGGCAAACCATGTACTAAAGAGATACAATTGATTGTAAGATTGATTGTATCTCTTTATGTTACACCCCCTGGAACGGTAACTACCATGGCAACAGTGAGAATTCTGCTTCCTTATTGGCTTTTATAATGAAAGTTGCCATTCCAGCAAGAGTTGCTATCATAACAACTTTTTATGAAATGGGGCCCTGAAATATCAAATCTCTCTAACTAGATTTTCCTCACAAATCCCATTTGGATCTTTTTCTCCGATTCCTCTTCTTTTATTACAAGTAAATAATTTGGTGACGACATTTCTCCTTTAATCTAAGATATTGGGACATCTTTCCACCATATTCGTGACATCAGTCTACCCCACCCAAAATGAAAAAAAAATAGTTATAATAAAAATCGTTTCAGAATCTGGCTTGGAGAAATTTACTTCTCGTTTAGACGATTTTGTATTTAATTATTAAATATTTTATTAGAGCACACTGGTTCTCCTCATGTGCAACAGAAGTGAACAAGCAGAAAATTCTCACTGATTCTTCAATTGTTAAGCTACCTTCAGGTGCTTTGTATAGTATTTGACCATACAGCATCGTTTCCAGTATCAGTTAATGAAGTGCATATTGATTGACAATAGCTTAGTGGGTGTGCCATAAAGCTTAAACTTTCTCTTTATCCTTCTATGGACAAATCATTGCGGCACTTGATTCATCCTAGCGTGATAAATTCCTTTATTACAATAAATCCTAATAATTCCAACCCGGAAAGGGAAAAGCGATGGATCAGAAGTTTGCTAGAAAGCACAGTATCATATATTCTTTAGTCTTGTTAACAGTCGTGTTGGAAAATAATACCACAAATAAAAAAATATAAAAAAAAACAACAGGGGGATGCTTATTGCTTACGTCAGATAAGTTCAGCATCTTCAGTCGTTCATTGGATATTCACCTCGCATTATTTCATATTTAATATATTTCTTGTTGTTCCTTTCGAAGTTCATTTGCATATTTTTTCTCCTTGGTCATGGCAAAACAGGCAACGCTAGAATATTTATATAAAGACCCCATCATAAGGAAATTCTCATCAAAAATTGTGAATTTAAAGTCACTAGAGCAAATTTCAACCAATGCAGACTTTTTGCACTTAAGAAGCTTAAATTTCAAGTACTTTATTTCAATAACGTAACGATGGAAGGAACCCAAGGAACCCCTAGTGAAATATTGGCAGTAGCTTTCCACCATCGAGCAATTGTAGCGTCTGTCTTGATCGTTTTGGCAATGATTGGTCTGTTTGGCAACACTCTTGTCATTGTCTCCGTCATCGTGACGAGGAAGCTTCGTACGATCACCAACATTCTGGTCGTCAATCTCGCTATCGCTGATTTTCTGTCGTGCGTCTGCCTACCATTCCTGAGCATAGGTTTCCTGAGTCGAGCAGGAAGCTACCCTCTTCCTGAGAGCGTCTGCGCGACAGTAGCGGGATTGCTTCATACCTGTATATGGTGTAGTGCATCGAACCTACTTGCTATCGCATTCGTCCGCTGGTACGTGATCACTCGATCAATCCGTGGTCATCAAGGTATCCATACTCCGAAGAAAATTGCTGCTGTTGGTGTGTTCATCTGGATACAGTCAGCAGCGTTCATGGTGTTACCGCCTGTTCTAGGCATCGGAAGGCTCGGATACTCCACATACTACGGGATGTGTGCTTTCATAGGCACCACTAGGGCAGCCCTGTATTATGTCGCGAGTCAAGGAATTTTCACTACCGCTCTCCTCGTAGTGGGCCTGACTTTTTACGGTCTGATTTTGTGCCATGTTTTGCAACACAATAAGCAGTTCCGGAACAAGTTCGCCGAAGATAATCCTTCAAGCGTAACGGAGGTGCATCAGACCAAGGTTTCTTCATCAGTATCTACGGATTCTCCTCCACCCATGATCAAGGCCATCAACCAGAAGGAGATCGAGATCACCAAGAATGTTTTCACGGTAGCCTGCCTTTTCATCATCTGTTATACAGCATCCAGCATTAACTTCATCATACCCGGTAGCAGTCTATCTACCCTCTATGGCTACATGGTCATGCTGATAAACAGCGCAGTGAATCCGATCATCTACGGACTCAAGCATCCCAACTTTCAAGAGGCCTTCAAGAAAATCCTTTGCTGCCGTCGCGAATAGCTCGAGTATGTCTGTTATTGAATTCACAGAAGCCCAAGTGTTGGTCAATGTCTTGGAGTATGATAAATTATGTTCTCTTGATCTCAATCAAATCCGTAGTGAATTGGTGTGAAGGTATTTCATCGGTGAGATACTAATTGCAGTGACTTAGCTATTGCACACACACACACACACACACACCCACACACACAAATCGTTAGAATTTATAAATTATCTCTCTTCTTGAATCAACACTTTCTTAACTGAACCAAAAATCTTGCACTAATCGTCTCTGGAAGTTGACTCAGTGTCTCAAGTACACGTAGTGTTCATTTAATTTTGCCATTGCCATTATCTCTCACCTTCTTTCCTTTTACATTAAATAAAACTGTAATCGACTTTACTCTGAAAAACTGGTAACTGCACTAGAACTCGAATGAAGAGAATTCCTTATATGAGGGAGGTGTGTTAATGAAGCTTGCCCCATTGTACTGTTTTCATTTGGTTAACAATCACTGATTGCGTTTACCAGCAAACTTTTATTCAATCCCTTTTATAACTTCTGGGAGTGCCGGACATAATATCCAACAAAGTTTGTTGCCAAAGGATGCTAGTCATTTCATTTGAGTGCGACTCACTTAGAATGGCACTGGAACTTCAACTATATACGAATGATAAAAAAGCCAATGCCCATGACTACGCCGAACCGCCAGGCTTTATCACAAGTTTTGTTCCACTTACACCTGCAGGGCACTACACAGGTTGGTTCCAAGCCACATTGATCTTAATATCCTCTTCAACTAACTTTTTAGGCACACTGATCATACTGATTTGGAATTGTTGGATTTCTTGATGATTCCTTCGGCCATAAAACCAGCAACACGTTACAGTTTGTCCTTTTTCCCCCTGAGTTTTCTTACTTTTCAGCGATCTTCAATCTACGACTACGTCAAAGATCTTACACAAGAACCCAGGATACCAGAAACTTTGACAGTTTGTATCGTTACTTTATTCAACATTCAAATCAAACAACTTTAGAACGTAGGTATATTGAATGACCAGAATACGCCCAGGTCACACAGTGAAACTAAATTGCGATAAAGTATTTTAAGTCAATTAAATTGTGCACAGAATGACAACAAAAATAGGTGTTCAAGTTTCAGCCATTTGGCTCATTGGTTCAGATTGGTTTACATAGAATTAACGCCCTTGTGGCACTAAGAGACGAAATAGGGTACTGACAAACAGAGAGAAGTGTCACGAAATAGCTGATGTTACATAACAGATTATTTCATGTTCATTGTTTTATTCACTACGTACGTTTGGTAAGTGGCAGACGACACCTCTACTGGGGTTCCTCTTTGGCTTATAGACAAGGCCGTACACAGGAATTTATTCCTAGGGGGTAAGAATATATTCAATATTTGAGGGAACACGCAAGCGAGGGAGCGAAGCGAGGGAGTGAAGCGACAGAGCGGAAGTTTTTGCATTGTTAGAATTGAAAATGAACGATCTAGTGCACATTTTGGGTGGAATTCTCAATAAAAAGGTAAGGAAAAATAGAAAATCGTGGGGTTTTGAAAATTTCTCTGGGGGCAACTGCCCCCCTGTCCCTCTATGTGTGTACGGCCATGCTTATAGATCACAAACCAAGAAGTGATAGCCAAGTTTGACGGCTTTTTGCAAAGAGCTTTGGTTGAAATTGGGTTTGGGCAATAGGAGCGCAGTTATTTTAACCTAGCAAAATTTTAATTTAAGAATGATTTACGCAATTACTGGCAAGCTATAGTTGGCGTGCCAAAGCAGACAGTGAGGGATGTTGTAGCAAAGTGTTTGTGGGAGAGTAGAGTAGTTGAACAAACATATCTGGTAGAATTTTCGGATTAAAACCAAACTTTTCCAAACTTCGCACTTTTGTGAAACCCGTACTTGCGAGCTGTAACTACTGATTTAATGCGGTTCGTACCTTGACGCGGCTCTGTTACAATGTTTTATGGGCACTCGTCTTTCTGAAGGTCCATGACTTTAGTAGACATATTTCCGGTACCAGTTCATGATTTACGAACAAAATGGAATGGGTTTTATCATTCCTAAAATTTGCTGTATACTCCGAAGGTTCATTCATTCCAAATATCTGTTATTCAAAGGTCGATTCGTCCATCCGGAGGCTCAAAATTCCGAAAATAAGATTAATTAATCGGAAATTTTGAACCCTTACCTTTGGTATCAACTACGCTGGAAATATCGAACCTTTCGGATTTAATGAAACGTCACGTCAAGGAACCATCAAATTTACAAGTCTCATGCGGAAGAAACACGTAGGCCTAACCCTCTGCGTGCCGGTAGTTTTCCAGTCTTTACTTAGAGGATAGCCTAACTGAACTTCGGTGGCAAAGAGTGCTTTGTTAAAAAGGGAAGTGCCTTCTAGTATCAAGTTTGCTCTAAAGAAAGCTTGATATTGTTCGAAGGAAGAGAGTGATGAAAGTGTGACAAAGTAATAGAGAATTATGAATTTTTCAAATTTGTTATCCGAAAAGCTTAACGTGAACTCTAAAAAAGGTTGAG
>CM057159.1:3072368-3291967 GCA_029962745.1 Echinometra lucunter
CCCCCTCCCTGAACATTGTCTGCCCCTATTAGCTTCCATTTTTTAAACTTTCTCCAAGTCTTGCGGCATTTGAGCACCGCACAGTGCGACCTGAATTTCCTGATAATTCCTCATTGCAAATATTAAAAGAAATCTGCATATATCGGTCAAAATAGACAAAAAAATCGAACCAATGTACATAACGTGCTATTGACTTGTGTACCATAAAGTTGGAGCGCCCACCGCAGTATGTCGAACTGTGTCGAACAGTCTACTGCCCTCTTGCGTTGTGGGATTGGTCTATAGTCAATCTTTTTAAAGTTTAGTTTGTTGAGCACGCCCTCATGTGGGAAGAGGTATCATTTTTCCCCTCCTGTTTTTGACACAACCGTGATGAAAATGCAAAATCATCAATTTAATTAAACAATTACAGCAAATTGAATGGTCTTCAGACCAGAAAAATTGAAACATTTATTATCATGATTATGAAATAACAGAGTAACCCCCCCCCCCAAAAAAAAGAGAGAATAACTAAACTAAACAAAAACCAATAATAACAACAAACTACAAAACATAAAACAAAACAAAACAAAATGCAGTGAGCAAGAATATATTGAAAATAGTAAAAAGAATAGTAGTCAACGAATTTATAAAGGAATTAACCCGATAAAGCATAACAAAAGTGAATAGGATCGGAATAGTAGTCAAGGCCAAAACCTTCACGGCCAAAACCTTCACGGCCAAGGCTTGAATCCACGAGGCCGTGACCTAGGCTTTGGGCACTCAAGGCTAAGTCCAGGGCCAATTAGATGACGAAAGATTTAAAGAGATCATACGAAGACGAAGGTTCGCACAGTCACAGAAAAAGATGAATTAGTAAATTAAACGAGCTCACAAAAGGCTTTTAGCTGAGTGCCGTTGCTACATGAATATTGCCTTTATCGTTGAAGATGGGTAATTATGGGGGGGGGGGGGGGGTATTAATATTTTGAAAATGATAATAAGTCTGCTCTATCAACTCACAGATATATGTTAGTCATTTCATATCTATTATTCAGCTAATCACTTTATTTCATTCTGTTGATTTTATCTTTAGACATAACACTTTTAGGCCTATCACTGCTTGGTATGTGCTCGGATGATTATTTCCAGGTTGCTTTCTTGGTTTTCTGAAGATCTAAAGGGTTTGAACCCTCAAGGCTGAGGTCAGACCAAGGTCAAGGAATCCAAGTCCAAGGCAAAGGCATGGAGGGGGGGGGGAATGGGTTGGGAGAGGGGATGGGCCAAGACCGCGAGCATCAAGGCGCTGTGGGACAGATTACTCACTATCGTATGTGAATTGCCGACAATAGAATAGGATAAAAGTCAACATGCCAACAACTTTGCGGAAAACGAGAAAAGGATCAGCAAACAATACCAATAACAGATTTCTCGTCAGTTTTGATAAGGGAAGGGGCTGTCACCCTTCACCACTTCCATTGACGCCCCAGTTCCATGCATTTGCTCCTCCCCCTGTACTTTAACCCAGATCTTATTTTCGTGCCATCTGCCCTCGTGGGGGCGATCACCATGATAAAAACCGAGCACGATTCCAGCCCCCTAATGTCTGCTTATCAACCCAAATATTGACAAGACAACATGCTAAAAGGTTTTCTGGCGTTCTTGTAGTTGGTCTACGAACCTGATTTTTGAGAGAAACTGTTTTACAGATCATTCTGAATGGTTTAGCATAATAAAGTAATCATAATGTTCTGTTTGTTTGTTTGTTTGTTTATTTGTTTTTATCTTGTTTGCCTGATGCTTGATGACTTAACAGATGAATATAGTTAGTGATGACATATAAAGCTGTACACACTAAGAAAAAAAAGGTGTAATTTTGCACCCTTCAAATGCAACACTGGGAGCTCCTTTTAGGGTGCAACTTTGCACCGTTCCGAGTTTTTTGCACCTTTAAAGGTGCAATTAGCTACATTTTGCACCCTAAAGGGTGCAGAGTTGCACCCTTTTAAAAAAAGGTGCAAATTTGCACCTTTTTGTACGCAAAATTTCTGCACCATTTCTGGGTGCAAACAAGAACAAAAAGGTGCATTTCTGCACCTTTTTTCGTATAGGGTGCAAGATTGCACCCAAAAAAAGTGCTGCCAGTGTTGCATTTAGGGTGCAAACTTGCACCTTTTTTCTTAGTGTGTATGATAACGCCTTGCACTGCGTGCTTTATGGGAGATAATTTTCTCCGGGGGGTGTTTCATAAAGCTGTTCGTAAAGTTACGCATGACTTGAACATGAAGTGCCAAATGGGAGACCAAGAGATTTTACTGACGTTTTAGCAAAGTATGACTGCATTTCCCATAATCTCATTTAAACTGTGGCTAAAATATACTTCGCAATGAAATTGTTAGTAAACTATAGTAATGTAACTTAATCTACATCTGCATATTTCATCTTTGGCTGATGCGATGTATAATGATAGAGAATCCCATTTGGCTTGCCATATTAAGTCGTTCGTAAAGTCAATCGTAACTTTAAGAACAGCTTTATGAAACACCCCAGGTATTTTTCAGTGGATCCGTAGCAAAGCAGTGGTTAAGGGGAAAGGCAAGAAAGTGCTAAATATAAAGAAGACAACAGGATCCCCTGCACCATCCCCACACACTTAAAATAAAAAGTGCAATTTTGCATCCTAAATGCAACACTGACAGCACCTTTTGGGTGCACTCTTGCACCCTACATGAAAATGGTGCAAATATGCACCCTTTTTTACTTGTTTGCACCTGAAAATGCCCGTCTGCACCCTTCAGGGTACAACTCTGCACCTTATAGGTTGCAGAAATTCTTGCATTCAAAAGGGTGAAAATTTGCACCTTCCCTAATGGGTACAACTCTGCACCCTTAAGGGTGCAAAATACTTCTTTGGGTGCAAAGTAGTACCCAAAAAGGAGCTCCCAGTGTTTCATCTGAAGGGTGCAAAATTGAACCTTTTATTCTTATTGTGCATGAATAGCGATGGTGTAAATTTGCATTTTATTTTCCAAGTATAAAGTAAGACCGCATCCACACTACCTGCCTCTTTTTCAGAATACATCAAGGGTCCCTCGGCCCTCCCTCGTCTCCTCCCCTCCATCTTCTTTAATAAAGCTTATTAAAAGACCTTACAGGTTCATGAACAGAATGATGACCATGCTCACGCCGACTGCCCCTGGATTATGCTTAAAATCATTTTTTCATCCTCACCCCCCCCCCTCCCCCCGTCTCACCTTACTCTTCTGTAATAAAGCTTATTAGCGGTCTATACATGACCTCTGTGAAATCACCTGCACCTTGGTCTGACTAACCTCACATCAAGGGTCGCCGCCGGAAATTACACCCAACATCCGATATCTCGACCATTCCCCAGTCACGTGACCAACGCTACGAACATGATCTACACACCTGCTTGTCTGCTTGCAGATGGGATCTACCCTCACTTTAAAAATAACCACAACAGTACAACCCTTCCTTCATCTACCATGACTGTGTCAGAAGAAGATTATAATAGCCAAACAAAACTTTGGGGCGGGGGGGGGGGGGGGGGCTCTTCGCCTATGCTGAGTTGCTATTGCTCAGTTGGTAGAGTACGCACTGGTCTCATAAGCCGCAGAGCCCTTTATTACAGATTTTGGCCAGCTCGGCTCCAGTAGGGCACAACATGGCGCATATTGCTTTATTAGGCAAGCACAATACAAAAGAAATTTGCGCCATGTTGTAAACCACTGAAACCGAGTTGGCCAAACTCTGTAATAATGGGCTCTGGTAAACCGGTGACCATGGTGGCCCGGGTTCGAAACCACGTCAGTTTGCTGCTGCCCTTTGATAGGCATTAATTAATCCTCATTATACCAGATCCCTCGGAGATGACTTAAAACCGTCGGTCCTCTGGTTGCTTGCTTAAAGGCACGCATACTTTCTTAGCAATCAGGTAAAACATACCTTTGCTCGGCGTTCAACGTTTTCAAAATTTTCAAAGTTATTAAATCAACCCTGGACCAAACACTAAACCTAACCCTAAACCTCAAACAACACTGCAAAGCCTAGCCCTTACCCTACTGACGAAACAAAATAAGGTAAGATACCTGAGCAAAATGACGTATCACTATATTTCATCAGCACCGGATCCAGAATTTTTCAAGGGGGGTGATCAGCTTTTTCAGGTGTCTGTTTTACCCGAAAATTTGCTGCTCAAAAATAAAAAAAAGCAAAAAATTTTAAGAAGATGATAATAGGAAATAAAAAATTAATAAACAAAAGGTCTTCGCCTTAAAAAGGGGGCGGGGCCGATTCGGCCCCCTGGATCCGCCCCTGTTTTATTATGCGATTGCTTGGAACTATTCACTTTTCTTCAAAACAGCTTGAGCCTTAATTCTCTTTGGACATCAAGTTTTATTTAATGAAATTGTCATCCTAACCAAAATTTTTCAAAATATGATAGCTCGTCTTCAAGCATTACAACACAGACATGTAGATTTTATAGGTTTTGTCAAAAGTGCATCTATTGAGAAAAAAATAAGAAGTTTGTCGCGTGCCTGGGCAAGGGTTCACACGCCATTTTAGAGTGCGTGAGATGCGGAGGTGATTATTCCATTAGTTAGATTGTTGTTGTTGTTATCTTTGAGGTTCAACATAATGTGTCACGTAATGAGCACAGAGAGTATACTATCACTCATGTTGTCAGCCTGGAGCGAAAAATATTATCCCCATTCTCCATCTTGTTATAAGGTTTCTTCAACACCCCTCTCCCTCTCACTCTCTCCTTTAATAACATTCTCTCGATCTTCTCCTCTCTCTCTCTCTCTCTCTCTCTCTCTCTCTCTCTCTCTCAAGTCTTTATCATTTCATTCATATGTCTCTTTGTACTAACCTTCCCTTTTCCATGTTCTACTTGTCTATCCCATCGCCCTCCCACTGCCATTTATTTCCCATTTATTTTCCTCTCATTTACCCAATTTCTTCTCCTCGATTACCCCTCTCCTTTCCTTCATCCTCTTCGTCTCCCAAACTCAAATCCATCCCTTTCCAGAAGACGTCAGTGAAAAATGAAGGGCAAATGCTCCTATCCTCTTGAGTGACCGGCCCTCAAGGTTATGATAATCAAGGTCATTGCTTTAAGAGAAATTGAAATAACGATTTCTCTGATTGGTTTATGGATGAAGTTTGGCCCCAAGGTGAGTGGTATTTTAGGGAGCACCACTTATCGGAGTCTCGTCACAGCTGCGACTCCATACATTGCTTTCTCGAGATCCCATTCCCTCCCTCTCTCTCTCTCTCTCTCTCTCTCTCTCTCTCTCTCTCTCTTTCTCTCTCTCTCTCTCTCCCCCCCTCTCTCTTTCCTTTCCCCCCTCTTTTTGAACTCTTTCCTAGAAGTTGTTTCATTCATCAACATCAATACGAGCATCACGAAAACCATCATCATTTCCACACCCACCATTAACACTACCATCCTCACTACTACTACCACCACCACAAAATATTGCCGCCACCACCACAACCGTCACCACTGCATCACCATTCACCACGACTGTCACTTTTTTCACTTCATTATTTCAATATTTTTTTATCATAACATGGACATCATCACAACTCCATCAATCACCTCACCTTCAAGCAAAAATGTCTAATTTATTGATCAACTCTTTTCAATCGCCATGATTACTTTTTTCTCTCACTTTTGTTACCACAGCTGTTAGTAAAAATTCTGTTTGATAACTGTCATCAAATTGTGTATAATCTTTTTATGCTCTTGAAAAGGGCAAAATTTGCAAAGAATGATTACATCTTGAAACTTGAATCTAGAAGCTTTTATGTTTTAGGTTTCCAATGACGTGGGCACCATTTTTTTTTCAGAGAGATGGATCGACTTTAACCTCGGCGATTGAAGAATGGTCGACCTTGAAACGAGACACACCAAGCACCCGCAAGGGATGCTGGTGGTGGTGTTGTTGATGCTTCATCATTTTTTAAATTTTTAAAAAAATTTTGTACACTTGGAAGATTTTTCCTCTGTTTCAATCTTCGAGAGTGATTCTCCAAGACATTCATCATATATGACGACTTAACATCTGCTTGCTTAAACTATCTTTGGTCTCATCATGCTTATAATCATACTTTGTCAATTAGCTACCTCCAGCTTCGGTCTTGATTTGTCCTGTTTTTCCTCTTGCCTTATCTCTTTCCCTTTCTTTTGTATGTGCATCATTACTATCTCAGTATATTGCACTATCTTGTGCTGTTATGTATACACAGTTCGTATTTTTCTGTGTATCCCTGAAATTCGTAGGCACAAAGGAAGCATTTGTTTCCCTTCTTTTTTCGGGGGGGGGGGGGGGCCACAAATTAAAAGCACTGCCAAATTGTGGATCCCTCCATTTCCCCAGAATTTAAGACTTTTCTTTTGAAGATCCATTCATTACTTGTGAAGAAAAAAAAAAAGAAAAACCAAACAACTAAGAAACAATTATCTTCATCTGTTCTGTATACTATTATGATGGACCTGTGTATAATGCCACTGTGTTTAGTTTTCTTTCTGCTGGAAATTAGTAAATCGGAATTTGAATTTGAATTCGAATTTAAATTTGAATTTGAATCCGAATTTGAATTAAAATTTGAATTTGAATTCGAACATGTGGAGAAAAAGACAAATACTGGTAATGAATTATTGTGTCGATGGATTCGAATTAATTAATAACCATCATTAAAGACATCTTCGTAGCTCCACAGATATATAAACATCTTTAAATACATCATAACCAGGGGCGTCCAAAAAGGGGCGAGGGGTAACACCGCTGTAAAAATATTATGAGGGCAAATTCGAGATTTTTTAGACTTTCTGTGAATCTCATGTAGTGTATTATTGATGGCTTTTTAAAAATCTTTTTATAGTCTTTCGCAAAAATTCATTAAAGGTGTTGACATATACGACTTCCTCCTATGCAAAAACTGGTGGTCTGGCAATCATAATTCATCTTTGCGAATTTTTCATTAGTTTATTCTATGTATTCTATCCTCTCTATTTAATTCTATTTCATGTTTTACATATTTTATTTGGTATTCTTCCTATTCATGGACAACAACCATTGGTGTAAATCCCAGGGGAGGATGGGGGATATATCCCCCCACTTTTTTGAGAGAGGGGGATGGCGTGCACAAATATCCCCCCACTTTTTAAGGAAGAAATGATATTTGAATTAATCTTTAAATATTATTTTTTAATAATCTGTCGTAAACAACCATCATATTTTAGAATTTCTATTTGAAAATGCGATTGGAAACAAGTACAGCAGTTATTTTTGGCCCGCTCGCTTCGCTTGCTCGTTTTATTTTCGAATTTTCATTTGAAAATGCGATTGAAAACCAGAAAAGTGGTTATTTTTGGCTTGCTTGCTTCGCTCGCTCATCATATTTTAGAATTTCTATTTGAAAATGCGATTGAAAACCAGAAAAGGGGTCATTTTTGGCTCGCTCGTTTTGCTTGCTCGCAAGATAAAAATTAAAATGTGTGTAAGGGGGGTCTGTGCAGGTGGATGAGGGCATGTGTTTATACTTAAGTGTGAGTTCGACAGAAAAAAATCGGCTAAAAAGTCGATCATCCCCCCACTCCTCAAAGTGGATTTACGCCGGTGACAACAACCCCCTACTCCAGGTAATTATCCGCTAGGAGACCCAGCAAGCGCCCCCCCCCCCCCCCTGAAAAAAAAAATCAGCTGGAACTAGATTTTAAGTCAGTGGTCCCCAGGTATTTTCTGAGAATAGATATCTTATTTTGTTTTCCACTGAAGGAGGGCATGTTAACATAAGACCCAAGGCTAACGTGGTCTTGAAATATTTTGTGTACGTTGGTTATGCTAGAACGAGTCCCCTGGTCAGATTAGCAAACATTGGCTCGTGTCTGGGCCTGAAGTCTGGGCACGACTTTCAAACATACCATGCCGAGTTTATTCAACGATACCTACCCGTCTACAGTATACCGGATGTACGGACCTAGATATTTTCGGATGATACGAGATACTTCATGCTACTCACCTGCTTATTTTGTGTAAATGACACAGGCAATATGATCTTCCAAAACCTATATTCGAAGACATCTTTATGCAATCATTGGATCTGGACTTATTTGAGTGCAAAATAAACTGCTTAAAATTCTAGATCGATGTCACCTATTTGATATTCATTTGCGGGGTCACTATGAGGGGGAAAGGGATGCCGTTTAGGCAAGTAATACTAAAAAATTGATGTTCCGGCTCCCCCTGCAAAGATTGTATCCGTTTACTCAGAACAACTTCTTTATAAAGCAATCCCTAAGTCTACAAGTACGGCAAAGAATGTCTTTACATAGTTTACAAAGAAAATCTTTTGACAAAATCAGAAAGTGTATTCCCCCTTTCCTAATAAAAGATTCTTTTTAAAAGAGCAAAGCAAAGTTTACGCGCGCTGAAAACTCAGCCACAACGGTGACATCAGAAAGTTCAAGATATTCGATAAAAACACTGCAGAAGAGATGATGCTGCAAAACATGAGCCCAAATTCTTATTTTAGAAAGTAAACATGGTAAGGGAGGATTATTGGATTCTCGTTGTAGAGATTATCCCGCAATAAATTTAGTCGAGCCCTTGACGATTGGCTCAGATGGGATGGTGGGACGATTGGATAACGTGTGATCGTGAGGGCGCATGTTTATAATCGCCAGAGTAATCGCTCTACGGTCGCGGATATAATGACCGTCAACAGGTCGATCTTATATCCCGTCAGTCTGAGAAGAAAACCTTCATGACTAAGGGTACAAGGTCGATACCCTTCACTGGTATAGACTACAAGCATTCTTCACCCCATACCCCTCCCTTATCTCCTTCTCTCTGTTTCTCTCCCCCTCTCTTTCTTTCTCTCTCTCTCTTTCTTTTATTAAACACACATGCACACGTTGGCAGCAATATGCCTATAGCACGTGAATTTATTTGATGTAGGCATACGATAAAAAAGCAGTGTAGATAAAATGCCTTGCTCAAGGGCATAAATGCCGTGCCGGGAATCGAACCCCTGATTCTCGCGTCTCCAGTCAAGCGCGCCTTAAACCACTGGACCACAGCGCCTCTTTTTTTGTTTTTCCAAATATTTTTTATTAGAGATTTCCTCCAAAATAAATCGTTACATATTGCAAATAATTCCAACAAATACAAATCTTCGTTTCGTTTTCATAACATAATGGTGTTAACATAATGTTAAAGTATTTACGAGACAATAAGCAAAGAAGATAATGGAATGAAATCCCTAAGAAAATAATATAGAATAACAAACCCAAACATACGTCCCCCTCCCTATGCCCCACAATTATGATATTCAATATGAATGATCTTTCAAAACATGGCAATGCTCCTCCCTCCCCTCCCTCTTCCTCTCTCACGCACACATGCGCACACACGCACCCCTGCGCCCACACACTCTCTACATCTGTGTCTCTGTTTCCCACTCTGTCTCTTTCCCTCCTTCCCTCCCAACTACTCCTCATCGCTCTCCCCCTCTCCTCTCCCTCCCCTCTCTCTATCTCCCTCTCCCCTATGTTTTCTCTTTTTCCCACACACACACACGCACACCCACACCCGCACACACACCCACACATCAGACGGAAACCCCCTTTCTCTTCACATAGGACAGGCTATCCTTATATCAATCATATACTGTTCCTGGCCTACCCATCATCCGACGTCCGCTCCGGCAGACTTTAGTTACTTCCTTAATTTCTGTAGATATAAAAACCATATAGAGTAATGGTGCCGTTGCATAAAACTTGCTATTATAGTAACTTTGCCATCAATGGTAACTTTCATGGAATACTGGGTTTTGATTGGCTGTTGAGCAACTTTACCATGGTAGTTACCATTGATGACAGAGTTACTATAATAGCAAGTTTTTATGCAACGAGACTCGGATCTGGATTTCAAAGCAATTCTTGCATTTTCGTTCATCAGTTTTCAAGTTGCCAAAGTTATTTCATCTACTCCCAGAAGATATCCACTCGTGCCTTTTTCAAAATGTCTAGTCCTGTAAAATAATGTCAGATGTCTGACAATCGACAATCTATGAATGAATGAAGAACTAGTTTGATACTGCAGTTCACGGAAACTGATGCTTATTCCACTGCACGTTTTGCTCGACATAAATCCAAATAAAATGTCAAGCATAAGCCACCGATGTGAATTCAAATGGAGATGAAGAAAGTGAGAGGAGAGATAAAGGGTGGGGCAGACTGCGTTGAGATGGGATGCCACTGAATACGAGTATTTACAAGGGTCGTTATCTAACGCAGATGTGGACACGTTTCATTTAATGCAGCACGTCAAAAATTCTAACATGGTTGCGGCTACACAGGAATGAACACCCCTCCCTCACATGCTCTCTTTCTTTTATCTTTTACTGGTATTTATACATATTTATTCATTTATTTATTTATTCATTTATTCATTTATTCATTAATTCATTTATTGCTTCAATCAGTTATTAATTTTATGTATGTATTCACTTATTCGTTCATTCATACATTCATTTATCTAATTATTTATGTATCTATTTATCCTTAATTCATTCATTCATTCATTCAATATTTATTTCTTCATCTATCAATTTTTATTCATCTCTCGCTTTTTAAAAAATGTTATTTCCCCTATCAACCCAGGGTTGTCTGTTCGGGCATGTTTGTTTTAGCTATTTTTTTAACGTTATCTTCTCACTCAAGCCTTCGAGTTTCATTCCCCTGTTTAAAAAAAAACTAGCTTATTTGTTCATTTCTTATCTCGACATTTTACTGTCCCATCTAAACGTCTTCAATCTGTGTATTGTGCACAGCACAGTTTCGTATGTAGCCTCAGGAATGGGAATGAACAATTGTTACAAAACGCTCGGAGACCTACATTTTCGACCAAGTTCACCATGTTCACAGGTTCTCTTTACTCCAGTTCTTCCCCAAATGCATGCAGACGAGATGCCTCACTAGAAGTTGGGGGGGCGGGGAGTTTTATTACCTTTTCTGTTTATTTGAAAAAGTTCAATATAACGACTATAACAAAAGTAAAATCTGTGTAACTTTCATTACTAACAATGTAATGAAAGATTAAGCTAGATCAAACATAATTTTTTTAAAGATAAAAGATTTTTTTTCTGTTTTGTATAAATACATGAAATAGGTGGAGTATGGCAAGAAGCACAAGTGTACATGTTCAAACTTTATGGATTATGTCACAGGATTACATTATGTTAGACCTTTTTCAAAAATTTTTTGTAGAATTGTGGATTCTATTTCAATCAAGTCTAATTGGATTTGATTGGTTTTATAGAAAAATGAATACAGTAAAAAAATCTTGACACTTTTTAAAGTCCTGATAATTAATTCAAATATTTTTCGTTTATTGGTAACTTCGCAGGCGTATCCGGGAGGATAAAGAAGGGGGCAAATTCCTCCTCAGACCCCGGGCCTAACTTTCGGAATGTGTATCCTCACTTCAAGTTGATAGCTCTTTTCGGGACTTTGAACAGGTGGAGGGGAAGGGGGTGTGTGTGTGTGGGGGGGGGGGGGGGGTGCAATCTCGATTGAATGCTGGGTACTCCATCGAGCTTCTTGGTAAATTTGTCGGACACCCTCAGATTAAAAATGCCCTTGCTGCGCCCTTTCTTACTATGATACAACCCATTCACAGGCTCTCTAATTCAGGCTTGCATCTCCTCGGAGAACCATTGCATCTCCTTTGAGAACCGATCTCAATTTCAGCATAACATGCTTTGCAGAGCAACGGGAAAGCTGGATAAATAGAACTTTAAGTGCTGGCATTTCCTTTAAAACCATGAAACCTGACACAAGACGAGGTATTTCGTCTCTTTTTTCCATTTTTTGTTTTGTTAATAATTGAAAAAAGAAGAAGAAGGAGGAGAAGAAGAAGAAGAAGAAGAAGAAGAAGAAGAAGAAGAAGAAGAAGAAGAAGAAGAAGAAGAAGAAGAAGAAGAAGAAGAAGAAGAAGAAGGAGGAGGAGGAGGAGGAGAGGAAAGAAGAAGAAGAAGAAGAAGAAGAAGAAGAAGAAGAAGAAGAAGAAACCGTGCCTGATTAGTACAACCCTCAATCAAAACTTAAATGCGGTTAAAACTTACCAGTTTACCCCATGACTTGTATCGTCAGCTACTGTGATATCTTTACAGCATTTGCTTTCAAAAAGCAACAACAAATAAAAACAACAACAAAACAAATCAAAGAAGGAGAGAATGGGAAAGGGTCCCACGGCTCTTGATTTTAATCACCCGTTGTCCTCTGGTATTACATAGATCACTAAGCCATGATGTCTATAACATTGCCGATGTATATTCTTCATTCTTCCTTCTCTTGCACCCTGTAATCTATATCACATTCCTAATTGAAAAAGAAATCTCTTTTTTAAGTTACCAACTCTTCCGAATCCAAAACATTTTGTTTCTGTTTTCATCGTTAGATTAAAGTCGAATATCACGTGATCATTAATCCCAGTTTTCAACAGATTCCAGGAAAAAGGTCACGTGTTACGCGCTGTCATAATCAATCGTTCCCTAGGCAACGAGAGAAGGAACATCCACCATTATCCAACTTTTGTCACTTTCAGTTCCTTCATGACCCCCTGATATTTCGCACCGTTGCTGAGTAAATACCCTTAAGCTGTCTAAATAGGGATCGCACCCTGATCGAGTGTCGATCTAGTCACCAAATAGGCCAGGTTTGACAATACATTCACAGATATGGGATAATTGCGCCAATTTCGACGAACGAAATTGGCCGCCATGTTGTCGCCCTCTAATTGCCGGTCATCGCCTGCTATTTCGGATGGCTCGGGTGGTAAAGGGAGACAATTATCTCATAGGCAAACTCACGTTACGGAATGTAATCTGTATTATCCATCCGCCATATCTAGTTTCTTCTTTTGCTGTAATCGAACAGCTTGACCAGGGCACCGTTTCATGAAGAGTTTTGTCGGTGATTTTCACCGACAAATTTTACAAGCTACTGAAAATCCTCGCATCTGATTGGCTGACAGCAAATTAGTCGGTGAAAATCACCGACAAAACTCTTCATGAAACACTCCCCAGGTCAGGAACTGATTCTGTTGAAAGCTGGACCGCACAGAGGTTCATCCAGCTTCAAGTATTCGGAACCAACGATCCATCCCCTCCCCATTTTGAATTCCCAGAAAAAAGCCAATGCACATCAACTAGCAATGTGTATACGGTATACACGAAGCGGCCCAGATGAATTTTGTTTTAATCCTTCATCCCTCAGCCTCAACCCTGTAATCCCTCCATTATTCTTTTTTGTTGCTGTTGTAATGTTCTTTCTACTTGTTCTTCAACATAACTTTATAATCTTTTCACGTTTATATTGCCATTCGTGCCTTCATCGTGTTTATGCTCTTTCTTTCCCCTTTTCTTACATTTATAAAAGTGCAAAGGTGAGCAAAATAAACAGATTTACTTAACCCACTTTTTTATGTTCTCCCTGCAGTACTTGGACTGATGTGATATTCTCTCAGTGGCTATAGAAATCGAGTTCCATATTCATTTGATAAAGTTCTCCCAATTCAAGGTGTTTACCTGATTAAGTTCTTTTAAAGCTCTGATTCAAGCAACAGAAGAATCGAGGTAAATCGCTTGGGAAATCAAGAAGTATGTTGCATAAGCAAATTTTATAGATAACAATGCAAGCAATCCTATAAGCCAATACTTCAACAATAAATCAAATTCACAGAAAATCATCTCTATATTGCACAGCCAAGTACGATTGAAGTGAAAATTGTATGTACCAGTTTTATTTTAATCAATTGTTTACCTTTTGATTGCCGGTCTGATACTTGAGAAATTGTGCCTATAGTATGTCTCTAAATAAAAGATTTAGAAAAATAATTCCTAAATGAGTGCAGAATGATTATTTATAGATTCTTAGTCCTTGATCATAAATATCACAAGGAAGAGTTAACAATCGTCACTCTTTCAAGTCATCATGATTGCGAAACGTTTTTGAGAGGGAATAGTACGTTTTAAGGTTGAGGACTTCAAAATTGCATTTTCTCTTCATGAATTCACTGAACAGAAATTATTCCTGTATAAATCGTGGGAAAAAAAAGAAAACTGAAATGTGATCAGAGAAAGAAAGAAATAAAGACAGATAGATAAATAGAGAGAGAGAGGTGGGGGTGGGGGTGGGGGTTGGGCGAGAGAGGGGGAAAGTGCCTTGATGACCAATGAAATGAAATGAAGTTGTCCCTAATGGAGTCTTGATCACTGGCCGGAAATACTACGAAGACAGAGCGTGAAATTTATGGCCAATTGACCATCTCCATCGCGCCTCTTTTCATTCTTCTTCATTCCCTCTGTTGTTGTTGTTGATGATGATGTTGTTGATGTTGATGATGATGTTGTTGTTGTTGATGATGATGTTGTTGTTGTTTTGTTGTTTCCATTATGGTCATTGCTGTCTTCTGCTGAATTTACTAAACACGAGTGCAAATAAACATATTCACAGCGCAAACACATGTTATTCACGTTCATTTGGGGGAAAATTAGAAAAAATACCTTATAAGTTTATCGTTTTCTTAAAAAATATTCATTATTACTGTCTGATATCAAATCTTCCCGTCAAAACTGTGAAAAGTATAAGTCAGTATGATGTTTTCTTTAACAAAAATAGAGAGAACATACTTGAATACATAAACAAAAGAGAGAATCACGTAGCTGTTATTTAACAAAACAGCATGATTAACAAAAGTATCCAAATAACAGAGGCAACATAACAACAAAATAGCTATGATATATGTAAAAATAGATACATGTAAAAGTAAAATACCAAGATATCATAATAATGTCACATTCACATTAATAAATCTGTGTTTGACATGATACTGATTTGAAGCTGGGGGCTCTTTCTACAAATGTCCTAGTTTTGATAGAATGGGTTTTTACCAAGGTACACAGCATCATCAGTCTTATCACATTCAGTATGCAAGATATGAAAGCGAAAAGAATATCACTTACCAAGAAAGAACGCAAGCTGAATAGCATACTAATCAATTTCAACCCCCTTCAGGCCCAATGCCATCCAAAACTAAAAATCAGTTTCCATAAATCAATTATACTTTCAGAGAAGTAGACTTAATTGTTTTTGTTTTTTGCATACTAAAAAGAAAACAGTTGAATATTTTTCATCATTATTTCCAAAATTCTCGGGTAAAATATACTGAAAGAAATGTCAAATTCCGTGTTCAATAATTATAACTTGTTGTATCTAAATTATACACCCAGAACGTCACACTGCGAGCACCAAAGGTGCCGTAAATTCTCCTCTGTAGCCGTTTCAGAACTGACTTCTGACATTCTATGCAAAATTAATCCAGACGTTGGTCTGCGCTGCTTTCTTTCTAAGTCCTCATTGCCCAATTTTTGCTCAAATATAACCCCACATGGGGGTGCTGAAGAACGAAAGAAATAGGTCAACAAGCAACGAAATACTATGAACCGGATTAGGTTTCAAAACCCGTCTCGACGATATTGTGACACCTTTTCCCCCGAATACATTTTGAAAACACTATACACAAACGTTGAATTGGTCGTGAGGCTGATTTCTCGACACTGATATTGTTCGGAGTACAATTGCAAAATTGATTCTTATTTACTATATTAAATGTATAGCTGTAGGTATTGAACTCATTAAAGCATGGGCATTAATCAGGGGGTTGGACAGGGGACATGCCCCCCAATACAAAAATTAGGAGTCGGGGACACAACAGGGTATGCCCCCCCCCAAAAAAAAAAAAGTGGAAAAAAGGACACCTGAAAAAGCCAAGAGGGCATGTCCCTGACAAAATTTAAAAAAAAAAAAGAGACATTTGGGAAAAAAAATTTTGTTGGGTAGGTTCCCCACCCCCATAAAATAAAAATCATGTCCTCCCCCTAAAAATTCAAGCTGAGGACTTTTTTTTGGGGGGGGGGGGGGTTGTCAGCAAATATTTGGTGTCTGCCTGCCTCCCCCAAATATATATATATATATATATATATATTATAAAAGGGATTGACGCCCATGTATGAATAAACAATTACTTTTGGGATCATTTATGAGATCCAACAAAAATTAACATTCAAATGAGATTGTATCTTTCAAGCGAGCGAACCAACTAGCGAGTTTGGAAAACTTTCCCACAAATTAAATCAAAATAATATGCTATTTTCTCCACTGTTGTTTTTGTATATTTCTCTATGTGGTCCTTAAGTAGCGAATCTTCGGAAGCATCGTATCGACAGAATATCATGAAGATCTCCTCCATGAGAGAAAGGGCATTAAAACAGGGTCCTGGCTATACTAGACATCATTTAATTTTTTATTTTATTTTATAGATTTCTTTTTTTTTTGTGAAAAAGAAGAGATCGTTAGTACCTTACTAAATCTCTAGATGGCCGTACACTGGCAATAGTTTTTATTCAACCCTCTTTCATGCCTCCATGTTGCAAATAATAGCTACTCCAGTTACCCTCCAGTTGTTACAGTTACAATCAGGGCTCGTTAGAACGTAATCAAATATTTGGGTTACAAACATTAGGAAACCTGTGCCATGTTAAAAACCTGTAATAACTCTATAGAGGATGGTGTTATTTCCTATTAATCCATTTGTTAACTTCCCGCTGGCGAATTCCTAAGCGCCCTAATATTATGGCCGATTGTGAGGGGTTACAACTGAAGGTGGTTAAGGGTTTAAAAGTAGCAGGGCAACAGTTAGAAGGGAATATCTATAGCCCCCTTCTATTTACCTCGCCCTTCAATTTCTCTTTGAAAGGGGGTGTCTCTGAATGGGCATCTACCATTCTTAGATGGAAAATATCTGCATAATCTGTATGACCGAAAGATAATTGTACATATTAAGTACGTGGTGTCTGTTTTAATGTTGAAACCTCAGTTGTAAAATCATTTTCCTATATATATGCTTTGATAGCATCATATTGCTGGGACTCGATTTTATCATGCTTATTTCTAGTTTATTAATCTTTTTTTCAAATAATACATTAGACAGATATTTATTTACATTTTCCTCATTGTAAGAGTGGGCATTAAACTGTCATCAATCAGTAATTTGTGTTCTCGGGGAGAAGAGAATGTGTCATGTTGAACGGGAATAATGATACAAGCTGAAATAAACTAACAGAATCTTAAGTGTGTGGATATATATGTTTTTAAAAACAAAATTGTCTGTTGCATTTCATTTTGTAAGAAAATTGGTCATTGTTCAAGAATTCTGTAACAAAATAGATTTTTGAGTGGATTTTTGTCACAAAATTGTTTAGTTTTGGACCGAATAACCTAGTATGGGTAACCTGGGTATGGCGCCCCATACCCAGTGAGCCGACACCCTAGTGTTAAGTAAAAGCCAATGTGGGCCAAGGTTAAGAGCGCGACGTGCAACGTTCATTTTGCCCCCTATCAAATTACCCTGACGCCGCCCCTGTACAGTATAACTGTAACATTTCAACCATGATCACCACAGTCTACGAGTGATTACATTTCTCAATTAAGTTCGTCCTTCAAACTCAAATCCTCTTGGCATCATTACTGTTCTTAAGGATACCACCATGACCATGGCGTATAAGATTCCGACGGGTATGATCGTAAGGCAGGGAGCCGCAGTTGTCCTGATAAGCCCTCTGCCAAAGAGCGATATATATTTCTTGTGGTTATGCAGAGCAAATATTTCTTGTGGTAATGCACTGGTGTACTGGTGAGGTGTTTTTTTTTTTTTTTTTTTTTTGGGGGGGGGGGGGGGCTGGGATTGTTCGCAAAAGTATAAAATAATGAATATAAATTCAAATCATTTGTTTTTTAAAAGGATGTCATAAGACTTGCGCCTGTCATACTATACATATAGAGGAGGCTAATTGATTACGCTTCTTTCCTGATATCCGGTCTTATAAGGAAAATTACTGCAGCAGAAGAAAAACAAAACAAAGGGAATAGATTAATGAAAATAGAAACATGATAGAATGAAAATTTTAAAAATATGACTAAACACAAGAATGAAATGTATTATACCTCTTCATACATGAATACAAGGGTGTGTAAGAGGCTAGAGTACAGGAGTGCCCTTTTCCAATGAAAGTGCCCATTCCAGTGTCAGCCCCTCCCCCCCCCCCAATTTTTGAAAACGTCCTACCTCCCCTACCCCCGACACCTGCTTTAAAACTACCCCACTCGCAGGTGATACAAGCATCAGTACAAAGCTCATGAGTGTTTCAAAGCTTGCTTGGGGGAAAGTATCTGCAAGAGTGACTTAGGCTTAAATTTTGCCATCGACAAAAATCGTCGTCCCACTAATGTCCTTTGGCAAGATATGAATCTACATTTGCCACGTCTTTCGAATGGTGACGTTAAAGGTCGGCCCCAGACGTAAATAATCATATTTGATTGATACACGTCTGTAAAAACCCAATTCAACAACAACAACAACAATCGTCGTCCGATTTCGGTGCGAACATGACGAGAGATATTGGCGCACTCTAACAACAAACTAACCTAAATACGGATTGAAAAAGAGCAGACCTCCTAAAACAAAAACTGGCCAGAATCGAACCGTAAACGTTGACCCTTCTGCTTCAAGCTGTTCATCCATGATAATCACACTCGCTATGTTGACTCCAGGGGAGCAAAAGAAAACTGAAGAAATCCAGGGAAGGGCTATAGCCTTCGGGGGGTTTCCTAAAAGACAAATAATCATAGGAGCGTATTATTATACATGTCTGCACAGCTACAGGAATTACAATCTTACCGTATTCACTACGAACCGCCAATGTAATTTAATTGGGGTGAAAGGAAAATATTTGAGGAGGTAAAATCGGGGCAATTAGGGGGGCGTGTTTCGGTATTTCTTTTGGGTCAGCCAGTCTTGTTACGGAGGAGCAATTGAGAACAGAAAGAACGAAATGAAGAATTATATTTAACACACATATCTATGGTATATTTTCGGGCTTTCTCGGTAGCGTGAGAGTTATACGTGAAGGGAAATGGTAGGAGGACAGACTGTCATTAATATGAAGAAGAATTTATTTATATTCATTTATTTATTCATTCATTTATTTATTTACCACTTGTACATGGGACGGCACGGACGGCACACCCTATCAGCAAATTAAAAAAAAGGAGTTTTTTTTTTTTTTTGGGGGGGGGGGTCTTCCTACCCATGTGGATTTTCATCATTATTTCCTGAAGTGATGGAGAATAAATGCATTTTTAATAACTGAACGCCGTAGCTAAGAACAAGTATACTTAATCTGACTCCATGGATTTCGTCGTAGAGAGAGAGAGAGAGAGAGAGGGGGGGGGGGGGGCTCAAAAATATTTTGTATGACAAAAGGTAGAAATGTGTAAATGCATGAACAAAAGATTCAAGATAGAGGGGAATTAAAGAGGGGAAAGAACGAGAGAGAGAGGGAGAGAGAGGGGGAGGGAGAGAGAGAGAGAGGGAGAGAGAGAGGGGGGGTGGGGTTGGGTGGGGTGAGGGAGAGAGAGAGAGAGAGAGACCATTGGTGATGTGTGTATGTCGTGTCTAATCAAATCACTGTTTGGTTTCATGCCGAGTGTTTCTCGACTCGACGTGGTTTTTGTCATGGCGTCTAGGTTATACATTCCATCTTCCTGTAACCCGACCTACTTCATCACCCATACACCAAATATCTTCTGCATCCTTCTTTTCATATGTTTCCAGTTCAAGACGACATTATCTAATAATCTAAGAGTAAATGAATCAGTCTTACGAAATCTATGAAAACCAATTTGGGTCTAATCGATTACTGCACAAGCAAATACGTATATACTGATACTAGTAACGTTTTTTAGTTCATAGACTGCAAGTTGTATTTTGTGCATTATTTCTTGTTTAAACAGCTTAAATTTCTAGATAGGTGTTTTCTTTAGCATGTCAATTATTATCAGAGAGGATGGAAGGGGGGGGGGGGGGGGGGAGTCCCCCATCCATACTCTCTCTCTCTCTCTCTCTCTCTCTCTCTCTCTCTCTCTCTCTCACGGTTCCGGCGCTACTGTTAAGATCTCTGACAACTATCCCTTCTCAAAAATAGGAATATTAAAATAAGAAAATATTTCTCGTATACAGGCAAACCAGGAGGGCTTTCAGATCCTCTTATACTTGTGTCCTTTGCTTGTGTCAATCTAGGCTTCATCTAAAATACAAACAGATCAAATTTCGAAGGTTAGTTGTTTGTCTGTAATTGTTTCGCATACCAATTCCTTATTTTTCACTGTAAATATAAAATAAAGAAAGAAGCTTTATACTCCAATCAGTACCCAATAAATCAACTAGGCGTTGTGGCGTGCGCCTGTAATCCAGCTAACAGTGTAAGTGATAAACTAATTCAGCGGACCCAGGTTCAAGTCTGAGTCACGTCTTTCGGATGGCGACGTAAAAGGTCGGTCCCAGACGTAAATAATGATATCTGATTGATACACGTCTGTAAAAACCCAATTCAACAACAACAACAACAACAATAAATAAATTAACTCTTCTTCATTCCTTTATTCTTCTTCATTATCTTTGCCGTCTCTTCATTTTCCTTTAAACCTTGTTAACTATGTGAGGGCGTTCATCCAGCAGCGCACGAGGCAAATTTCATCTCCCTGATTATCACATGGCATTCCACGACCTTTTTATGGAGATTAGGTGTTTTCATAAAAAAAAATGAAGATTTATAACCTCTATCATATTCATAATCGCAATCCGGTCCATGTACCATCCCGCCCTCCCATCCTGAAAATTGATCGCCGCCCCGACAACGATCCTGTCAGGCAATGTCCGATGTCATATTTAACGCCGATAACAGTCAGAACGCAACGCACAGAAAAGTCGTCTTATTTATCGTACGCGTATGCATGGCCCTCGCTGACATGAATACGTAATGAGCCATGAAACCTAATTTTGAACGTCCCCGTAAAGCGTGATGGAAAGAGTAAATTACGTTATGTTATATATCGTCTGAAAGCTGAAGAGTTGCTCTTTCGAAATGCGATGATCGATTTGAAGTATATGATATGCAAAGTATGGTTAATAAAGAATAAAGACAACATAAAATATGCATATTTTTCACTTTAATACGAGGGCAAAATAGACCAGTGTTATAATCCGAGAGCAAGATGAAAGAGGCATGAGGTAAAAGAGAAAATTTTCCTCTTTCAGATACAAATAAAGTCATTTCGATATATTCTATGCACGGGTCAGGTGAACGAATAAATCATTGCCTTGCAGAGTTAATTTTTGACGAATATGACAATATTCTATGTTCGCCGCGAACGCGTGCACCTGATTGGCTCCCCTCCGAGAGTGAAGAGGTCGACGGACTTTCGCGGAGAGAAGGCATTTCCTCCGTCGAAATTATTCCATGAAAACAGGCATTTTAGGCAACTTTACGAAAAAAACTAGAATTAGAACTTCATTAGTATTTCAATCAAGTGGTAAAGCTGTCTTATGAAGCAAAACTGAGCGTGCATTTTTTTAAAATTTAGCTCGGGATTTAATATTTCAGTCCCACGTTATCAGCTTTGTGTATGCTGTCTAGCTAATGCACCTCCACATAACCGACGTGTGAAGCCGGTGCGAAGCTTATAACAATGCGAACATCTGTGCAACTTATCGGCCCTTCTAACCCAAAACACTACCCTAACCCGCTGAAGCCCTAATCCTAACCCCTGAACCGAACCAAAAATCCTAAAGGGGTTTCACAAGTCATTAGGTTAGATTACGCTAAAATGCGCTGTGTACACTTACGTAGAAACAGTGTTCCATTACTCTGCACTGGGAGTACGCCCCCCCCCCCCCTAAAAAAAAATGAATTCATGGGGTCCATCTTGCACACCCCTATGTATCCCGCAGTGTGCC
This sequence comes from Echinometra lucunter, assembly GCA_029962745.1. NCBI lineage: Eukaryota > Metazoa > Echinodermata > Echinoidea > Camarodonta > Echinometridae > Echinometra > Echinometra lucunter. The sequence continues at coordinate 3,094,298 of CM057159.1, forward strand.
GTTATGCACAATGGTGTAGGCACTGTGTAGGGCCATGTACTAAGATTGTCGTAGCCCTTACCCAGCAAGGCCCGGTGTGAAATCCCCTTTCACACCAGGCCTTGCCTAAAGTTGCGTAGTGACTACTCAGAGCTTACATGACCCTACACTGTGCATACACCACCCCATGTAACAATACGCAGAGATACATGACATGTATTTTAACTTGAACTGGAACACAATTTCTACACAAGTCTACGCAACTGCCCACCATTCCTACGCCAGTCTACGCAACGCTGTATTATACAGATTGCCTATGCAAGTGTACGCTACCCTACACCATTCCAACAAAAAATCCATACGTCTCCTCACTCTTGCAAAAGGTTTTTCAATGTCCATCCTGCACGCAGCAACATATATATTTTTTTTTTCCAGAGTACACACTACAGAGCCTATTTCTGCATACTTGGTATGCAACAATTGTAACTCAACGCAGGCCTGATGTGAAACCCCCTTAACTGTTACACATAACCATAATTGTTACCCTAAAAACTATCAATTCAAACCTAATTAATTAACACACGTACATTCCATGGTCTCCGGTGGTTCTTTTGAACTGCCATTTCGGGGCGGGGGGGGGGGGGGGGGGCTTGATTATCCATTCTGATCTGCAAACTTATAAGATATCAAATCACTATTCTCTCATAGAGCTCATAAATTCAAATTCCGATCTGCAAACCATAACATTACTATTCTCTCACAAAGCTCAGAAGTTAAAATTTTGATTTACAGACTATAAAATCACTATTCTCTCATGGAGCTCAGAAGTTTAATAGAATATTACCATTTCATACACACAGTCTACAAAATGTGCAACACCAATAGATCATTAAATTTAAAAAAAAATGTATTCAGTCACTTTTTCACTCTTGCACATGTCCAAAACTTCAATACTTCTTTAAAACTCACTCTGCAGTCTGACATATGAAAGGGAATTTCTTGTTTAGGTTTTTTTGGGGGATTTATTTATGTTCAAATAAATCAGTATCATTACAAATATTCATTTGCATTACACAGTAAAATGAAACTTCATGAAATTTAAACGAAATGCAATTAATGTATAATTAGATTAAAAAGTAGCTTTAGTAAGATATGTAAGAGTTCCTGAGATACAACGAAAACAAAAGGACACCATATAAAACAATACATTTTGTACATTCAGTCTCCAACATGAAACCTAAAAGCTGACAAAGATGTACTGCTTATAGCACAGGACACAGATGAAATCCTTCTATAAAACATGGTTTCTGCTATTCTCTCTACAGAGACTGAATAATTAATATTAATAGTTGATTTCTGGCATACTGCTTTTATGGTAGAGTGCACATGTCCAGGACCGTACATGGAAATTTTTCCTGAGGGGACAACTCAAACTCAAAAGCAAGGGAGCAAAGCGACCGAGCTGGTCATGAGGGTGCTTATGCAATTTTTAAAGTGTAATTGAAGGATTTGGTGCACACTTTTGGTGAATTATGTGAAAATTTTCAATAAAAATGTAAGTTTTCAATTGGGGGGGGGGGGTTAGGGGCAGCCCCCCGCCACTGTGTACGGCCATGCACATGTGCTATGAAACAAGTAACAAAACTTCAGGCACATTTTGTTTTCTTTCAAAAAGAAATAAAAATATGTTAATGATCTGAAGATAATACCCCCGGGGGGGGGGGGGGGGGGGGGGGGGGGGGTACTCGACTCCCAAAGTGGTAGGTATGTGCCGCGGGTGAGACAAAAACGGGGGCTTTGGAACGGGCTTATTGTGAAAAGGAGGGTCTTCGGAACGGGCTTTGGAACTACAAATGTTTGTGAAAACAGGGGTCTTTGGAACGGTTCGCCTGTGTGTGAGTGCGTATGTACCCCTATGGAACGGGCATACGTGCATGCAGCTAGCCCGGCGGCACGGCGCCGGGTGCGCTCGCGCAGAGGTGATGGTCGGACAGCGCTCTGCGGGCCGCTTTTCACCAAAAATGCAGCTCATCGTAGCGGCTCAATGCGGCCGGAACGGCGCAATGAAAATATGTGAAGCTTTGGAACAGATTTCTGTCTTCTTTTTTCTCGATAAGAAGAGAATGCCATGCTTTAGAACGACTTTCTTTGTTCTTTTTCTCAATAAGATGAAAATGCTATGCTTTGGAACGGAAATTTGAGTGTAAAAATGGGGGTCTTCTCCGCAGCACATACCCACCACGCATTATATACTGAGTGCCCCCCCCCCCCTGGGGATAATACAATGAAGACAGAAAGATGGCAAATTTTGGATTCCAGCACAGATAAATCAAAATAACTTGGTCCCAAATTCCAAACCACGAAGTCTTCATCTTAAGCATGAATATCAATCTAGGCGGCGATCCCCGGAGATTGTCTCCTCCCCCCCCCCTCAACTTTCAAAGCTTAATATTATTTTTCTATTTTGAGTCACCTTACCAAATTTAGGCCAACCGTTTAAATATTATATAAGCCTAGAAAGCATGACCCTTGATGTGAATTATGAAAAGTGAACCCCTCATCTGTCATTATGAACAGCGGAACTTGAATAATGACTTCGTAATCAGTGACCCCCCCCCCTTCTGTTTCTGGACAGCGAGCCTTTAGGTTTTATGACTAGTGAGCTTGACAAGTAGCTCTTCTACAAGTCCTAACTAAATACCTTCAACATCTGATTCACTCATGCCCCACAAAACGTTCTTCAGTATCACTGTCATTCCTGCTGTCAGAAAATTTGACTTCACTAGTCACTACACAGTGGGCCGAGGTACTGTCACTAGAAGCAGCAGGAGCAGCAGGTTCTGTATTCTCACTATCTTTACATGTATACAGTCTGGGCCACAGACCTTGCTGTTCTGAAGATGGTGAAGATGTCATGACAAATCCCTTATTCAAGAACAAGCTGGAAAGAAGAACAAGATGCAGATACTTAGTTAAGCGCTCAATCTCTTTCCTCATTTGCTTGAATTTTATCCTTGAAACAAGACCTAAATGCATCAAAATTTCTGTAATTGTCTGTTTTAATGATGGGCTAAATGGAATTGAATTGAATTGAATCAAATTGTAATCAAGTTCAACGAGAGGAAACATATCCTTCAAAAAAGAATTGTATAATTTTTACAAAAATTTCACGTAAACAATTTCTATAAAATGCTAATATTTCATGAAATTATTCATGGCTCGTAATTGATATCAGCATTAAAACATTTAAGTTTGCATGTCCCTTTCACAAATCTGATAATCAGATTCCTTTGACAAGCTGGACTATATTGTAGAGGTAAGTAACTGAAAACTTTACTCAGAATAAAACCGGAAACTATTTTATAATAGAGAAATTAATATAGATTTGCAGTGAATTTCTTCGAACCCCCCCCCCCCAAAAAAAAATGAAATCCAACCATTATTCTTGGGTACAATCTTACATGGGTACAATCTTTCATTAAAAAGACATTATGTCCCCAACGTTGTAAGCCTGCATTCACAACTGGAACAGTGGGTGAGGGTGAACTCGCGCACGATGTCGGAGGTCGCACTAACATGACTAACAACTGACTGATGGAAGCAAATTAAATCTATTTGTATAATATCCGAATAAAATCACTTATAGCTTCCTTAACTGTTAAAGCTAGTTTGGAATTGGGTAAGAAAAAATAAACATGATCATGAACATGATCATGATGAAATTGTAAGTTAGACTCTTGTCTTACTCTTAAGTTAGAGAGTACTTGAAAAAATATATAAGAAGAGTCTTATCACAGACTTGCACATTGGCAAATCATTGCCTATTGGCTTCACGATTTGAAAGAAATGTGAAGTAAAAAAAAAAGGATTTTGTTTTTAGTGGCCGAAAACCGAGCATCAACTTCAAAGACAAAGTGGGAGTATACTATAGACCTATGCAGCGTGCATGCGGATATGTGGGACTGAAGTACAATTTCTGCTAAATGCAAACACACGCCAACTTACCTTCCACTTTACGATATTCCGCGCCAAATGAAAGGAATCAATCCGTCGACTTCCGGTGAAAAAAGATGACGAGATTTTTCATTTTTTCATGATTTCAAGTGCGGGAGCAAAATAAAATCAGCGTCGTTGCAACAACTGATATTTTTCTTCTACAAATTTGTCAATTTGATGAAGTTTCAGTCTATGCACGGGTCAAGTGATCGAAAAACAAAAGTTGATGCAAATTTTACTTTAATAATAATTGTAAAAATTATAAAAATATCACATTGATTATTCAAATAATGATTTTGCAAAATTGCAAAAGTTACATATCAAACGATAGGGGAATTCATGCTGAATATGATGAGATTTAAATTGGCCACATATTTTAGTTTCTAACTTCACAAGATTCCATAATGTAAACCAATGTATTTTCTCGCTGAAGTTACTCGCAAAATCTCGAACGAAAACGCTACCGTTGCCAGGTCCGAGACGTACGATAAATTCAGTGCATAAAGCTCATTACGTGCGGCGTTGCGGTCTGACTGATAATCTTTCTGGTTTCACCGCAGGGAACAAATTACCCGCCATTTCTCTACGGCTCCACCGCCACGCGGGTGTCGTCTGCCAAAAGACGTAGTCCATAAATCCTCCGGGACAACTGTTTTGTCTTTCGCTTTAGAAGAACGGGGACTCATTCCTAGTTCTTCAATTCATAGATTTCAGTTATCAATTCGTCTTACTTTTGTCAGTGTTCGTGTCTATATTCTATTGTTTGCCTAGCTGATAAGAAAACATGCATGGACCGTCGGTTTTAAGTCCTCTCCGATGGACCCGGTAATGAGGGGTAATGCATTACCCATGAAGGCACAAGCGCATCAACTTGGTTTCGAACCCGGGTCGACCAGATACGAGACCAGTGCTCTACCAACTGTGGAGCCCCCTGCAGCTCACAATTTCTTAAAAACAACAATTTTCACCCCTCTCTTATCTCTGGCTGTCCACCAGTCTCCAAATCTTTCTTTCAATATTTTTCTTTCTTTCTTTCTTTCTTTCTTTCTTTCTTTCTTTCTTCCTTCCTTTCTTTTTTCTTTCTTTCTTTCTTTTTCCTTTCTTTCTTTATTCTTTCTATCATTCTTTCTTTCTTTATTTATTTATTTATTTCTGTCTTTCTATCACACTTCATCTTTCTTTGGCCTTTATTATGTTCATCGAGTTTGGTACTTGTCAAAGAATGTATCCAGGACGATGAGAACATGCAGATACCCTGGTATCTACTGTTTAAATTAGGACTGTCCCCCGGAGTGGTTGAATATGATTTCATGTCGTATCTTATGTTTCATTATACTGAATAAACTGCTTCATTTTATAAGCGCTCACGGTCGGTGCCTGCAATATTGTCATACCATGCATACCAACGACTAAAAAGTCAGAAAAAGAAATTCACGAAAAAAAAAAAAGAGAAAGAAAATGTTGCAATGAAGAAAGGAGCAAATTCCTAACTGTGCATTTCTTTATGGCTTCTTGCTTGATTATTAATTTATTGGTTTATCTATTTATCTATCTATTCATTTATTTGTTTATTGTTTGTTTATTCATCTATTTCCAGTTTTGTTTGCACGGGGAAGCATTTTCAGTTTTTAAAAAATGCTTTGCACAACGGCCCTTTCCGCGCGCATTAAGTACATGTTTCAAGACTGTACTATTTTAAGAATTTCAAAACAAACATAGTAAGCTTGTGGTTTCCCTGCTAGCATCACTTCGAGATTATTGTCAACTCCACGTCGGCCTGCAAAACAAACAGCACCAAAGCGAAAATATGACTAATTCGCGATGACATTGTCATTACACGAACATTTACTTTAACTATGTTTGAATGCACTTTTTTATCGATGTGTCCGTATAACTTTTGTTTTGTTTTTGTTAATCACAGGGAAGAGTTTATTGCCTGTCCTTCCTTGTTTGTGTTTTCATTTCTCGTTTCTAGTCGTTTGTATCTTTTGAAGAACACTTCTCAAATATTATCTCAGTATAAAAAGAGTCCGCGCTTCCATTTTATTCATTAGCGTTTATTAACTTCGGCCACCGATACCCACAGAAGTTTGGTCGATAAAAGGAGGGGCCTCCACGAAAGTGATAAAAAAAATTCCATCTATTGATCATACGTACGGGTCAGTACGGTTTGGTGTCATCCTAAATGTGGAAACCAAATCACGTATAGTATTGTATGTAAAGCAATATTTCCCGGGAGCTTCGTCAGCCCCGAATAGATCAGTCATTTCTCCAAATACAATACTTTTCCCCGCGGGTCCTATTAAATCAACACCAGGGATCCTCTTTCAAAACTTCCAAAACCTAGTTTATCCTCACATGGCCTACAAATGATGCCCTATGGTCCAAATGGCCTCTGTCTGTTCTCTATTCTTTATCAACTCTCTTTGTGATTGTCCTTATTGATTATTAGACAGTCCAAGTCGCAAGACCATTGTTAATGAGCCCTCTTTCATAACGAAGGTCCACTGATATGTCCTTGCTAATAGCACGAATAACCCGACACTTGTTCGTCAATGTCCATTGTAAGAATTGCTGATTAATTTTCTTCCTTTGACCCTGTTCGCAGATAAATCTTGTTGTTTATTGGCATAGCGGGGTCTGCAGAGAACTGTTTTATGCCGGTGGGGATTGCATAACTAAACTAAATTTAGTCAATTAAAACAAGGCCACGTAAAATAAAACAAAATGTTGTCTTTTGGTAGGGATGGGGTCTCCAAATTCGTGCTGGATTTCTGATGAAAAACTTACCCGAATGTTCAGATCTCGTCTGTACGACTGTGAAACACTGTCTTTAAAAAAAATGATGGAAATTCAGCAGTGCAGACCTTACCTGCAAAGCTAGCCCTTCATCATTCCAGAAAGCGATCATGTGATATTGATCGGATGTCCATCGAAGCGCTTGATCGATCCGTGATATCGTCTCCTGCGACATGAGTATTAATAATATCTCCCCGTATTTGATTCGGGAAAGAGAGCTCGGTCCATATATATCTGTGACTCGGTCTATTCCGGGCTCATCTGCAAGGCGAACTAACGGTGGGTCGAGTGTATGGATCGAATCTCTGAAATCATGCATGCGATTAAGCGTAGAATTTGAAGAAAATTGCTTGATAACTGTTGTCAAGCAAAAGCGACAATATCGGATGATGTGGTCTTATCTAGCGAGGGTTGCCTGGTCGATATCACTACAGCTCTTTCTGGGGACCCTAAAATTATTTTTATCCAGGTATTTCTATTGCCATGACCCATTTCAAATAGTTGAGTCAAGAGGGAAAAATATTGGTCAAACAACTTGTCCTAGGATGTAAACACCGCTGGACTTAAGGATCAAACCCAGGGCCTCTCGTATGAGAGTCAAAAGTCCTCACCTGTTGTGATTGTTCTTTTTAATTTATTTTTTACGGAGCGGAATCGCGGTGAATCACACGGAATCGGTGATTTTATTTATTTGAATTTATCTGCTTTATTTCTTGATATCACTCGTATTACAAGCACAGAGAGTCACAAAGTTTTACAATACACTGAATTGAATTGAATTGAACTGGATGGAATTAGAAAAAAATGAATGACATTGTATTATACACTCATAATGTTGATTATACAAATTATTGATGCCACATCGAATGGCAAAGCAAACTAAGGAAGCTTGGAAGGATGGCGCTTTCTATACTAATGTGCGGTAATTAGCATAATGTACTACGAAATGAGGCTTGACAAAAAAGTATTTTACGGAACAGAAAGAAAATTTAAATCTGTATATACTAACAAAAATACAATAATCAATGAGAAGATTGCAAAATGTGGAAATACAATATGCCATGATTATCACAACCTGATGTGTGTGATAGATATAATGTCTAGTACATCTTTGCGTCCTTGTGTGTTTGCTACGGAAGCTTAAAAGTGCCACCAAGATGACGAGATTATTTAGGCCAAGAAGAAGAGAAGACGAGTTAAGACAAGATGATGAGTTCTTGGAACTTGGCAAAACGACTTGTATAGGACAAGAAGGCGAGGTGAAGAGTGCTTGGAAATGACTCGGCAAGTCGACTTGTATGGGACGAAAAGACGAGATGACGAGTTATTAAAACTCGGCAAGTCGAATTTTTTAGAACAAGATGACAAGATGACGAATTATTGGAACTCGGCAAGTCGACTTGTTTAGGGCGAGAAGACAAGTTGTTTAAACTCGACAAGTTTACTTGTTTAGAACGAGAAGAAGAGTCTTGGGAACTCGGAAAGTCGACTGTTTAGGGCAAGAAGACGAGATGACGAGATTCTGCATCTCAGAAAGTTCCAAGAACTCGTCATCTCGCCTTTTCGTCCCATACAAGTCGACTTACCGAGTTCCAAGAACTATTCATCTTGTCTTCTTGTTCTAAACAAGTCAAGTTGCCGAGTTCCAATAACTCGTCATCTCGTCTTCTTATCCTAGACAAGTCGGCTTGCCGAATTCCAAGAACTCGCCATCTCGTGTTTTAACTGGTCTTCTCGCGTCCTCTTGGCATAGATCTCATCATCTCGGGGGCACTTTTAGCAGACACACAAGGATGCACAGATGCAGTGGCGTATCTAGGTATTATGGCGCCCGGGGCAAACAGTGACGTTGCGCCCCCCCCCCCCTAGTGCCCAAACGGTACAAGCGAGGGAACAAAGCGACCAAGCAGCGAATTAAAAAAAAATAATCCGTAAAAACACAATTTCTTGGGCATTTTACCCAGGAATTTTGGCAATTGACCACTGAAATTGAACGGCAGAGAAGATCGAATTAGATATTAATAAGCAGTTTTCTATTTTCTCAGTTTTAAAATTGGGAGTAAATTTAACGAAAACCCTTGAGAAATAGTCGAGGCCTGATCTTAATAGCAAGGCAACAAAAAATTTAGATTTCTTTCAAATGTTTAACCTTTTCAAATGCTGTATTATACTGGGGGCGCATTATTTAGCGAGAGGCAGATGAAACTTATGATAGCGAGCAAAGCAACAAGAACTGCATCATTATTTTTCAAATTCTGAACCCCCTTAAAAAAGGCTATTTAAAAAAGTCCATGATATCCTGAAATGAAATATATTCATGCGAGGGAGCAAAGCGACCGAGAACTAGAAAAATATGGCATTTTATGGCATTTGAAACCCTCAAAAACTCTATTTCTGATGCATTTACCCTGCAGATTGGGGAGCGCATATCCCTTAAAGATTATGATTTTTCTTCATTTTTGTTTTATATTTTTCTCTTGCGTCTTTTGCGCCCCCTCTTAAGTGCCGCCCTTATTAGATGTTCGATTTCTTTCTAATGTTCAACCTTTGCAAATGCTGTATTAGGCAACACTGGGGGAGCAGTATTTAGCAAGAGGCAGATAAAACCTACATGACAGCGAGCAAAACAACGACAATTGCATCACTATTTTTAAAATTCTGAACCTCTTTTTAAAAGCTTGTTTAAGAACTATTATAAGGGGTGCGAAATTATGAGATTCTGAGAGGAAATGATCATGCGAGAGAGCAAAGCAAAGCTTTAGAAAATTTTTTCACTTTAGACCCTCAAAATTCTATTTCTGATGCATTTACCCTGCGAATGGGGGGGGGGGGGCGCAAGATCCTTAAAAATAATTATTGAATTTTTCTTCATTTTCCTTTTTTTTTCCTCTTTTGCGTTTTTTGCGCCCCCTCAAAGTGCCGCCCGGGGCACTTGCCCCCTTGCCCCCCCCCCCGATACGCCACTGCACAGATGTACTAGACATTATATCTATCACACACATCAGGTTGTGATACGGCTGCATATTGTACTTCCACATTTTGCAATCTTCTTGTATTTTTTTTAGTATATATAGATTTAAATTTTCTTTCTGTTCCATAAAATACTTTTTTGTCAAGCCTCATTTCGTAGTATATTATGCCTAATTATCGCACACTAGTATAGAAAGCGCCATCCTGAACATCCTATAATAAACTCGATATGGACGCGATCATGAACACTGCACAGTGAAAACTGCAGCCTTTTAAATGATCGTTTGACCTGACTAACAGATTACGTCCATCTACCGCAAGCCAATGATACTTCAAATCCAGTTCATCCAATCAATAATCTCTGGTCGCTGTTCAATCTTGTTGCTTTCACCGCAAAATATTATAATTGGTTCCTCAATGAGAGATTCACCGATTTTTCCCCTTTTTTGAAAAGCTCGGTGCAATTGCTTAGAAAGTGAGAGAGGATGATAATAATAATAATGAGAGGGAAAGATACAGGGAAACAGAGAGAGATAGAGAAAGGGGGAGGTGACGAAATAAGAGAGAAGGAGAGAGTGAAGGGAGAAAGAGAGGGAAGGAGAGAGAGAGAGAGAGGGAGGGAGGGGGAGAGAGGGAAAGAGAAAGAGAGAAGGAGATAGAGAGGGGAGGGAGGGGGAGAGAGGGAAACAGAAAGAGAGAAGGAGAGAGAGAGAGGAAGATGCAAGGATCGAGCTGGGATAACATGGATAAGGTCGAGAAAAAATAAGATGGATAGAAATAGACCCCTCCCCCCTTTTGGTGCCTTTATACTATGACAGAGAAACAGAAATGAAAGTAAGAGGTGAAGAGAGAACGAGAGAGAGTGCGGGGGGGGGGGGGCTCTGCTTGAACGACCTGGCTTAGTAAAGAAGGATGCCTGTTCAGCAGAAATTGGACTTGCATACATCATAATCGCATTTAATAATAATCTTATTTCCATTGGGAACTGGGTCGTTTTTGCGACTATTCATCACTCAAATTTAAGAAATACAAAGAATATGGACGAACGGGGTTTTCCCCTTTATTGGGATTATTGTTCAGGCAGTGACGCAAAGCCGCCCGTCATTGGCGTATCCAGGAATAATATGGGAAGGTCGATGCCTAGAGCTGTGCCTTTTGCTTGTTTAGATGCCAATCACCTATAGGCAACATCATCCACGCCTATACATTCATTTTATGATGTAGTACCTTAAGTATTTTGATATATTTGTAACTTAAAGTTATGTGGTCATCATATATTTTCATACTAAAATTTATCAGGTCATAACTATGCACACTTGATACCGGAAAGAGGGAAGTCCTTAACCCTTTCGGGTGATGTTCGTTATTCTGAAGGTTCGTTATTCCGAAGGTTCGATAGTCCGAAAATAACTAACGGACTAACGAACCTTATTTCATTTTCGGTGTAACGAACCTTCGAAATAACGAATCTTATTTAGTTTTCGGATTAACGAACCTTTTTGTCATTTTCGGACTAACGAACCTTTTGAATAACGAACCTTCAGAACAACGAAACTTCGAAATAAACGAGCCTTCGGGAAAAAAAAAACGAACCTTCGGAATAACGAACTGTAACCTTTCTCTCCTCGAAAAGGGTGCAGTCGCTTTTACGTGTATATGTTATGCAAATTGCTATCATTTTGTACCAATGTTGGTTCACCACAATAAAATATTATCAAATTGATAACAAAAACTGCGCATCCTCGCACCTTAATTAGGAATACAAATAAACCACAGAATATTTGGACTACACATGCAGAATTATTGTGTAACACAATAATGCTGCAGAAACAGTTTCTGTCAGTATTCTATTTCAAACCTTTCAAGCTTTTTTTAAATTTCCTTCGGGTCTTCTTTTCCTTTCATTTCTTGACGGTAAAATGTGTTTCTACATGTATAGTGACACATTAGATCCAAACCACACATCCATCGCATGCATAATGTACATAATCAATGATAATTTCTATTTGAATCATTCGTGTGTTTTTTCGCCCACATCCTTTGTTATCAGTCAATACAACTGATTTATCCATGTTTCTAGGTTTAAGCATCAACACTGTTTTTTAAGAAAGAAAACAAGCAAACAAGTATCACTTGTGCAAAATCTTTTAAAACAATTTATCTGGAATTTCGCCGTCCTTTCAAATACCGGTTGAAAAGATTCTAATCTTCTAAATTATTAACGATCTTAGTGAAAGTCAAAGCAGTTTTTACTTACAGAGTTAGCTAATGATGAAAAACCCTGAACGCAATGCAAGGATGATGTTCGTCTATGTTTCAACTGGAATAATATCGGGATTTCATCGCTTCTCATCATAATAATATTCTGGATTTTTATAGCGCCTAATTCATCTCCGATGTCTCTAAGCGCCTTACATAAATACCATTACCCCGGTCATCGGATCCAGGCTTGCCCAATGTATGCTCCTTCTCGACTCCCTTAAGCCCGCCGCACACTATACGATCAGTCTGCGATCCGATTTTGGAAAAAAATTATCATAGCATTTGATATGAACATTCAAACATATAAAATCGTAATGATCAAAGTTTCTAATAGTCGTATGAATAATAAAATGGAATTTCCGGGCTATTGCGGGCCTCCCTGTAGGAATAAAATTGAACTTAATTCCGAATCGCAGTGACGTCATAGCAACCTTGCGATCGGCTACGATTTGAAGCCGATTTGGGCCTTTACTCCCACCACAAGGCTTGAAGTTAACCAAAATTTCGATTTTCGTATTCTTATCATTATTCCAAACTTCAAATAAGATAACTTCACTTGTTTAAACTTTCATATTTAATGCAAAATTCCATTTGTTCGAAACTCGGGTCGCATTCGGATCGTGTAGTGTGCGCGGGCTTTTTTGGAGCATGCATTCCAGCTAGGCGCCTTTTGCAGGCGCTCACAATGTTACACAGACCACAATGATTTTCGCATCCGGTACCCACTTAAAGAGGCTCTGTCGTGGGTTTTCATGGGGAGTGAATCATAATTTGCTTACACCAGACTTTGTGAAAAGCACCTGTAATACCTGTAATAGAGCAACATTTCTGGAGCACAGCAAAACAAGGTGTCCCACCGAAACATTCTTCGGCCTGCTTCGGGCATTCTCGGGCCAGGGAAAGTGAGATAATGACTTTGCCATATGGGGCATAGGGTGGAATATACAGAGCATTACATAAAGTCTGTTGGTCATAAACTCATAGTGATGGACAACACCTGTTACTGGGTAAGCACCCATGGTGTCAAATTCCCCATGAAAGACTACGACAGAGCCTCTTTAACACCAGGGTGGAGAGTGGCAAATGTGGACTCATTATCTTGCCAAAAAGCATTAGTGCCGTGGGGGACTCGAAATCGGAAACACAAGCCAGTCCGGTAACGTATCCAGTCCACTAGACGACACCTCATAATACCTAAACAAAACGCAACAAACAAAAAATCATTAAATTGAAACTAATCAAATCACTATCAAAGAGAATCATATTAGGGGCAGACGATAAATTTCCACTGAAATTCGGTCAAGAATTTTGGAGCACAGCATTAGGCACGGATGAGCAACCCTTGTACATTATTCCGCGGGAGTATCATTCACGTAGTATTCAACAGCATTGCAATTCTATTTAACTTTCCAAACGAATTAGGAAAGGACAACTGCTAAGGCTGAATTACAAGGCGTACTTCAAATCACTTCATAGGAATAGGGGTGAGGACATTACTGTCACTAACCTAGGGCAGATTCCTCCTATAGCTATCGATGAAAAGACGATAATTGAATCGAGACCCCTTCGATTGAATGGAATTATTGAATGAATAATTGAATTTATTTCGTTTTAAATTGGCAAACTGACCTTTAAATAGTAAATATAATGCCTGATGTGTTCTAAGTTACAGCGCAATAGACGACCTTAAAATCTGTCGCTCTCTATCTCTCTGTCTCTGTCTCTCTCTCTCTCTCTCTCTCTCCAGTCTCCCGTTGTCTCTTATTTTCTCATTACTCTATACCATTTCTCATTCCTTTACTCTCCTCCCTTTCTCTTTCTGTCCAATCTACCTCTGATCACATTTCTCTCTTCTTCTTTTCCTTTGTTTCTTTTTTTTGTATCCCTTTATTTCTCTCTTTTATGTTGTCTCTTTATTTCACAAAATGCCTCTCTCTTCCTCTCTCCCCTCGCTCACTCTCACTCTCTTTCTTTCTCTTCCTATTCCGCTTCCTCTTACTCTTTCTTCCTTTCTCTTCTCTCTCTCTGTCCCTATCTTTCTATCTATCTCTCTTTCTCTCCACTCTCTCTCTTTTCTTTCTCTCCTCTATCTCCCTAGTGGGAAGGATCTAACTTGTCCTTTTTAATGCCTTCTTATCCCTTTATACTTTATCTATCTCCCATTCTCCCTCCCCTCTCTCTCTCTGCCTCCATCTTCTCGCTTCCACGTTCGTTTCCTTCTTTACCCCTCTCTCATGTCTCTCTTTATTCCTCTCTCTCTCTCTTTATTCCTGTCTCTCTCTCTCTCTTTATTCCTCTCTCTCTCTCTCTCTCTCTCTCTCTATTCCTCTCTCTCTCTCTCTCTCTCTCTCTTAGATTTTTTTGTTACTCCCTTCACGATACCCCAGTGTCGTTGGCAATTAGACTCCCTAAGTGTTGTGGTAAAGGCCCATTTGGTGACTACTCATGCTTAGTGTGATCGCTATATTATCACGTCTCCTCGTATCGCTTTCCACATCATTTAATGCGAACGCGACCCAGAAAGCTTATAAAACAGTGGATCAAATCTTAGACAAAAACAAATTCTGTCGCATAAATAATAGGCGGATAGTTTTAAAACAATGGGGCATCTGTTACCGGGATCTGTTAGTTTGAATAGGTTCTAGCAGTTTTATAACGAAATTGATTGATAACGACCATCAGATCATTCAACCCATCCTTTAGGTTAGCCAATCTAAGGCTTAGACTTACGACTCTGGACGTCGCACAGTTCTCAGCCATTCATCCTGTTAGAAATTAGGTCCTCTCACATGCAAAACACATCTGTTTCAAATATTTGTAATGCAACTGCAAGGGAAATAAGAAATCAAAATATTGACCTTCTTGTCACAATAACAGTTATTTAAACCTCGGTAACACTCCATTTTCTATTGAAATGAGGTCACACAAAACTAGAACAAACGCAATTTATTTCCTTTTCAATCATGTCTAACCGAGGCTTTATATCGTGTTGCTTCGAGCTTTAGATAGAATAAAAGTACCCGGTGTCCATTTAATCCACGTTCATCTAATTTTCGTAACAAGTCCGTTCTTTTAATTTCGTTGGACTGCGTGGCTAGTTTCCGCTTACGATCGAAACCCTTGGTTAGAGATCGATAGCCGATGAACCGGCAAAAATTGCCCCGAGGCACATTTTCTGTTGTTGTTGCTTTTCTTCTTCTCTTTTTTTCCCCGCAGGACTTTCTATATTGAGGGCCTACTTCCAGCCGTTGGATGCACGCAAAGCCAAGTAGCAGGCCCACATACTAGCGGGGGGGGGGGGGGGTGGATTGGTGGTGGGATTGTCGAACGACCCCTCCTTCGATGGTGAGCAGAGGTACGCTTGAAAAAGAAAATGAAATAATTAAGGTGACGAATTTCTCCCAAAGTGCATTAAAAACCGAGACCCCATTACATAACCAAAGATTGATGTGTCAAACCCTGCATGGTCAAAGCAAACTAAGGTGAAAAATTGACTGATTTTTATATTCAGAAATTTAATTTTAAAAAATCCCATACCGTCCCAGACCCTCCCTTCTCACTCGCTTCATTCCCTCAGAAAGGTCCTATATATATATATATATATATATATATATATATATATTTCAATTTTGGACACTGCCATAAAAATTCTAGTTACAGGCTTAAGTAGATGGTATTAAGAAAGAGAGTATGTTAAGATGCATGTCTTGTGAGGGTAAAAATTGAACAATGAAAGTGTCGTTTAGCATGTCTGTCATGCCTACGAGTGTATGAATATAACAAAAGCTCATAATCTCAGAGGCCTATTCGCTCTTTCCTTGGTACTTATGAAATTCTAGATTTTACTTGGATTTTGTTTCATATTAGAAATTACTAGCACATGGCAGGCTTGCTATACGCGCTATCCTCGATATAAAAATAGTAAAATGTACTCACTTCTAAGATTACTTCAAAGGAACTATGATATCAAAATTATACATGTCGATATAACATGATAAAAACTACTTTCGAAAAATAAACTTAAGGCAACTTCAACAGCCCTGCCTATGACCTTTAGAAATGTGCGGACTTTACAATGGCTTATTACGTAATCCGAACATGATTTGTATGGGCACTACGTTTTCGAAATTGCACTTGAGTTGATTTTTCGAAGGTAGCTTTTATCGTGTTTCTGTTGCCCCGGGCAAGCAGATACTCCTTTATTTCTGGTATCACATTCGCCGTAAATGACTTAAACGTAACTCGAAAATCAAGTAATGTGGTTTAAAAGTAATTTCTTTTCGCTAAATAATTTCACTTGAAATTGTGGTAGAAAACTCGGGGGCGTTTCATGATTCTTGTCAGTGATTTTTACTGACAACTCTTATAAGCTACGGAAATCCTTGCATCTGATTGGCTGAGAGCAAATTTGTCAGTAGAAATCACTGACAAGACCCTCCTTGAAACGCTTCCCTGATGGCGATTAGGGATAATGGGTTCACATCTTCAGTAGATATACATCATTTCGAGTCTGCTCCAAGTTCGACAAAACAACAGGCATGCGGGCCGGTGCAGGCTTATTTATTTCTGTGGGTGCATGGGTGTGTGTGTGTGTGTGTGAGGGTGTGTGTGTGGTGCCGTGGTCCAGTGGTAAAAGGCGCTTGACTGGAGACGCGAGAATCGGGGGTTGGATCCTCGGCACGGCACTTGTGCCCTTGAGCAAGGCATTTTATCTACATTGCTCTTTTATCGTACATCAAATGAATCAAAGTGCTATAGGGATATTTTTACAAACGTGTGCATAAGTGTTAAAAAAGGTAGCAAACTTGTTTATAATGTCTTAATTTTTTAAAAGTAAAACAAACTGTAGTTTACACCGACACCAACAACTTGTGGTACTACATAAAAATTAAAGGAAACCAAAACCCTCAAGTCAAGTAGTTTTTAAATCAAACTGACGGAATAAAACAGATCAGCAAAGATTTGAACGAAATCGGACACGGAAGAAGAAAATTATGGCTATATTAAATTTTCAGTATGACACTTTTTTACACTACCATAGCTAATTGATGACACTATTTTGTGGACAACTCTCATTATGTTTTGGACACACATAATTAGACGTTTTCATTTTGCTTAAGATTTGCCCAATTTCTTAAGCCAAACTCGAGATATATAACATGTATAACGTAGGACTGCTTCCTCCTCAACACATTTGGGATAAGGACAATGAAACAAATGTTTTTCAAGAAAATAAAGAATATGTGAAATTCTGTGTACAAAACATGTTGAGAGTTGTCCACAAATTATATCACCAACAGCTATGGTATAGTGTCAAAAACAAAAATTTTATATGGGCGTAACTTTCTTATTCCGTGTCGGATTTCGTTCAAAATTTCGCTGATCTGTGTTCAGACCATAGCTTTGATTTAAAACTTACTTGACTTGAGGGTTTTGTTTCCTTTAATGTATTATGTCAATATTCATCTTTGGGAAGTGATGCATGGCTGTCTGGTTAGGGTTTTGAGAACTTCTCCATTCGAATTCTAAGAAAAGAAAAAACCCCGAAGTGAATTTGCTGTTATGGAATTATAGACCCCCTGTCTGTTAAACGCCTGTGTTAGTGTTTGTTGGACAAACTGTTATTCTTACAATTTAGGATTAATCATAAAAGGGCAGTTCTCTACAGGGGTGTTGTATTCGCGCGTGCCAAAATAAAATTTTTTACCTCACTGCTGTTTGCTATAAGACAAATGTGTTTGCGGTGGCTGAGCTCTTAGACTCAAGTGGCCATGTCTTTCAACCTCTTTCCAGCATTCCAGGGGTAATTTTCAACAGGAAGATGTAGACCTATCCTATCATTCTTTACCATATAAAGCTAGGAATTGGATTTGTGTTGTATTTTGATTTCAGTGACTTGTCTAGTTTCAAATTTACAACTGTAGGTAGGTGCGGACGTTTATCAGTGCTCATTACCTCGTCTGTTTCAAAAAGTAACTCTCGCGCAATTACCAAGATCTTCCAGACGAGCACAATACACATTCATAGTAACTCATATAGACTACAATATACTTCGCAATTAAATATTTTTGGATTTTTAAAAGCATAGTTCCCAATAATCAACATAATCAAGTAAACAAATTTGTATATCAACATGATCATTAAGGTCAAAATTGGTGGAAAATGAGTATTGATAAGTCTTGGGATTTTGGTAGTGAAGGTGTATCAGAATACTTTCTTTAAACCATGTAAACAGTTTGTGCCCGATGGTGAAAGTTGATTGTTTATCTTCCCTATTGACCTAAGATCAAAGCTGATTGTTTATCAACATAATTTATAAAATTAAATTTGTGGGATGATGACTCCTTTTATAAGCTCACCATGTAAAAAAAAGAACGAATGTCTCCATCTTCACTGCAGCAGTCAAACCGTTGTCAGATTGACGGGATCTTAACGTAACACGAGAAATGCACAGGAAGGGCTACAGGCGACGAACGTGCGATTTTGTGTAGTGGTATGCTAATGATGGGTAGAAAATTACGACTGATTGCGGGATTATTTGCTAGGATGAAGTTCGAAGGGCGAAAGGGTATGGAAGAAGATATCGCAGATGATGATGTAATGATGACGAAGAGTATTAACAAGTCTCGGGATTTATGGGGCTTAAGGTGTACAGTATGTTGATAGAGCATGATGTGATATCTTTAAACGGTTTGTGCCTGATGGTGAAGTGTCAGAACAGAAAGCGGAATGATGATGATGATGATGATTAATATGATGATAATCATTATGATAATGATGATGACTATGGTGGTGGTGACGATGATGATGATGATGATGATGATGATAATTAT
The DNA here is from genome assembly GCA_029962745.1 of Echinometra lucunter. NCBI lineage: Eukaryota > Metazoa > Echinodermata > Echinoidea > Camarodonta > Echinometridae > Echinometra > Echinometra lucunter. The sequence goes on from CM057159.1 coordinate 3,113,137, forward strand.
GATAATAAACTTTAAAAATGATGCTGAGTAGAACCTTTTCTTATCCCCATTTGGAACCTTTTTTTTTTTCAATGAACCATTAATATAAAGCTTCTCTAAAGGGTTCTAAATGGGTCTGTAGAACCATTATTGGTTATCCCAGGAACCTTGTGGGTTCTTGAAAATATAAAGTACCCTTTATAGAACCCCTTTTTCTGGATGTTCTTAATACGGGACAAAAAAGATTCCAATTGGCACACTTTTCTAAGAGTGTAATGATGATGATGATGATGATGATGATAAAGGTGGTGGTGGTGGTGGTGATGACGATGATGGCAATGATGTTGATCATGGTCATGATGGTGACTATGTCGACCACGACTGCTGATGATAAGGACCATACTGCTCCGTGAAGAGGACTGTGATTCAGTTGATAGTAGTAATGACCATTATACTCTTCTTCCACATGATGGTGTATGTTCTACGTTGGGAAAACGTCAACATACGAACTTATAAGACCGACACAGAGCGACCAATCTTACGGCAACGGCACCGGGGGGGGGGGGGGGGGAGGGGAGGGAAGAACTAGTAATGGTTAAATTTAACCAACGCCTCTGTCAATGTACATTTCATCTTCTTCTTGTTTAAGATTAATCTCTCTCTCGCTCTCTCTCTCTCTCTCTCTCTCTCTCTCTCTCTCTCTCTCTCTCCCTCTACTATTCCTGTTTTCAAAATATATTTTGATATCTCGTCATTTCATGCATTTCCCTATCTCTGGCTCTGGTGTCTTTTATTTGTTTAATTTTCTATATCCTTCTCCTCCACGCCGTACCCGCTTGGCCGATCCCATGTCACCCTTCAATAACTATATTCGTTAGCATTAGGTTCACAGCAACTGTATCTACCTCCGGACCCTTGACCGTATTAAACCATCCTGTCAGACCGCACGAGCCAACATAGTATCGCCCGCTCTCTCGACCCGCTTCGCAACACGATTTCGGCATGTTTTGTTGTCAGCGGGTCGTGTTACACCCCGAGGTCTGCAGACTGCAGTGGCCGGACGACGAGGCGACGCGGACTGTGAGCTGTCCGGTCACTCGGGTTCAGTAGCACGAGATAAGAGCGAGATACGAGTGCATAACAAGCGGGCTAGATCGAGTTATACGTTGGACAACGTTGAAGTGGAAAAAGCGAGGACAGGGTACACAGCCAGAAGGGTGATGGTATGTACCTTCCTGACCTGTGGTTCAAAGTACCCTTTAAAGGGAGTTTTCCACCGTTTCCTGGATGATCACTATGTAAAGCACAACTGGATGATGTTTCACGATGTCTTAAGTTGCAAGATATCAAACTCTGATGACATGCACCTCCAGGGGCCGCATGAGGAGTGGGGGGGGGGGGCTTACTTTTTATTTACAAAATAAAAAGAAAGAATGAAAAATATGAATTGTAAACACTGAATATCTAAACTCAAATTGCTATAAAACGGGGGGGGGGGGGCTTCTTGAGCTGGACCCCGCCTGTTTGGTTGCCGCCCCCCCCCCCCTTCTTAAAAAGTTCCGCAGCCCCAGATCATTAAATAAATGTCATTTGACCCCCCCCCCCCCCCCAAAAAAAGGAATATTTTCTATACTTTTGCCCGAGAACATTACACTGAATGTTGTAAAAATGTTGCAAAGAAGAGGGGTGAGGGAAGCAAAATATAGGAGAACAAACTGAATGGAACAACAGAAAGAAAGTTTAAGATATATTTTTCGACGAAATCTCAACCCAATTAGCACCTAAACTTTCTTTAAATTTTGGATATATCCCGCAGAGCTTAAGCTCCACTAAAATGCTCAAGAATAAAGCAAAACATGCATTTCTTGATGAAAGACCCTTCTTTAGTGTTTAGCACACTAATGTTAAAGTCAAAGAGTGCCAATTTAAGATAAAGAAAGTTTAAGATAAAAAGGATGACACTTGCAGAAAAAAATTAGTCTACCTCAGCGACAAAAAGTATGTTGAGCAAGTAAAAAAAAAAACAAACCTAAAAACCAAACCAAACCAAATAAAACAAAAACATACCGAATTCTCCCTTTTCCTAACACTACAAGACTTGCAACCGTTTTATTGTCAGATAAACAAATATTTAACCTGTCTGTGTGATCATTACAGATGAGGTGTTCAATTTCAAATTTTCCTAGCGACTAGCGAGATGATTTCCTCGAAACATGCAACTAAAACGGAGGAATATTTGCCGTTTTAGTGCGCATCTGACATGTGTTATCTGAAACGATGAGAAAAGCGGTCAAAACAAAGGAAAAGAGTTTCAGACACGTGACCTTTAAAAAAGGAACCGATGATGACTTTTTAAGATCATGAGTTATGAAGGTAAATTGGCAGCATACATTTTTTAATCTCCTGAATCAATGCTCACTGGTAATTTCATAGCAGCATATCATTTTGAAAAATCAATGTGAAGACACAACTTTTAAAGAGAATAACAACAGCAATGACATTAACGATAAGGACAGCAGCAAAGATATACTAATAATGGCAGATCTGAATAATGGTATTGAATACACTTTTGTTACATTTTCTTGATTTGTAAGGGAACTACGACATTCGAGGCAATAAACTTTTCAATATACCAATTTTATAATCTGATTTCCTTAGGCAGGCTTATGTATGTTTATCCCATTCGTGAGAGAGGGTCCGCATTTTGTGATTTGGCCCGATAACCTCTAATGCAGAACCCTAACTAAAAACCACAAAGATACATGCGCAGAAAGAGAAAAAACTTCTACACATAATTATTTTGACCATTTTGGTTGCATCCGTATTTGTCATCAGATGCTGAAATTTTTTGAAAGGAAACTAAGCACTAAAATCTTCAAATTGGCAATGTGAGAGAAAATTCAAAATCAAATTGACATGCAAATCAGCAATTTCTTAACTTCTCAACATACTTTCTGTCAAATTCATAGAGATGTAAACTCTAGGCATACATATAATGGTCAAATTCTATCTATTTTAGATATACATCATCTTTTTATTTACAAGAAAAATGCAGCAACAAAAAGAGAAATAATTCTTGTGTTGCCGACTTGAAGATGAAAAGCCGATCAAATAAGGCTTTAAATGATTCCTGTCGTGAACTGGTTACGGCAACCACATCGTATTGTGTTTATGTCGTATTGTTGCTTGTAGCATCTTAGGAATAAAAGGTATATAAGGCATAACAGCGTCACGACGTGCGCACATACAGACGAAATACTGAGGTAATCATGCTAATGTGCCCTTTCTATTGTTAAAATAAAATAGCGAACCATTTCCAAATCAAACGTTCATTTGCGTCATTTTGACCCGTTTGCAATCATCGGGAAATATGTATTCTCTCTAATATCTGATTGCGGGTTGTCATCAGTCCCCAGAGAAACGTGATTTTTTTTCAATTTCCGCCTAAATTTGGGGATTACATCCAACAAAAATCGAGAAGTCTAGCTTTCTTTTATAACTCTGCCTCGAAATGAGCGAATTATCCTCGTCAGTGGGTAGCAAAATAATGGGAATTTAGATGTAAAGAAAGAGAGGAAGAGAGAGAGAGAGAGAGAGAGAGAGAGAGAGAGAGAGAGAGAGAGGAAGGGGAGGGGGCGGCTGGGATAATCTTTTTTTCCAAGCAATCAAAAAGTTTTTGGTTATATTGCATTTCAGTGTAATTATATATTTCAATAAACACATTTTCATTCTACTGGAGGCCAGACAAAAAATGATGCAGAGACTCATATTTCAAGTTAGTGTTATGGTATCTCTGCACAACGAGGTCAAGATTAGATCATGTTCGGTCGATTGTTGTTCAAATTTGAGAAACTTTGAAGATGCGATGAGAGATGATGATGTCTTCGAAATCCCAGGGAAACACATCAATTTCTTTTTCTGAGCGAGTCTGCGACCACTAGGGGCGTATATTGGTACTTGATCGCAAGGGGGGGGGGGGGTTGTAAAAATGACATACGTGTACGGATACACAAGGGGATCCACGGATGAAAAGGTAGATGTTTCCCCTAAAGAGAAAGACAGGGCAAGGAAAGGGGGATGACAATCGGACGAATTAGTTCAGTAGGTAAAACGTCTGCCTGTCAACCCAAAGAACGTGAGATGGATGAAGTCTGCGTTGCGTATTAACCTTTCACGCCCCTCCTCTGTTTCATAGACTGTTTCATAGACGCAAGCTATGTTTCAATGGGGAAACACACCGTCCCTAGGATAGGACGTTAAAAAAAGGCCGCGTGTATAGGAGAATCGATCACCACTTTGAACGTAAAGAACTCACTGCATTCGAAGAAGAGTAGACGGATACCTTGGTAAAGTTCTACACCTGCATCGGGAGGAGAGACAGTGGTTGAATTCGCTTTTCCTCTCTCAGGCGTAGGTGACGCCAAATACTTGATATTACTTAGTGATTTTTAAAAAATGATAAAGGAATTTCTTTCAATGCTCCTACCCCGAGGGGTTCTGGAGGGGTTGTAGGAAACATGCTCGGACGTGGTCTGGTGGTTACTTTCCTACACTAACCCACTTCATCCTTTGGCTAAACAATATATCATAATCATAATCTTCTCGAAAAATATCATCATAAAAAGAATCATTCATATCGTTACCGTTTCCCAAAACGCCGTCAAAGTCGAATCGTGGAACACCCATTAACCTCAGTATAATTCTATATAGGATTATCTTCCAAGATGGCAGTCATGCAGACCCAATGTTTTAGAGAGTGGTTACCCCTTTTTTGGCCCTCATTGTCAGTTCAACCACCTGCTTCTCCTACTCTCTATGCTCTGTTTATATGAGCGCAGTCTACGTCATGGTCATCAAGATAGTATAGCTTCAAAGCTTATTGAATTCTTTCGAATATTGATTAACCCGTCATAATGTCTGATGAGATAGCATGCGGATTGACCGATTTTTCCCGGCGTGCTAGCTGGCTTACGTTGCTTGCATGGGTGTATGCCGGTGTGAGCTTATGTAATGGAGGGGCGCTACCTCCCCCTCTCTCCCTCCAAGACAACACCAAGTCTGGGCATACCTTTCTGAAGTACACATTGCATCAAATATAATTCAAATTCAAATTCAAATATTAAACATTTATTTTCTTCCACCGGAGTTAACAATCATTTTTTACAATTGTACAATTTATGCATGGTAACATGAATATCTTACCGTCAATAACTTAAATCATGGAAGAAGGCGAGGTCCCTAAAAGCGAGTGCTTGTGACGGGCTAGCCTGAACAATTCAGGACAAAAATCAACTTGGCTTAAAATTTGTAGGCCTCGTAAAAATAACCCATCCTCCTTCCCTTCCCCCTACTTCGGAAGCAAAATTTAGACCCCAAGAGGCATATTTGGGTTAGTTTTTTGTTTGTTTATTGGTGCTTGCTTCTAAGAGGATTTTAGAGTAACAAAAATTGCTGTTTTCTTCTGACAGAGAGTTGTGTCCCCGCCCCCTCCCCGAGAATCTCTGATCCGCCCCACCATGCATGACTGTGCATGTTGCAAGACTGATATGTGGTTGTGTTTTGTTTATCTGTCTGTCTGTAATGCATGTCTTGCTCGATAAAGGTTAAGCCTTTGTATGATTTTATTAGGCCAGCCGCCATCAAGAAATGAAAGAGCAGAATATGCAGGGACTACACGAGAAAAAAAAAAGTTTTATTGTTTTTGACGTATTTTATTTGAAATAAGCTTTGTTTTGTCTCCTAGAGGGTGTAAAGTCAACTACGACCACATCAAAACGTACTGTCATTGATCATTGTCAATATTGTTAAAAGTTTGAAATGACATATTTATGAAAAAAAATGTATATGTCAAACAAGGACTTCCTTGATTAAAAATTTTCGCCAAATACAAAAACAATATACACGCAGTACCAATTTAAGGAATGAATGAGTAATGACCTTCACCCATTCAATTACTTCGGAAATCCGTGCACTTTTCAATATGCACTCTCGAACAGTTGGTTAAAATTATTGGGTTGGTGAACCTACTCACTGTTGGTTAACGAGTTTCGTTTGTTAAACATGACGGGGATATTTTAAAAACCAACCCGATGATTTTAACCAACAGTGCTGAGAGTGTGCATACTTTATTTAAGGTTTTATTTAAGATTTTGTTACTTGTTACTTGTGTTCCAAACTGTTTATATGATACCTCCTCTAAATACAACTCTATTTTGTTCACTTTTCATAATCCTCGTAGACACCTCAGATCTTCCAACTCATCTTTTCTCGTAATACCCAAAACAAAAACTTCATGGGGGATCGTTCCTTAGCTCACGCTGGACCAGTTCTTTGGAACCAATTACAACAGCCTCTGAAAGAAATAGCAAACAGTAAATTCATTCAAGGCACATCTCAAAACTCATCTGTTCAAATCTGCATTCAGTTGATTAGATAGTTCTTCATGATTCATTGTCTTATTAATAGCTGCTGTTGTTATTGTATATCTATGTAACTTATTCACTTCCCTATCTGTTTTCCTTGTTGATTGTATTTGCATGGTATCTTTTGTAAGTAAATCTATATTGTATAAGTAGTTTCTTCTTCCCCCCCCCCCCCCCCCCCCCAGCGCCTTGAGCATTAAGCGTAATGGATGTGGCGCTTTATAAATAGTCATTATTATTATTATTAGTCATGTTTCATAATCACATCTGTGGTGATATTTTCTTTTCTGCTAAGGCGAATTTGTGCCTTAGATATAAGCCAAGAGAGCATGAAGAAAGGTGGCATTATGTTCTACATATGAATGCAACCAATATAGCCTTCGTTAGACAGACATAAAGTGGCTGTCTTTGAGTATAGTATGTCAGCCTGTACTCTTGCATTCTTTATTTTTTGTTTTGTTTGTTTTTTAGTGACGCATGTATGCATTTATGTCTTGCCTAAAGGCAAAATTTACATACTGGTGGGAACTTTGGAAACGGAAACTCATTTCAAGTGCACCACGGAAGAGATTCTGACAGAGTGCTTTGTTAAAAATGAGAAACATTTCGGAAGCTTAGTACAAAACATGAAGGAACGGCTCTCGGGGGATTTTAGGGCGAAGGGGCAAGATATATGTGATTATGGGAATTTTTTGAAAGATTTGATAATTCCAAGTCTATGCTTCACCTTTTCTTGAGTCTCCGAAGTCATTTTTCACCACGATTACCTAGAAAGTTGCCGGGGATGGAAAGTTTTTCCTTGTTAAATATTCAAAAGCATTATTGGAAGGCATGGCCATAAATCTTTCCATTCTCTGGATATGTCTTAGCTTTCTCTTGTTGAAAATACCGAATGATATATAGGGCGATGTAGCGTGAAAGGTGTGGGGAATCATGCTAATTTTCCTCTTTTTCTGACGAGACAATTTTTTCATAGAAACTTGAAAGAACTATAAGATTCACCAGGCATTTTCATTTCACACGCTGTATCATATCTACTCAATTCATCATCCTTTATGGTTTATTATCCCAATGGGATGAGGTTTCGTTAGGTGTGCCTATTCTTGGGGAACAGAACCCGTCGTTAAAATTCAGCCTGTTCTTAACTAAATACCTGCCGAAGACCATGTAACAGGTCTACCTACCATGCAGCTCTCCAGGGTCACAATCGCCTCAGGCTTCATTTTAATTCCGCTAATGGCATAAGGTAATGGCCAGGGCAGCAGTTAGGTTAGGTTAGGTTTAGGTGTAGGGTTAGGTAGTGCTTGCGCGATTTGTGGACTTTATTGAATTCATTCAATAATAGTTCCTACTGAACCTGACGAGGCTAAGTTTATAAATCACTATCTTAACACTTCTGTCAAAAGAAGTATATTTTCACACACACACACACACACACGCACACACATACACACACACACACACCCACACACATCCCCCCCCCCACACAAGTCTACATCACTCTACTTCCGAGGACAACTATTGTCTCCTGTCCTCGCAAGGCTGACGGAATAAACCTCAAATCCTTTGTTTGACAACCGAGGACTATTGTTTACCAACCGAGGACTCTTGTTCTCAGGAATTTTCTTTGTTCACTGTCCTCGCTTGCAAAGCTGTACAAACCCATCTATACCCACACACGCACAAGTCAAATTCGCTTTATAGGATCTCATTTTGGTTTCCACTTTATTTGGGGTATATCTAGGTATAAAAATCCCAAGCGTCTTCGAACACTACGAAGTTTGTTTGTCTGATTGCTATCATCTGTGCGTTCTAATAAACACAAAGAAATGAGTTTTTACATAAGTGTTACATAAATAGAAAATCATGTAAAATGATATTTTATAATAACCGTTGCGAAAATCTGACTGAAATTCGAAATATCAATGAAGTATTCTGGATTACAAATAAGTTCATATCTTACCTAGACGACACAGATTGTTACGTAGCCTTGTGCTCAACAGAAATTTTTCCTGGTGAAAAAGAAAACATATCACCGGATGTTTACTTCTCTCCAACATATACAAGAATATACGGTCAGGTATGGGTGAATTTTATTATTTTCTTGCGGGAATCATTAATAGCCTATTAGATTTATTTCTGTTTTTACCTGACACAGTGGATATTGTGAGTATGAACAGATAACTAAAGATAATTAAAGATTTCCCAAGGAATTCTCAATTCCAATGAAGATTTTCTTAATCCCATCTGATATTTGATCAGTACCGCAGGATAAAACTCAGTATTAGTCATTTCCCTTTTTAACTCACCCCTGGTATTGAATATATCTCTAAAAATGGACGTCAGATCTTAAGCCCAATAAAGCTTTCCCATCCCCGATTCCTTGGAGGGAGAGCGATTTTCAAATACTCTCACTCCAGGGGCTTTCCTCAGGCAGATCTCCTTACTCTCGAGTTTCTACCGACATTTGTAAATCAATACCCCCCTTTATCTCCCTCACCCTTAAACGTAGAGGATCATAGCATTGGGATATTAACCCATTCGTGACAGGAATTATTTAAAGCCTAATTTGATCAGCTTTTATTCTTCAAATTGGCAACACCAACATTTTTCTTTTATTGCTACATTTTTCTTATAAAACATCATGTATCTGAAATAAATATAAATTGACTGAATGTATGATGAGAAGTCATAAAGTTGCCAATTTGCAGGGGAAAATGGTAAATTTAACATTTTCATCACATTGCCAATTTAAGGATTTTAATGCTTATTTTCCTTTTAAAAAATTTCAGCATCAAACAACAAATACTGATGCAACGAAAATTTGCACAGTAAGTGTAAAATTTTTTGCTCTTTCTGCTCATGTATTTGGTATGATTTTTAGGGCTTTGCATCAAAAGATATTAGACCAAACCACAAAATGTGGACCTCTGTCACGAATGGATTAAGGGGTCTTAGCCAGAGAAGGTACTTCTTAATAATTTGAATAAGAGACAAGTGGTTACTTTCTTAATGTGATACAAACCACGGCTATTTTTACTTAAAGCGTGTTGGTATTAGGATAAAGTCCGCCCTCTTCACAACTTTTCATTTTACAGCTTACAATGAGTGTAAATAACAAGCAATTTCTATTTCACCCCTCATATCTAAAAAAAAAAAAAAAAAAAAAAAATGAAGCGAAAAGAAAAAACCCAGCTGGCACAATTCAAAATAATTTTTCGTTTAAAATACTCATGGGAAGGGTGTAGTCATTTCAATGGTTGAAGTGTTTCGAAAGTATGTTGATGCTTATCATATTTGGAAAGTTTATAACGCACAAGGTTAATCAAGACTGATGCACAAGACTTCAGAACAATGGCGTTCATAAACATGGCCCATGAGCGCCTCTTTTTATTCCGTCTAAATCATGTATGGCATACAGGATAAGTAATGGAAGTTTTCAGAAAATACATGCTGCGGCTTCTCACCTTTACTGCGATGATGGTCATTTCTGCTGAGTACTTAATGATTTTTCCCTCCCCCCTCTCACCTATTAGTATATTTGGTATCCGGTGCATTGCCTTGACTCCCCCCGCCCCCCGCCCCCCCCCCCCCCCCCGCGCCGCTCCTTCATTGCTAAGGAACTTTTGGAACCTTACCTTTTCGAGGACCACGCTCGACCAGATTTTGACGTAACGTTAGCATAATCGGTGTACTCCTTTCCTTGTTCCAATCGATCGTGTGGACACCACCAAGCGAGATTAATGACCACGTTCCCACTGTTTCCAGTTTGAATCCGTGCATACCCTCTCTGGGTAGTGTACAACCCCATAATATCAACATTCCTGGGCTTTTCGGAAGCTCATCGTGTCCGGAAGCAGAAGGGTGGTGCGGCGACTCTTGTAGGCGGAACTGAAGGGACGTTAGTTGTGCGGGTAGATCCTCAGCGTGTTGAAGCTGGAGAAAGGGGCGAATTGAACCCCTCTTTGGCGGCTGTGCGAACCAACCTTAATGATGTTTGGGGTTATTCATCCGCTCATGTGTTATTCATTGGAGGAATTCAAGATGTTGAAGCAACAGAAAGCTAACTGAAAGAAGAATAGAATGGGAGGAGGAAAAAGAAAAAAATGAAGCACAAACATGAAGAAAGAACTTAAGATATAACTTGAGAGAAAAAAGAGACCGACTGATTTCGGAAAAAAACAGTTGTAACGAGGTCGGCCCATACGTAACGTCTTTATTAGAATTAGGAATACGAATGGCAAACATAATTATCGATAATGAATACGATTGCGATAGGTCATCTGATTTCGATGAATCAGTTTATATTGATTCACCACAGAGGTGCCGTGGTCCAGTGGTTTAAGGCACTTGACTGGAGGCGCGAGGGTATAGGGGGTTCGATCCCCAGCAAGGCACTTATACCCTTGAGCAAGGCATTTTATCTACATTACTCTTTTGTCGTACATCAAATAAATGAAATGCTGTAGACATATTGATACCAATGTGTGCATGTGTGTTTAATACAAAAATTATAAAAATTTGAAAAAAAATGATATCTCCAAACCTTTGAGAGTAGAGGTAATTAGCAAAAGATAATCCATGTTTTAATGTAGAAGGGGTAGTATAACCGAATCTGTTTCAGTCGAAAACACTCTAAATCTCTAAGACTTGAATGAGGAACAAATCCATAATTCGAATAAAAATCTTAATCTAACAGATTTGGAAATCAGTCTCAATAAGATTAATTTCTAAATCTAATTTTTAATTTTTCTCTTACCACAGTCTATATTATATTATTCTAATCTACGAAATTTAGAGTGAAGGAGAATGGAGATCGTTATCACCTTCATTTGGGAGGTTATAATAGTTCAATTAATATAATGTCAATTTTCATTTTTATAAATATAACAAGTGCGTTTTTTGTGTTATTATTATTATTTTTTTTTTTTTTTTGGGGGGGGGGGGGATCTTGTCTTGTTCACAACGCTACTACTAAAGGTCTCACGGTCATGCAGAGGTATCTTTGGTGATTTTTTTTTTCAGAAGATTATAAGCTGTGGGTCGATTCGATAAAACCAGACGAAACTTGAGCTTAAATATGGCCGAAATGTGACATTGTTTCTTTTGAATATTGCTTTATCTCTCGTAACATCGAATAGCAATTTCTGCCAAGTATATTCGATTCAGCTTCAGAGCATTCACACAACCAGCATCTTCAGACGGTAATACTTTACCACATTAATAGGAAATGATATGAAAAGTTAATGTAATTCATCTGCTTATCGTTACCTGCAGCAGACGATCGTAAAATCGAATTTAAGCTGCATTGTCGTCAACATATATCTTCTGATATACATTCAGACGGTAATACCATACACATTAATGAGAAATGTTATGAAAAATTCATTTACAGATTTAGCTTTCGCCATCTACTACGCTTGAATTATCATAGATACCCCATAAAATAGTCATGATTTATCATATCCTGATGGGAGCATGATTTGTCAATAATCCATCAGATACCCTTGGCATTATCATGATTATGCAGGAGTATCGGTCAGCCTAAGTGTGAGATAAGACGAGAAATATGAAGAAACATCAATGATTCAGATTTCTTAAACTAGATCATGAGCTCATATGTTATTGGTGGGGATGTAGCTAGGGGCACGTTCAACTCAAAGAGATGACGAAAAGGGGGTAGGGTTCTATCGGGAAAAGCAAGGTGGTAGAAACGATTGAAGAGAAGGAAAAAAACCAAAAAATTGATTGAGCGACGCTACTCCGAGTGGTTATCAGAGTTACCGTGACGTGCGAGGGAAAAAAGGAGGCGAAGAAGAAGAAGGAGAAGAAGTAAAAGAAGTAGAAAACAATAAGATGAAGAAAAAAGAAAGAGAAGCATGTGGAGAAGAAATAGGGGAGGAGGAAGGGGAAGAGAAGAAGGAGGAGGAGGAGGTGATGGGGAAAAGGAGAAGAAAAACAAGAAGAACAATAACAAGAACAAGAAGAAGATCATATCAAGAAGATGTATACATATTTGTGATCGCATTTTGATTGTGACTAAATAATGTATGTTGCCTGTTTTTTATCATATTTTCCGGTGACGATCATTTTGGTTGACGAATAGAGCACGTCGCATGATGGCAATGGCCCGATGGTAACATATAGTGAAGAACAAAAGGAAAGGAGAAGGGGAAAGAAGATAATGAAAATGACCTTGGTTGGGTTTGAGTGTTGCAATATGATGGAAATGATGATGATGATAATGATGATGATGATAATGTTGACGAGTGATGACGGTGATGCTGCTGCTGATGATGACACTACTTAAAGCTTCCAACTTTTACCAGCTTGTCTTCAGGCATTACATTTTCAAAAACATAAACAAAAATAAAAAAAAACAAAACAAACCCAGATTTTTCGAGCATCATTCCAATTTCCTAGCATCACTGCGTATGATTGCAACAGGCAATCTCGCAAACAGGAATTAGGAATAAAGATGAACTTCTTTCCAATTGACCTTTTAAAGCAGGGTTACGCGCCATTTTGCTCTGATTGGCATCTTAAGTGGGAGAGAAATTGTTGCTAGGGAGACCAAGTTCTAAATTACTCTTTGCAGAACATTAGAGATCAAATATTTTGTTGCGTTTCAAGCGGAGACAATCTAGATTCCCCGAGAGATTCCAAGATTACCCATCTTCAGGAATTCAAGGTCGACGAGCATTTCTGCTTGACTGGAGACGACTTCATCACATGGCCGTGATTCCTGTAATGACCCTGCTCTCCGCAAAGGGTGCGCTCAGACTGGTTGCAGTTTTATTCAGTATGCGAGGAAGGGGTTGTACACGACATGCCATTAAGTTCGGAATGTTGATTCCAATCAAATGATTAAAATCGAAACGCACAGAAAAGGATTAATTACAAAACGGCAAAGAAAAAACAAAACAAAGCAACTATCAGATATGCCAACTTTTGAAAATTATCAGTATAAAGAGACGTTTGGTCTGAGATGAAAGTCAATTTAGCTGGTTCACTATATTAAGCTTCATTCATTATTTGTTTATAGGCCTATCTGATGTCGTATGCACTTGAAAAAACAGTGAACATTTAAAGCTGTGTTTGATCGCCCACTATTTTGGAAAGATCGTTGTTAATAAATGTTGGTTAAAATGCTAAACACAAATTCTCCATACTTATAACGTATCGAACATACGAGTTTGACATTACACCCCATTGCATTGGTAGGATCTCCGTGACGTGATGTTATCTTGTGTTATACAGATGTCACGTATTGTTTCTTCACTTTGATAACACGATTGCATTACGAAACAATGGCAATCATTTCATAATGATGCTAGACGCATTCTATCGACCTGGTACCCTTATGGATTCAATTACATCCCGGGAATTTAATTCATTTAACTGGCCACCGACCCATGTTGAAAAATGAAATGGGGGTGGGGCATGTAAAAAAAAATCATGCTTACGAGGGAGAAAGCACACCTTGTCTCCACAATTAAACAACATAAAATCGAGGGGCGGATACTAAACATAATGGGTGTATATCGCTTGTGCTGTCCCCACAGTTATACTTTGGGTTGCCCCCCCCCCATCTTCCACAAATTCATTATGCTCGTCCGCCCTTTCTGAATCAGCCGAGACTTCATATGGTGTAATTTATTTTGACAGTGCGGCAATTACACAAATCAAATTAAATGCTGGCATGTAATTTTACAGGCCAGTGACTTGAATTAATAGAATGGGAAACTGTAGACATAGATTCCATTGAAATCGACTTTTGTTCGTAATGTATTATCAGTTTTCATAGGTCTCTCAAGCACTGTATTGTTACGAATACCATATAATACAATGTATGGACACTCATTTTTTCCTTGTCCCATACGACCATGTTTCCGATTTGAACATATCTGATGATTATGAAAACAGAAATATCGGAATGGCAAGCCCCGGATAAACTTGTTAGGGAATGTACATCAGCTTGTCCACCAATACCACATAAATTTGTTTGAACTGAAAAATAGATATAAACGCCTGAAAGTAAATCAATTAAATATCCAAAATTATTATTTTCAAGGGGATGATAGAATCGTCCATTAATCGAGATGAAAATCACTTTTACACATTTATGTTTTCAAGCAGTAATTGTTTCCTAACTTTTTAAACAATAATTTACCAGGTTTACCAAAAGTTTTACAGTAAGAAGGCACGCGTAAGGTGAAGCCAAACATGAATACTCACTCTAATTTTTTTTCTCTCATTTTCTCCCCTCTCTCTTTCTCTTCCTCTTCAACTTTCGTTTATGTTCTTCAATTTTTTCTCTCTCTTTCATCTTCCTCTTTCCTCTCCACTCATGTACTGTTCTCCCATTCGAACACTTTCATTCCATAGCATTCATTGCCTACCCTTTATCTCTTCCCTGCCCTCTCTCTCTCTCTATCTCTCTCCCCGTTCCTTCTCTCCTCTCTCTCTCTCTCTCTCTCTCTCTCTCTCTCTCTCTCTCTCTCTCTCTATCCCTCTCTCTTCCCCTTTTGGCAAGGGTTTGATGGAGTGGGTGTGTTCCCACCTTCATTATATTTAATAATCATTCACCTCGTGTAAATCTTTGGGGGGGGGGGGGGGGTCCCGATATTTTTCTGTTCCATTCTCCAAGTCCTCGTTTTCTCTCTGTTTCAGCATTCCAGGGGAGTGTTTCATGAAGAGTCTTGTCAGTGATTTTCACCGACTAATTTGCTCTCAGCCAATCAGATTCGAGGATTTTCAGTAGGTTATAACAGTAGTCAGTGAAAATCACCGACAAAACTCTTCATGAAACGCTCCCCTGTTCTTCTCTTTTTTTGCCTCTTTGTAATTCCTCTCACACTTTCTCTCTCTCTCTCTCTCTCTCTCTCTCTCTCTCTCTCTCTCTCTCACTCTCTCTCATTACATTTCATTGAACATTCCGTTAACCTAAACAAGCAAGTAATGATCACACGAACATACCGTGATTCAAACATTATAGACACAAGTGATCACTCTCTTTATTCGTTCCCTTGAGAAATATAAGTAGCAAATATATACAACTCTGCATAAAGTGGGTCATCTTGGTTATTGGCCTCCCTACGTTCTCTGTATAAACATGAAGTAAATCACATTTTGTGGTAATGACGCGATCTTAGTACATTAATCTAATTTTTGTGTACTAGTATACGTGTCATAGACATTTCAATAGTATGGAAAGCGACACGCACCATTTACAAAATGATAGCTAACTTCATGCACCCCAAAACATAACTTCCAAGTACAGTCACAATTATTACAGAAAGTGAAGTAAATCGGGATATAAAACTGCACGAAGGGAGAGAATAATTGTCATTTCTTTTTGAGGACTTTGTTACAGGCTAGCAGGCATCCCAGTCCGTCTTTGACAAACGATTTTTTTAATATAAAGTTTTACTTTGAAAGATACTAGTAGACAAAAATAAATGCTCATGTATGAATGAAAAATCCTTTCTTACTTGCTTACAAACACCTAAATTAAAAAAAAAAAAAAACTTTACATTCGCATGGATATGTAACGAAAACAACACTGTAAATCAGATGGCATGTGCTGTAGATCAAATGGTTCGCGATTCGAGTCCCATCACAGGCACTACTGTCTACTGGCAAGACATTTATCTACGTTTGCCACTCTCCACCCAGGCGTAGTGCACTGTAAATGGGTACCATTTTATAGGAAGAAGTTCCTTGAAATGCTAGAGCGCCGTAAAATGGCAGCAGTGATAAAGCCGGGGTAATAACAGTGGAGCAATAGGAATTTCAGGTGTGACAGACACGAGTGTTATTCAACAAAAAAAAAAAACCTCTTATCATTATCATTACTATACTTTTACCGTTACCAAACCACTAGTATTCATAGCATTCGTACATTATGGATCTTATGGAACTTTTTTTTTTTAAGTCACTTCATAGATTTGTGTGTGTTCGCTTTCGCAAGATATTTTCCCAGCCTGCGTTCTACGAACGTGCTTCATATCGATGCTACTTTCCAACTTGAATCCGAGCTCACAGTTTCTCTCTTCGGCATGACAATTAGCTCTTGATCGAAAGTGATCGAATGTCAAATCGATCTCATTAGAGTAATCGACAACTTAAATACATGACATACTGATTCAAATAAACTACACAGGAAAGGTTTTATTGAAGGCGCGCCACTTGTTAGCTTCCTGAGACGATTCACGGCTCGATCAGTCTTTCCAGTATTGAAAGGGTGAGCAGGTTTTATTTGAAAGAAGATTCTCGAATTTCATCACCCGTTTATTGACTGGATTTCCTGGTAATTTTACAAGTCAGTATATAGTCAAGTGAAAGTCAAGATGATGCTGTACTATCTAATTTGCTTTTCTACGTTATTCACTTTGAGAACTATGACACCCTTACGGCTTCCATGAAACCGGGTTTGAGGTGAAAATTTTCAGTCTTTTGCGCTGCAGAACCCAAATCTGATCTTGAATGTGATTTACTTACGAAGAACAGGAAATACAACAGGAATCACAGTTAATATACTTAGAATTGTGAGAAAGTGTAAATTAAGGCCTAATGAAAATTTGATATAAAAGATATATCTAATATCCCATAATGCTTATTAACTTAAAGTGTTACTTTATTCTAATAAACATAAGGAAAAATGATCTTCCTCATTTTGATATCAACAGGGAACGCAGACTGATTTGATTATCCTTGCCTTAGCGCCTCGTTTCTTCATCAAAACGATCCGTTAATGATAGTGGAGAGAAAGATATTCAATAAGATACAGTGAAGAAAACGAAGGGGGAAAGAAGGTGTGAGTGCGTGTGTAAGCGAGAAAAGAGAGAGAGAGAGA
The DNA here is from genome assembly GCA_029962745.1 of Echinometra lucunter. NCBI lineage: Eukaryota > Metazoa > Echinodermata > Echinoidea > Camarodonta > Echinometridae > Echinometra > Echinometra lucunter. The sequence goes on from CM057159.1 coordinate 3,130,396, forward strand.
GAGAGAGGGGGATGGAGATAGGGGAGTAAGGAGTGAGGGGAAGAGGAGAGAGGGAGGACAGAAAAAATGAAAGAGAGAAAGAGATAGAAGAGACAGAGAGAAGAGAGAGACACAGAAAAAAGAGACATAACTTGAACTTAAACTAGAGTGTGTGTGTGTGTGTGTGTGAGAGAGAGAGAATGAGAGACAGAGAGAGACAGAGAGACAGAGAAAAAAGAGACATTACTTGAACTTAAACTAGAGTGTGCGTGTGTGTTGAGAGAGAGAGAATGAGAGAGATAGGGAGAGAGAGTTCCCAGTAAAATATTCTGTCCTTTGCCAAGACGTGAAGTAGTGTCTGCAATTTGTTCTGCGTCCCTAAGAACAAATTGAACATTTTCCAATTTAACTGTGGCATTGCGTCAAAGTAAATTCTTCTGTTTATCATTAAAGGTGATAGGAACTACTGTATGTTGTCCCATCTTCGTCAGTGATTACTGAGAGCACTTAAAGAGCAAATACGAAATGTTTAAATACTAGTACACTGAATGATTTGTAAGTCTAAGTCATTGTCAAGTTAGAAGAACAGTCTGGTCTGGCTACCAAAATTTCTCTGACCTGCCTGCAGCATTATGTGGTAATTCCCTTTGTAGGTAAATTTGGACTAAATCCTACATAAACGGAATAAGTGTTATTTCATCCCTTTTAATAGCCTATATCCATCGTGTTTATTTTGTTATTGTTTATGGTTTTAAAAAAGATGCAAAGAAGTTGTAAGTCATTTTGTGCCAATTACTCAATATTCATCAGCAGCAGATGCCACAAGACATAATAGATATGGAACAAGTTAAGTATTTCTTTCAGTACCTTGACTTTTACTTTAAAACACTTTAAAAAGAGGAACCCTGCAAGAGAGTTCTGACTAGAGTGGCTGGGGAAAAGCCATGGATTTGGTGATTTTCGCCTGATCGATCGGCCATCTCTTCATCATTTCCATCGTGTTGCACTTTACATAAATCCGTGCGATGGAATGAACTAAGAATAGAGTCCTGCATCACCGCTCCTGACAGCCATTCCTCACCGAGGATCGATGGGGGTCAGGGGGTGTAAGATTATTCAAATCGGATCACAAGCGATGAGGGTCCTGCTGGAAGAATCGAGGCCGATTTGGGGCCCCGGGACGGAAGTAGGGTGTAAACAACCTTGTCCTCAAAATAGAAAATTAAGCTTGGACAACGTTTGATGATTTGATGTGAGAGTATATATTCAGTTATACGAGAGGCACTTGTTGATGATCCTGTCGATGATTTTGTAAATGTCGTTGTCGCTTGGGCCTTGGTGTTATCTGGTTAGTCTAACACTCTCTAAGAAGAGCTTGGCGTTGCATTTTAAAATGAAAACCATGCTTTGTGCAACTGTAGCTGTATCACATATCTGTCTTTGTCGTACGTACAGGTATCGTACAAGTCAGTCATGTCAAGGTTCGCTATCGTAATGGTCCTCATTGTCGTCATCGTAATACTCCCACCCCCTCCCCTCCCTCCACTGTCTGTCGGTCATTGTTATGGACATCAGTCTTGGTCAGTTTATTAAGCGTGATAGAAGCACCGCGGGACTATTTCGTGTTTTCCCGCTTCAACAGGTAGCAATTATACGCGTCGTTGTTCGGTTCTAATGGTCAATAAAACAGAAAGAGGTAATCGAGGAAGTCCGCTACGCGCGAAGTGGTCAAGTAGCTTACCCTGTCCTGTCTTTACCACCTTCGCGTAAATTTCTTAATTTTCTTTATGCTGTGTTCTGCTTACATGACGTTTTTACTCTCCGCTCGTCATGCCTACAAGAAGGGTTAAGTGACAGTCAAAGTCATCAACTGGCTCGATTCCTGAACTTTATATCACGTTTGAATTCTTGTTTTTTACTACTCCCTTATTACAACTCTCCTTATTAGAAACATATTAAGATACTGCTCGTCCAATTTTACAGATTTAGTCTCGGTTTGTTCATCAGCATGATCAGCGGTTCTGTCTGTCTAATCTTTCGTTTGTTCGTCCGCTATAGTCCGTCCTTTCCATGTGGAAAATACTGAAGAGAAAACAACAACAAAAAATGCAGCAAAATTATCTGGTAACGTATATTGGTCCACTCATGCCGGAAGTTTTTTTTTTTTTTTTTTAAATTTCAATGAAATTAAATCGCTTTCAAATCATAATTTGTTGAATTTCCAACAGTTTTTCCCCTTCTATTCTTAACTGGAGGCTTGAAATGTCTATAGAGTCGCACAGAATTGCCTTGAAAGCATAACGAGCTGCAAAAGATACTCTTTCTCTATTTTCAGCTCTTTAAATATCATTCTAACTATTTGAAAGTAAAATCAAATGCTTAAAGCTAGTAATACCTCAAGCTACGTATCGGTTAACACCATTTCTTTTTCTGGGTTAAAATTATAGTGCAATTATCCTCGTGAATATTTGGCACGAGGCAAGGCGAAAAGTGCCTTGAATGAAAACGGATTCCCAACATTCGAATTTCGAAATAGTTTGAATTTCCCTACCCACCGGCATGCTTTTCATTACCATATCCATTCACTAAATCAGATTCTATCCATATAAAATTATTTCCTCTGCGATAGTTTGTCAGATTCTTAAGAGAAAAACCAAATCACACGCTGTCTATTGTCCTCATTCTTTCCCCTATAGTTCCACTGAAAGAAAACATCATCTATGATTAGATGATTTCGAAAATAAACTGGAGGAAAAGGACGGTTAAAAAGGCGAAATCGACTTGGTCAATGCAACAACAAAATTCTATGAAGCTGGTCAGTCGTGTCAGAAATGACAGTTGATTAAGATTCTAGAATGTCATTGCGTTACATCTGTTAGACCATCCTCCTCCCAACGAAGGACAAACGAATCTCATTTTTAACCGAATTCATTGCCCCTCATTGCCTTGCAAAAGAGGGAAGAATCAAAGAAAAAATATCTTTTAATGATATACTCTTCTTGAGTCATTTTCTTTTTGTGAGGAATCTTTAAACTTGAAACATAGAATCCATGTCTGTCCACAATGTAGGTCATTCTAAAGAAGTCAGAATCCTGAATACCTCGCGTCTTCATAATAAATTTGTGCTGAAGTCGTACAAAGTGTAATTACTGAATAATGAACCATAATGTTCATTATTACTGGCAACCTTTCATCATCTTATGAGTGTATATGTAATCTGACTATCTACACCACCCCCCCCCCCCCCCCCCGAGGCGCACAAAACCCGATAAGCATTAGCGATCTTTGAACACACATCAACAAACCTGAAGTGCAAATGAGAATGTTGCTATGGTTGACATGGCGATGTCATTCCTGATTCCTTACACATCACTGGACTGCAAAGCTTATCACCTGTACTGGTTCTAATCTACAACACATGAATAACAACAAAAAACCTACCGACACCAATAATTGTAAAAAGCACCCTAATCTCAGAATACCCAGTTCAGATTTTCAAACCAACACTACACAAGCATCATTGTTCCTCTTCGTTTAAAGAATATTACCTTAACAAAATAGAAATCATATCCAAGAGCTATCACATGACTATAATTTGTACCGTTTGGAAGAAGTTCAAGTTTAACAAAAGAAACCCTCGGGGACGGTTTCACTTTCAAGCAACTGTATTTTTGATGAGATTTATCTGAAGGACACTGGGTTCACGAGTTCACTAATCAGTGACTGTATAAAAACTGACAAAGCTAATGAAATGTTGCTCCTGCGCAACAAAATTATCCCCTCGGTATACTAAGTTAATGAGATGCTGTTGGTGCTTCGCTTCTCGTAAAGAAAGATCCCAAACACAACTAAAATTTTGTTTTAAGTAAGGACGGAGAATGGGATGTCTTGAGGAGCAGGTGGAGCGGCTGTTCAAAGCATGGGTGTTCGCTGGGGGAGGATAGCGCCCGTGATGGAGACAGAGGGAGAGAGGTACAATTGGGTTATGGATCAGGTGCCCTCTTCCTCTTCTTGACACATACACATGATAGATGTCTTGCCCCCAAACAATATGCCCAGATTCATACAAATCGAATCTTCTTCTCTAGCTGATGGGTCCAAACTTTGAAATGGCAACAAATGCATGACCTAGAAACAGACGCCTGGTAACAAACTAACATTTTGACAACCGAAACTCAAATTGCCCCCCACATGGCTTTAAACTAAATTTGATTAGAAACTTCAATCATGTAAATGACTGCGACGAGTCACCGCATGGCTACAAGGATAGACGGTAATACATACTTTTGCTTTTATTGAAATCTTTACAACAAGACTGATTTTACATTTAAAAAACGATCGTAAGATGATGTTTAAAGTGGCTAAGAGAACATCATTCTTATGTCTGCGATTATGTTAGTACTGTACTACGGACTTCAATTTCACATGACATTTACAATCTAGTCACTGTATTAGTAATCCTGTAATGACTGTATCAAGTACATTTGCTTTTGTATTCATAATTTCTAATAAAGTTTCATCAAAATTCTTTGTATTCAAACTCCTATCTATAAATATCTGTTACCAAAAATAAAAATTAACATTGCTAGCAAGACAATATGTAACTGACAGTGTCGTGAACAGTTTAAAGTATTAGATGTTTTGAATGTGATAAACTGCTCCTTTTTGTTCTCCAGTATTTATAATTTCCATTATCATATCTGCTCCTCAAAGGATAACAATGCTAATTTTCTGAAGATCATTACGACAATTGAATACACATGCTGTTTTCTTCATTTTTCTTCAAAATGGGTTCCCGATGGCAAAACGTTTTGTAGCTGCTGAAAAATTGATTGATTATTATACTCCTATAGTTCATCCTAACTTATGATACATAATAGACATGCGCGTAAGCATAAATCTATCTTGTATGTAATTTTCATAGTTAAATATGTGACAATGTAAACCTCTGTTATGAAAAAATGGTGAATTATTGCCCGTTGACTCCATTCAAGCACACGTTACTTAGTCTGCTTTCTCTCGAACTCTTTCTCGAGTCCACATCAGCATTTCCTGCCTTTCCTCTCCTGGCTGTCGAGGTACTCCCACCACATCCACCGTTCTGACCGGATAGAAGGTGAGGAGTGGACAGTTCGAGATGCGAGATGTATGTATTGCCCTCGTGGCTCTTGAAGCGCCGAAGACGCAACAGTTTTCGGAAAGATCGCCGAAACTCACGGTTGAGCGCGGCGTAGAGAATTGGGTTCAGTGTACTATTCACATATCCCAGCCAAAGAGCGACCGATGATAGGACTTGTGGCACCTCACATTGACACAATGGAATAAAGGTAAAGATGGTGAAGTACGGCACCCAGCAGATGATGAAACTGCCCATGATGACGCCAAGCATTTTTGTCGCGCGATGTTCGTCCACGCCTGCCCGAGGTTTCGGCGCTTTCAGTACTTCGCGCGACGAGGACTTGGCGTTGCCGTTGTACTGCGCCGACACATGCGCTGTCTGCGAATTGATTTTGCGCGCTTGGTTCCGCGCAATGTTGAGTACGCGGAAATAAAGACAGCACATAACTGTAAGAGGTAGGTAGAAAAGTAAGAGCCCGTCTAAGAGAGCAAAAAACGTGTTTGCATGAAGATAACATCTTTCGGGATGCGCAAAGTTCTGGATCTCTCCGGAGTCCGTATTCCAACCGAGATGCAACGGTAGAAATGATATTGATATGGACACAGCCCATACAATGGTAATGGTGATAATCGCTTTTCGTTTATCGAGGCGCTTCCGGTAATTCATGGGGTCGCTGATTGCGATATACCTGTCAATGCTGATGGCAAATAGGTGGAGGATGGAAGCGGTGCAGAGTTGAACATCAAAAGATACGTAAAGATTGCAGAATATGGCTCCAAAACTCCATCTCTGGTTGCGCAACTCCATCAGTCCACTGAACGGTTGAACAAGAATTGCAAGCAATAAATCGGCAACAGCAAGCGAAACAATAAACATATTCGTGACATTCCGTAATCTGCGATTGACTGTCGGCGACAATATGACCAGGATATTTCCAAAGATGGTCGCGAAGATGATGACGACAAGCACGATCCCGATCACGGCGAGCACGCCTGTTGAATACCCCGCCGACGTCGGCTCGGAGATCGTCAGCGAGTCGTTCTCGTTATCGTAGTATATCAAAGTGTAGTTCGATTCGACCTCCTCCATCTTCCCGTTCTAAGATTCATTAAAAGATGATTCAGGAAGCGACGCTATTTTTTGCTCCCAACTATTAACACAATTTGTGAAGTCTCGAGGGCGGAAGCGTCGACACTAAAATCAAAACTTTGCAGGGTATGAATTCCTCTAGCACATTACCAACGAACGTCAGCGAAGAAGTACAAAAATAGTTTTATGAGAGAGACAAGTAGAAAATCAAGATTGATTCAGGAGAGCACGGGCCTCTTCTGCGGCGAACGCATCGAAACGGCATTAATGGTATTTATTCCACTATGGTTTGAAGAAGAAAAAAGTCATCCAAACTGGAAATACACGGTCGTCATGGTAGTAAACGATAATCATCATAATATAGACACGCGATGTATTTTTGTTTTGTTAAATTCGTTATCAGCTCCGCTCAGAGCTACTCTGTTTATCAGTCTTTGTTTATTCGTCTACGGTAGATAGTAAAACGGCTCAAGAGAAGTAAGCGATGTAGCGAAGAGGTCAAAATATTGGACCCTCACTGAGCCGTATCAGCTCCAAAGGTCCAAATCAATTACCATTTGAACTTGATTAACTGTTGAATGGGCCACGTGACTCTGGCGTAGCTATGCTATGCGGGTCCTCTACATGCCAAAGTACTTTCACACCGTGTAAACCCTCAAATGATTCTTAAATCAGTACGTGACAATATGTAGTATTCCTCCATGACATACATTTTCCTTCGGCATATAAGAGATTGATATGTAATGAAGGGTTGTGGATGAAGAACTCAAGAAGCTGGTAAGTAGAGGCAATGCCAGAGTGTAGAGTAACAATAACGGAGAAGGTTTGAAGAAGAGTAAGAAAAGTGAATTCTCACCGCGTCATTCCGTTTTCTCGGTTGAATACTGCTCCTCGTTTGGGTAGTCCGTTACTATGGTAACGACTAAACCGATTTGGACGTAGTGGATACTGGATGAAGCAAACTCATTCATGCGTGACAGTCAGAGGCTTCTGTTGGTGCCAATCTGATGCTAATCGTTGCTCACAATCCACAATCATCTCAGAGGAGGGGGGGGGGGGGGGGGGGGTAAACGAGAATGGTGGGCAGTTCTGGTGCAAGAAGCAAGCAGGCGTTCCACTCGATTTTCTGCAAGAGCGCTTGCCTTGCGTTATTACGTACCAATGGACAAGGAAATCGCAAGTAAGATTTTTTGAGGGGGGGGGGGGGATAGTTCTTCTATCAATTCTTTCTCTTCTTCTTTCACACTCCCCCGATATTCTCCAATATTTCCGCCTGGCTTGCTTAATTCCTGCGAACGAGAAATGTAAATGTGGCGGCCTAGAGACAGGTGCTGAGCAAGAATAGTGAAAGAAACATCTACGAAATCAAAACACGCACCTCACTTGCGTCGCTTCGGGCGCTCACCAATTATTTCCAAATGACAAGTCGATGCGGAGGGGGCAAGTTATATATCGTCGTTCTCTCTCCCTCTCTCACATCGAAAAGTGCGCGTGGAAGTTGTCAGATCTGTAAATGTAATTGGCCTTCATCTGTCAACAGCTTGCGGATGCATAAACCTTGAAATAAATTTATTCCGATTTCAGATATTCCTCCGGTTTCTGCTAATTTTTTTCACTAACCCGCAAAGAGTGCCGCTTCGACTTGAGGAAGTCGTTTGCTCCTCATATAATTGAAATAATGCGTGTAGCGTGGCACTGATGAAGTACCAGTTCTGTGACTATACTGGTCGTCGAACCTCTCCACATAAACTATGGTCGGTGACAGCTTTTCCTTCAAAATTAATTCCTCGTTGCTTTAGACTCAATTCAACTCGTTGATACAACTTTGTTTGATTCACGAAAAAGATCCGAAATATGCATACACTTAGGTGACATGTATTGACGAAATGTAATCCGATAGAGACAGCTTAATCTTAATCTTGCATAAGAATCTCCGGAGATTCTCATAACATTCAAGCATTTTCTGGTAACTTCCTATCCTCCTCCTTCCCGCCAAAACGACGCCAGGACAGGCCAGTGTGACGATCAAACAAAAGTAGAAATCAGCACCTTCGTCTGCTCTCAAAAGCGGTAGATCGGTGTTGCTTCTCCAAACTGCACAAGTAGAAAGAGAGGAGAAATGAAAAAACAATGAGAGTGCATGGAAAGTAATTTCATAATAGAATTTTAGCATTTTAGATTTGATTAAGATTGATCGGTGTCGTAGAGTCCCAGTCGTGTTATTACCTTAGAGTCTTCGTATAATGCGGTTTGTGGTTTCTACCCGCACTAGCTCGAATTGTCCGCCCTTCTCTTTATGAGATACTCGCGAGGTGAAAGATTCGACACTTCTTTGAGAAGGGTCTGTCCGCGCTATCAAACTTTCCTGGAACACCGTGAAGGCGGTGCCATCCCGCCAATGTGGATGACCCTTTAATTTCACTACGCAGCAGAACATATGGCGCGAAGGATGTAGTGCACTACCTAATTGATGGAAATGTCACTAAAATGGGTTAGTGGGAATGTCACCCGAAAAGAGAAGCAACTCCGGGTTTTTAAAAAAAGATATTTGGTAATATTCTGTCGTTCCTGGATATTTTTCTTGAAAAGGTTAAAGGTAAAAGAGCGGCAGTAAAATGTCAGCGTGCATAAAAAGCTCTTGACAAAGTGTTCATATATAATCTTTGTGATTTTTTACGTGGGGAAAAGGAAAAAGCCAAAGAAGTGTCAACTTTCTTAACATATTGACGCGGATACTAATGCCAACCGCGAAATTGGGTGAGTGGAATTATCCGGGTTTTTCATAAACCTTTTCTGTCTTTTATCTTTTGGATTACTTTAAGGAAAAAGAATGCTTAAATACGCATAAGCTACAATTCAATCTCAGTTGCTCACACGACAGAGTATAATCATGAAACTGAACGCAAGACATCACTTTGTTGAAAAGTAAAGTAAGGCTGTCATGCACTGTGGAAAACGTATAAAGACACTAGGTAATTTAGAATTAGGGTTATGAATTCTCTAAAAATTCTTCATAAGATGATATTTGGATTCCAGGAAAATTCATTATCAGGAAGGATTAAAAAGGATCCCATATGCGGAGGAAGTGTTGCCATTAAATCTCCTCAGGTCTGCTTCCATGGCGAAGACTTCTGCTTTAATTTTAGATTTGACTCGAGCAAGACTCTAATCATACATGAGAGAAATATCATGAAGTTGTTGATCGATCTGAGCTATCGCTCGTGGCCAATTCGAAATTAACTTCGCTATTTCTTTTTTTTTTCTATCTTCTTCGCATCCATCTTTTGCTCTTCACCGCTTCGAAACTACTCGCTTTCTCATCTTTCATTCCCCGTCTCATTTTCGTCACCCAATATCAGTTTCGGACATTCTCTGTATGCATCCATTCACTTACGGCCATTCGGGTGAATTAATGACCATCTATTTTGGAGGCATTCTGTTTACTTTCTTTCCCTTCTGGGGCAAGTTTTCAGCTTGGTATTATTTCTTCATAAAGATTTTAGGTTTTCCACAATTAATTTCCAGTCGTTCACTGTTGTTCTGTCATATCTGACTTTCGTTTCTTGATTAATTTCTCTTGATTTCAAAAGACACATCAAATGACGGTACATGTCATTACCAATGCTTGTTTCATCATAGTTACAAATCACTTTGTTCTAGATTAGAATGGTCCAATATTCTCAGTGCTTTTTGATGGTAAAATTATATCAAAGGGGCATCTACATAAATTAATATTGAATTCCCTTACATTAAGTTATAGCTCTGTAATTTTTTTCTCTTTAAAGCTGATCCATCGCTCGATCTTTTTCCTTAACTTTCCTTAACTCTTTGTGCAATTCTTTCTCCATTTTGACCTCTCTGTCTTCACTCTCATTTTCCATAAAACTCTCGTCCTTTCTTCATCTTCTTGTTTATCTCACCTCTTCCCAATTTTTTTAAAATTTCATTCCACTCTGTAGCTGCCTATCTAATTTTTTCCTTGTCCTTCTTTCATCCTTTGTCCTTCTTTTCATTCCTCTCCCTGTCCATCCCTTTTAATCTCTAAAAAAATATCTGCAAGTAAAATCCTTTTGGGATTCTCAAAGTGCCCTTTCCTCGATCCAAGGTCAGAGAATATAAGTTCCTAACACGACTTTCATGCATGGGCGTCGAAACGGGTTGGGTCAAGGGGTGTGGGTGGGTAAGGGTGTAGCCAAGCCCTTTTTTTTAAGTAGACGCGTGTTCCATCATGCTTACTGCAACGAAAAACACCCCCATCGGCCTCTCCTTTAACGTTCCGAAGTCCATGACTTTAAAGCATACCGTCGTTCAGACTCCTGTATTCTAAAGAACACTTGCCCTCGACTCCATCACGTAATTACTGAATCGTGGTGGACAGGTGTTAAATTGGGGCTCAAACATGCGCCTGTTAGGCAAACATCACCATCATCTATCATCGAGGAACAAACTGACATCTACGTTATCAATTTGGCAGAGATTTTTTGCAGTATCTTTTCTTTAATAAGAAAATTAAAAAAAAGAAGAGGTAAAAAGGATGACGGTAAACTTTTGGTAAGAAATAAATATATTTAAAAAATATATAAAGACACCATAACAAAGCATTTCAAAATATGACCCCCCCCCCCCTCCTTGCAAATTGTATTTAATCACCGAGGAACTAATGTTTTACAAGCTTTGCTTTTTTTTTTTAGTTCCTCATTTCTCATGTTTTCTATTTCCTGTGTAATCATGCTACAGGTTTTGTATATGTATCTAAGACTTATTGCCAACTTGTTTTAATTTTTGTATATCATTTTTCTTATATTGTAATTTCTGTTTGTTTGATATGTATATATGATACATGAGAAATAAACACGCTTGAACATTGAACATTCTTCGTCGAAAATCACGTGTCATTCACTGCATACGTAGTCTTAATCGTTTGTCGTTCTATTTGCGGTTCTTTGTCTTCAGCTTGACCATATGCATTTGTTATTGTTGTTAATAAACGTATCTAAGGTATTGTTCCTCGGGTAATTAGATGAAGAGGCCAACTTCTGAATAAAATATTTCGATTAAATTGTAAGCCAAAGGACCAGCCAAGTCATTCTATGCTTCTATCCAAGAACTCTCGAAATGAATTAAAACTGTTGAGCTTTGATAACATTGTTAATTTTCTTTGTCTGAGTGCGTTTAACAAACGTGCAAGGGGCTTTGATAAGATTCCATTAAATTTTGTTCTCTTTAACATTTCACCCAATGCCGAGAAGATTTTTTTTTTTCGTTGAATTTTAGAACACTACCTGTGCGAAAATTATGCTATGACGATTGCCTTAATTTTTATTCAAAGTTCGTTTACTCTGTGGTATGCGCCATTGCATCTGTCTCGTACTTGAAGGCGATCCACTCTGAACTTTCTGAATGAGATGGAAGTGTTTGTACCAAGGCGTAAGTTTCCTTGATACAAGAATGTCGTTGCCATGGCTACGACTATAAACGGCTAGGACGTGGATTATTATGCATGAATGTTGCATGTTGTGCAATAGTGATAACATGCAATGGAGATGATGAGATATACAGTGAGTCATGATCCGTCAACATTTTCCTTTTAACTTGATGGCTTTAACATCTTGCTTTGCCTAATGTGAAACGAACAAAGAGAAAAAGAGAGAGAGAGAGAGAGAGAGAGAGAGAGAGAGAGAGAGAGAAAGAGATGGAGAGAGAAGGTGGGAGAGTGAGATATGAGTAGAGATATAATCATATTAGCGAGTAAGGTGATGACAAAAAAGAGAGTCTGGGGAAAATAAATTCAAACAGAGATAGCAAGATATAAAATAGACTAGAGAGGGACACACACGCACACGCACACGTGCGCGCGCGTGCACACATGGAAAGAAATCTATGGTAGATGTGGATGTAGTGTTGTATGCAATATAATGTGGCAAGAAAAATTGGGACACGTTATTGTGCCGGGGCCCAGTGACATAAAACTTAATGGTAACTCTGCCTCTGCCAAATGAAAAAGTTATGAAAGTTTGAAAAGTCTCAATTTACTTTTTATGGCGATCCTCAAATTGGCATCTTTCTTCAAAATGGCAGGTTTAGAAAGAAAACTCTCAATATGTTTTGTACACAAAATCTAATTTTTTCTCCATTATCAGTCCTCTGAAGGTGCAGCATGTTTCCTTCTTAGCTCAAGATATATCATGGGAAAGTGTATTTGATACAACATTATGTTGAGTTCACAAAGATACAAGCAGCATCTTCAGGGATAATGAAGGAAATATCAAATTTTGTATACTAAACATATTGAGAGTTGTCCATCTAAACCTGCCATCTGATCTTGAAGCAACATTGCCAATTCGAGGATCGCCATAGAAAGTAAATTGAGACTTTTCAAACTTTCTTGATTTCCCATTTCGTAACCGTTTCTGAAGGAACTTTCTAAAATTGCTTTTCTCTTTCCTCTCTTTTCATTCAAATTGATCCCCCCCCCCAGGGTTTCGTTCTCCTTTAAACCCCATCGCATTTCAAACCAAAAATGACAGACTCTTTACCACGATGTTGTAATGTGATTTTGATATCATTCTTTGCCAAAATATAGGAAGCGTTTCCATTAATAGGTCATAATAAACGTAATCATATTCTGGGTCAGCTTTACAGTTCGCGTGTAAAATAAACCTTACAGGGTATCTAATCACACCACACTGCAAACACTAGATGCATTTAACTGGGTTGATATCAAATTAGGAGGTAGTGCTTCTCCAGCCATACACTGGCATGAAGAACATCTAGCAAAACACCTGGAAGGGATCTTTTCTTCAGGTGAATAAAAGAGGGGGAATTTTATTAGCACCAAAGTTTTGAATTATTGAATTTTTGTGGGTCAGCCATTTGCATTACATCGTAAATGGGTGAACCCTTTAACGATCAATTAGATATGGGTCATATTAAAATATATTAGACTGCAGGGAGTAGGAGCTGTAGGTGTCTATCTTAATATGACCTAATGTTTCTATTTTAGTCCTTTGATCGGAATTTATTCTCGTCTACAAAATTTGGCAAAATTAACTGATTCAGCTGAAATGTATCTTTAACGATGTTTCACCGTATATAGCTAAAATATTCCGATATAGCTTTACAAAAGCAGTTTAAGACAGGTGTAACACAGTTTCAGTAAAATTCCATTTTTACTAATGAAAAATTATTATTGTACCCCAAAGATAGCTTCCTCTCTCTCTCTCCCCCCTCTCTTTGTCTTTGTCTGCTTCTCATGTTCACCTTATTCTCTCTTTCCTGATACCGCTGGATGATTTAGGAGGAATATCCAGTCTTTGCACCCCATTTGAAGCAAAAGTAGCATACTTTAACAACACAACCGAAATTCCCGAAAGTAATATATATTTATTCAATTTATACACACATATGTGAGATCAACCGACAGATTGACAAAACTTCAACCCTCACTAATTAATTCCTTTGTCGGAGGCAGATGAGTTTCGAACAAGGACCTGCCGCACACCTCAGCTGGATCCGAGCGAATGCTTTAGGATACATGTATATCATGTATATGTTGGAATGATTAACATTTGTGATCAGGTAACATATACAACAGCTTTGGCAACTCTCGTGGAAATAAATACATGTGAGACAATTGAGAGAATAATAGCGTAGCATGAATCAAAGTTCCCCAGAGCTGTCCTACCATTGTTCGAAACTCATCTGCCACCGACAAAGGAATTAATTAGTGAGGGTTGAAGATTTGTCAATCTGTCGGTTAAGCGAATTTGGAGTCGCCGAAACCACTGGCCCGTCTCCGTGGTCTAGTGGTTAAAGCATTGACGTTCATAGCCAAAGGCCCGGGTACTATACCCGGCGGAGACATTTTTTCGACCTTTGCAAAAATTTCAAAAATGGTAGGACAGCTCTGGGGAACTTGGATTCATGCTACGCTATTATTCTCTCAATTGTCTCACATGTATTTATTTCCACGAGAGTTGCCAAAGCTGTTGTATATGTTACCTGATCATTATTTGCTCCTCTAAACATTTAATCAATATCGGTGCCCCATCTTTTTTTTTTTATAAATCATCTGGATCCGCCCCTGCCTGACGCCTATCTTCATCCCTCTCTATCTCTTTTCCCCTCACCATCTCTTTCTTCCTCTCATCAGCGCTCTCTCTCTCTCTCTCTCTCTCTCTCTCAATATCTCTCTCTTCCTATTACAATCTCTCTCTCACCATCTCTCCCTTTCTATCTCTCTCCCTCTCCTTCTTTCCTCCTCTCACCTCTCTGTCTATTTGATGCTGAGGATGCGATTACCTAAGAGCAAACCCAGGTTTGGTTGCGTGATCCACTTGTCTTCCTCTCCCAGTATTTGCACTTCAACTCCACTCCTGATGACGATGCACTATTCCTGTCCAAGAACAACCCCCATCTTTAAACATAACACAGATTCGCTCTTAAAGTGGAAGATATTTACCCCCCTCTCTCTCTCTCTCCTCTCTCTCTCTCTCTCTCTCTCTCTCTCTCTCTCTCTCTCCCCCTTCCCTCTATCTATCTTTACTTCATAACTTGATTGGCATAATTCATCTTAAGTGTTCATGAATCGATTAGCCTCCAGACTTCGAGAGGAAGAGACAATGAAATGAATAAAAACGTCTTCGTGTACTCTTTTAATGATGAATGGTGATATTTCAGCCGTCTGTATCTCAAACATAGCATGGAAGGCCGAATACAAAGAGGATAGATGGACATTTGTTTGCGGGGGAAGGGGGGGGGGGTGACACCCCCATATGGCATTTAAAGCAAAGAAGACAGAAAACATTGGTAGTAAAAATGAGCTAACTCTGCACTCCAAAGTGGTTTTTTTAATGTAATAAGGGGAAAGAAAATGACTGTGTTGAATGATGGCTTGCGTCAATAAAATAAGGTTGGATTTTCTTTTCTGGACAAGGCAAGAAAAAATCATTATTATTTTCTTAACCCAAGATAGCCACATCCTTCTATAACATAACCAGGCCATCAATGTATCATAAGATTATTCTTGGGTGTTCATATACATTTATATGGGAGGTATATAAAGCATTCGAAGTATTCTTGGTGGCGGAATGCCGCGAATTAGGATTGGTATGCTACGAGAATTAACCAGAGTATATATATACGAAGAGAGAGAGAGAGAGAGAATGAGAGAGAGAGAGACGGAGAGAGAAAGGGGAGAGAGATTGGAGATGGAGAACAGAGGAGATAGAGAGAGAGAGAGAGAGAGAGAGAGAGAGAGAGAGAGAGATAGGGGAGGATTGAAGAAAATAAATATTTTGCGGGAGAGGAGAAAACGAAATAAGAAAAAAAAATCTCAGATGAACATCTCTTGATTTCCTCCCTCTTTGCTTTCCTCAAACCTGTGCGCATTTCTGTTCTCTCGGGGAATCGACTTAAGTCATGGGCAAGAATCGGAAGTTATTTCGTTTTGGCCTTGGCATTTATCTACCCTCATGTAATTCACAGTCAAGACACTCTACGTTAATCACGTGAACCATACCATGAATATTCATGAATAATCACTGCTTCTTTTTTTTTTTCCTTCTTCGTCTCCTTTCTATGGTCAACATTATTTTAGTTGAGAATCCGTGTCGAATGCACGCATGTAACTTGAAGCATGAGATGAGGAATGAATTACTGAAGCAGCTTCTTCTCGACACTCTTTACAACTCGGTGCCCCGATGTGAGAATAATTACTGGCACATCAGTGATTTCGAGATTACAGATATCTGGTGAAATACATGTGTTTGCCCTCATCCCGTCATAATAAAAATAATAATCGTTTTACTAGGGGCATGATAGGATGAAAAAAAATATATTTCCGTTTCTTCAAAGAAGGAGGCAGGGGCGGCGCCAGGCTATTTTTATTTTCATTTTTTTTTTTTGAAGAAAAAAAATAGGGGTATCAAAGTTACATGACCCAGCCCTCTCTTTTCCCATACTCTTCTTTCTTCCCCCCCCCCTCTTTATCTTCTTTTTCTTTTCTTCTTATCTATTTATTTTTTGGATCACCTGAAAAATCATAGAGGGCGGGCGCCCCTTGCCCCCTGTAGCGCCGCCCCTGGGAGGTATGTTAACATTATCCTACATCACTGTTATTTTCACAATTATCCATCTACCTACATCCATCTATCTCCACGCAATAGTGGTGGGATTTTGCTTTTAGATTAATCGTAAGTAGTAGTCTCTTTAATGAAATCTGATTCCTGATCATCGTTGCGGTATTTTGGGATCGACGAAATTGACTGCTGGTTATTGGCAAAGTACTCGAATGTGAGTAGCTTTGGGCTGATAGATGTCTCCTGGAAAATCCATTAAAACAAAATTTTTTGAATATTTTATCCTGCATGATTGACTATATCACGGAAATATGGTAGCATGTTTATCTACTAGACTGCCAACATAATAAAAACAATATAATCAATGTGGAATCCGCCCAATAACCAGGGGACATGTTCGCCCCCTCCTCCTCTTGAATCCTGAATCCCCCAAAATTCTTTCTCTTCTCTTGGGGAAATGTTCGACTATCTTTCATTGACAGCTGATGATGAACTCAACCAACGAAATCTCGACATCCACAAAATTATGGCGCCTCCCCTAAAAGCAATGTCAAGCAACTTGCCGACAGCAACACTTCCATCAAACATATTTCACGTCAACAAGGTCAATACGTACAAAAAAGATGAAATTTAAAGGAAGCGAGTTAGGTAAATGGCGCCACGGTCCAAGAAAAGACTCGGTTGAGGCAAGTTTACCTTTCTTTAAGCATGATACTTCACTGAAGAGAAGAGTCAACACATTTCGGACAGCAACACTACCCTTACACATTGTATGACAATGGATAATATAAAAACAAATGTCAACATTTTTAGGAAGTCAAAATCTTGTCAAAGTTCACTCTTTTAAAAGCAAAGACAGCAATCGCAACCAACCTGCCAAAAACATCACTTCCATCATGTCCATCAAACTCCATAATTTTAATGGATGCAAAAATTACAACAAAAGGATGACATTTAAAGGATGTCACATAATTAAACAACTGAAAATACTGTCAACAAAAGTGAAGCATGTATACCTGTAATCAAAATTTAGCGCCTCTCTAAAAGCACTGCCAAAAACTTGTCAACCGCAAAATTTCATTCACACATTGTCAAGAAAATAGATACTGAATAAACACAAAGGGAAAAAAATGGAAGCTGCCATCCAAGAGTAGACGTAGAGCCTTTGATGAAAATACAAACTTCTCATTAAATAAAGCGAAAAAAGTGACAACGTCCGAAAGCTAACTTCTATCTGTGACGAGGAAAAGTTATAAGGAAGTTAGGTAAACTATGCTAGAAATGCACTTATTTTCATCTTGATTAAAAAAAAAATAATAATTAAATTCTGTTACAACCCGCTCAGTCTGCCATTTTGTTAGACACTGTTTTATATACATTATATACATTGTAGAAAGGGTGGTAGATCTACTAGTCTTTTAGCACACAGAAAGCTTTGTCAGACATTTCTGATCGTTTTCTAATCTTCAATCTTCAACTAGGAATTCCTGATTCATCTAGATTATTTTCCCTCAGGCGATTATCATCTTGTCTGTGTAGTTCGTATGCACGCTTTATAAGAAGAGAATATTATCTGAGCGCCGCATTTTGAGGCTCTACTGTCACGTGACACTAAACTTCGCACCCCTGCGATGCCTCTTTCTGCATGTTACGCATCTAGGGGTACTACGGAAGTTCATTTTGTCACGGCTTGTCCATTAATGTGCCCTCTCTCTCTCTCTATGGAGGTTGCAAGTGCGTCAGATATAATTATGTAAAACATAATGTTCTTGACATCGCAAACATGGACGCTGAAATACATTAGGGATTCCTTTATCTTCAAACATAAAAGCCTTTTCTAGACGTTATTTGTTGTGGGTCAGAAGTTGGGGAAAATGTAAACGCCTCGTTAAATGAATAAAAATGCGTAGGCGCTCTGAGGGAAAACGGAAGGGTTGTATCGTTTGTTTTACCGTGGTTTTTACATTCACAGTGCTTGATGCAAGACTTGTTAAGAAACTCATCATCACTGAAGATTTTCTGCTATTCATTACTTTTTATTTACTACATTTATGTAAATTTTTTGCGATGATACGTAATTCATTAATTATATCAAGTGTGTCTGTGTTCTCCATGACGTCAACAATTTCAAGGAATTTCTGTTAAGATATCAATAAAACTGATAAAAGAAGGTATTATGCAGGCAAGGCGGACATTTATTTCAAAGTTCAACAATACCCAAACGTGTATGATTTTGAATATTAACCTTTGTGGCATAAAAACTGTGACAATTGACAGTTTTGCTTTGTTTTGTTGTTTGTATTTTATAGTACACCTTTCTACGAGAAAACAGTATTTATAAAAAGAACATTACGATACTCTGTCTATTTTGACAATGTTCAGACTGAAATTTTAAAAGGGCAAGTAACTTCTGCACTTCGTATTACGGTACCACATTCGTCACTCGACATTTAACACAAAAGCTCCTGCTGCTCATTTACATCAACCCTATCAAGTAACACCATAGGGTGTATGTGGACTTAAATCTGCACTCCTCTTGAGGTTTGCCATCAGATGAATGTAACAACTTTGCCTACCAGCTGGACGCCAATTACGTCGGGAAAACATGGAAATATCTGCGCGACAACATACGCAGCGGGTAAAACAGTAGAGTTTAATAAAGCACCCTTTCTTTCTTTCTCTTTTCCTTTCGATAATAAATGGATCAAGGAAAACATAAAGCTAGTCCTCAAATGACGAAGGAGATATGCAGTATACATAGCATGATCTCGTCTTCTGAAGTTTCTAACTTAACCAAAGATAAATGTTTCGAGCCTCGGGTGTATATATACTCTGATAATGTAAGGCAACATTGATCAGGGTGAGCAAGCGCTGCTTGGCTCTCATCCCGCGTATAAGTTGCCCGTGGTAGCAAAGCTGAAGCTCCGCGTTTTATAGGATCCGCCAATACGCCGAAGGAGCCAGCGCGGGAAAAACACACCCTGAAGATCTGCACGGTGGGTCGTAATCATTACTGGGATGTTTTCAGAGGTAACAAGAGCTACCCTGCGAATAGGAGGGGTTCAGGCGCTGAAATATGGTACAGATCTTCGGATAAATATCCCCATGACACAAACTTTCCCGTCTCCTCTGCACTCTATAAGAAAAAAAAAGGTGCAATTTTGCATCCCCAAATGCTACAATAGCAGCACCTTTTGGGGTGCAATCTTGCACCATACATGAGAAAGGTGTAAAGATGCACCCTATTGTACTTGTGTGCACCCGAATATACCCATCTGCACCCTTAAAGGTGCAGTTATGCACCTTAAAGGGTGCAGATATTTTTGCTACCAAAAGGGTGCAAATTTGCACCTTCTCTAAAGGCACCCTGGAGGGTTCTCTGCACCCTTGAGGGTTCAATGTAGCTTACTGCACCCTTTAAGGTGTAAAATGCTTCTTTGTGTGCAAAGTTGTACCCATAAAGGAGCTCCCAGTGTTGCCTTTGAAGGGTGCAAAACTTAACCATTTTTTTTAGTGTGAATGTACCCCCTGGGGTAACTGCCTATAAAAATAGTGTCGGTTATGCCATTGAAATAACACTACATGATTTGCATTGTTGCAAAGCAGGTACTAAACCACAGTCTTTATTCACTATGCTCCTATTTCATTTCTTCCCCCCACCTAAAAAAAACCCCAACAAAATCTAGACAAAATTACTACAAGACAGGAAATGTGCAAGAGATAATGTGTTAATTTGATAATTTAATTTAATAATGTGATAACTTTTAATGACAGAGTAACGATGTATACTTTTGGAGAAGGGAGTCATCATCTAAATAATTTGAAGCATCCAGGAATGTATGCCGAAAGATGTACACCTTCAAGTATAGATAAACGTCGTTAGAGTTATGTATTAAGCCGTTTTTCACTTAATTCTCAGAACCATTTTGTGATGTCAGTACTAAATGTGTTAAATAAAACGTGTCCAACCTATTTCACATTTATTCGAAGAGATCGTGAACAGAGGAAGAAAACTAGTTGGCTCGTTTTGCATCAAGTCATGTAGACATACCCTTAAGTATAAAAAAAAAAAGAAACATTAAAAAAAAAAGAAAGCTGTAAACATTCCGTTATGTGTGCAGAAAACCTTTAAACGCCATTACACCCCGAGACAAGTATGAGGTTGAGAATATGGAACGGGAAATGTACTGGCACCAGAAGACGTCCCCGAAAGGAAATTAGGATATCTTTTTTCATCCTGAGCTTCGACCCTTGTTTTATTGTTCCCGATTTTTCATCTGTCGTAATCACTAAACACTCTGCAGATGGTGGCGCAAAGCCGATTTATTCATTCAGAACTAGGAAATGGCCCATGGCTGAATTCGCATGCTATTTATCACTAAAAATATTTATGTCAGCATCTCAAGCGATCAGTCAATGCCTGAGCAACTTTGGAATATGGGGAAATTTTATTTTATTAATATGACGCCAAGAGCTCCTGTTGCTTATGCAGTTATTAGATAAAAATTGCTTTGATTGCTCTATATTTGGGTTTTATTATTTACTCATTCTAGTTCTCTTCTTGCTTTTCTCACCCCACACCTCTCTCTCTCTTTCTTCTTGTTATCTATACTTCTTTCTGTCTCTCTCTCTCATCTGTCCTCTCTCTCTTGCTCTCTCTCTCTCTCTCTCTCTCTCTCTCTCTCTCATTCTTCCTTTTTATCTATTTATATATCTAACTGAAATATTCACTCTATATCATACACACATCCATCCCACACGCACACACGTCTCCCATCTACACAACAGTTCGGCTCCCCTCTCTATCTCTAACTTTGTCTTTCACTCATCCATTCTCTATTTTCCCCATCGTGCATCACCCTTCCTCTCCCATTCACTCTAAATATCTTCTCTCATTTTTTTTTTCTCTCTCTCTCTCCTCCTGTCTTTTATCAATTTTTTGTCTGTCATAATTTCTCTACCGCAGTTTCTGATTTCTTTTTCTTTTTCTTTTCTTTTTTACTGTTGGGTTCTCTTTATTATTCCTATTAATATTAACATTATTATTATTATTGGAAGGGGCTCGGATAGTGGAAGGCAACATGGGAAACTAAAAGTCGGTATTTAGTCATACTTTTAGTCTTTTACGTTTTGTCACCCTAGTGTTAACTGGTTAAGGTAGATCATGTATTCGTCATCCCTTTGTATAACAACGCGTAGATTGAGGAAATTTTATAATTGATGAATGAATATTTTATTTGTGCTGTCGAAGGAGAAGGCAAAGGAAGTGGGAAGTTCATGAGTGTATGTTTGTTCATGTTGCAAAATTTGAAAGGGTTGATTCGCTCTCAAAAAGGCGGTTTCTGATTTCAGGAAGATCGATATCCGTTTTCATTGATATCGTTCGCTTGTGAATTATGTAACATTCTTCAGCAGCTTTGTAACATTCTTCAGCGGCTTTAGGCAATCACTTTAATATACTTCTTCTAATATACATGTTTTTTCTGCGTGTTTAAAGAGTCGTGAGATAAGCGATGATAGAACGCAAGAATGCGATTATAATGGTCAAATGCCATAGTGACGCTCCGCAATTTGAAAAATGAAACAAAATGATGCGGTATATTTAGTTACGTATTATGCAAGAAACTAGTGCTAAGAAGGAGGGGATGATTATTCTTCTCAGCATATTTTGAATTAAAACTGACATTTATTTCCTTCTGAAACGGTAAAAACGTTTTAATGATGTACATAAATGCAGTATAATTACAAAGAAAGAGCGAATGCCCGACGTGTTGTGATCCAGTTGGTAAGTCTCCCGGACTGACATCCACAAGCTTCGGGGTTCGAGTCCCGTTGTGGCACTAACGTCCTTTGACAAGATATCAATTTACAACTGCCACACTCGACCCAGGTGTAGTGAGTACCTGGTAGGATTCATTCCTTGAATTCACGAAGCGCTACGGTTGCTCGAGCTAAAGCCGGGGTAATAATATCCATTAAAAACCAATTAGTCCCTATTGGCAATTGGTCCCCATTAAACCCATTAAACGCATGGAGACGTTATATCATAATGCGCTATACAATAACGGTATATAATTTTCCTTATCATCATTAAAAGCTGAGCTTGTGGTGGGGACGACGAAGATATGATGACAATAATAAAAAGCTTGTTTAATGTAAGAACATCGTCATAGACATTATGTAGCGTTATCAAATTGGAGTAAGAATACTCTACTCAACAAAATATGTTACTCTGTCATGTTTTTCGAATTCAACAAAATATGTTACTCTGTCATGTTTTTCGAATTAGGTTGTTGATTTATTATTGTGATCTCTTGGCTTTTATAAACATCACTTTTTCGATCGAACTTAATTGTAAACAAAGGAAAAAATAACAACCCAGAAAAAAAATCAAATTACTGTAAAATGCAGGGCATAAAAAGACATCTTGGGCAAATCGAGATAACGAAAAAGACATGCAAAAAGCGAGTTAATTATCATTAGTTGCATTCACATATTTTGTTGACTGTAGAACGTATTATCTATTGTCTAATTAAAAGTTTTGGAAGTTTTTTAAAACAAAATACTAGTTGACGTATTATGTTTTACTTCAGGATGTACAGCGCATAGAGAAATGTATACGATATATGCGCTTTATAGTCTTATTATGAGAAGTATTAAAATCTACGAACATAACATAATAAAGAGTTTTTACCTATCTATGGATGAAATTAAACAGCTCAATATTGATAACTATATACAACCATCAAATTAGTAAAGAAGCAGACTCTCTAAGTATTAGGGGTATCACATGAAATATTTTGAATCTTAGTTATTTAACAAAGTAATAAGTTTTGTTCTTCTTCTCTAATTCTATCACTGGCAGGCAATGAAACAAGGCTAACAAAGCAGACAAAATGCCCGACTACTAAATTCTTCAATTTTCATATAGGCTTAAAACAGGAGCCAGCCGTTCCAGTAGCCGATGGGTAAAACGATTAGTTTTGGTTAACTCTTACATAACCCTTTACGTACTTGAAACACGAAGGAGAATTTCCCATTTCTTAGCATTCTTCGATTAGTAGACGAGTAGATTAGAAGCTGTCATAGGCAATTTTTATGTTTATAACATACACATACAATAATGGATTCACGGCATCGTGTGTTTTCTGAAATTCTACCAAATATCATAATTTGATATGAATAGGTCAGACTCATGTTGAAATTCAGAACAGCCATGAAATCGTTTCCAAAGTAGATGGATGGGTCATTTGCTGCTAAAATGCATCGGGTAGCTGTCCTTTTTTGACAGATGAGCATTCCCAGGGTTTCGTCCCCAGCGCTTTATACCGCCGACCTTTGGGGCTCGATTTATACAAAATACTCCATTTATGTTCACTGATGACTAAAATTCTGCCGCGCGCATGATATGGAAAACTTGATATTTTCTGATCCCTATCGCAACAGTAATGTAGCGCTTTGTAATACCCATATTTCTAATGTCAAATTCGTAAATACAGCTTGAATGATATAGTGCAATTACCTTTTGAAGGCATTGTTTTAGCTTGCTATTTTTTTTTTTACTTCAGTGCCGAAGATGGCATGCAGGCAAGTCGGAAAAGGGGGCTTATGCGCTGGATATGATCCACTTTTTTTCTGCTTGCCTGTCAAAAAAACTGGAATAAAATGGTATACACAAAAAGCTGATGGCCTATAATGATTAAGAACAGCATATAAGGAGGCATACGGATTAATCAATAATGAAAAAGTAATGAAATAAAACAATACGACACAACAACATGATGACGACGTTAGTCAAAAAGCGTAAAAAATGATCTGGTTTTTTTTTTAAACTACACTAGGAAAATGAAGCTGCAAATAAGTTTCATGGACCGTTCTATCCATCGGTATAGACTGGATCCTGCCTTCCTGTTTCAAGGGTCTGTAATGGGCATTTTCAATGGAATTTTCCTTTTCTCACCCGTTGGCTTGTAGCCAGAGTTTGAAGATGGGTCAAAATTGAGGAAGCGTGCCATGTTTGCATTGATGCATGGCGTGCATTCTTGTTATGCCCGGCGATTATTCTCATCGCTTCCTTTATTTATTCAATAATAATATCTTTATCATGATGAATCTAATCCATGAAGGGATGTTACTCGTTGTGATGCTCTCGGTTCGTTTCGAGCTGCGAACCTCCATCGATAATCATTCCGACCGGAGAATCCATGTGCAAACTCGGCGCTCAAAATAGTCCCTCGGACAAGCTCCGTCAACATTCGACATCGCTACCAGTTATAGGAGCGAGCGATGAGGAGCAGATTGACGATAATGGCTTGATAGGTTTATCGGTAGAAAAAGGGAGAAAGAGGGCAAGAGAGAGAGGGGGAGGGGGAGGGGGTAGAAGGGGAGTGAGAGAGGGGAGGGTAGAGAGAGGGGGGAGGGTAGAGAGAGGGGGAGGGCAGAATAAAAGACAGGGGGAGAGAGGGTGAGGGCAGAATAAGGAGAGGGGGAGAGGGGGAGAGCAGAATAAGACCAGGGAGAGGCAAAGGGAAGGGGGAGAGATAGAGGGGAGAGGGGTAGAGAGTGGATATCTCTGGCTGTGGGAGTAGTTCAATAAGATAATGTACACACTTTGTATTCCTTTCTGATCACTGACTTTTTGAGCGCGAAGTCGCCAGAACTTAATTAATTTTCTCCACTTTTGCAGATAACATATCATACGGTTTCTTTCATTTTTTTCCATACTGTTTTATTCTGATTTCATGAACAAAAACATATAACATTTCAATTTATCATTTCAGTCACATAATATAATATTTCACATTTCATATTGTGACTTTTTTTCAATAACTTAATATTACCATGAATCATATATAACTTAAGAGAAAAATAATGAAATCAGTTATTACAAAAATGTTGAGTCACCACTCCCCCCCCCCCCCCGGTCCCAACAAAAAAGTCTTCCCTACCAACTTCATACTCCTCTTTCTCTCTCTCTCTCTCTCTCTCTCTCTCTCTCTCTCACACACACACACACACGCGCGCGCGCGCGCGCGCCCGCACACACAGACACACACACAAACACTTTAAAAAAACAACAACACTTGCACACGTTGGTATCAATATGCTTATAGCACAATACTTTATATGATATATACCCAGTTGTTGGATGTCCGGACAGGTTGTGTATCCGGACAGTCGATTTTAAACAGCCATTTGAAAAAGTTTACAAGCAAAATCTCTTAAATGTTTTAGCAAAAATGTTAGACAATATTAAAGAGAACAAATATTGATGATGATTAGCAATAATCAATGCATATTTTTTGTTTATTCCAAAGACAAAAAGAAGGCTTCATTTTTTGTTATGTGTCCGGACACCCGACCCCCCATCCTACGATAAAACAGCAAAGTAGATAAAGTGCCTTGCTCAAGGGCATAAGTGCCGTGCCGGGAATCGAACCCCCGACTTTCGCGTCTCCAGTCAAGCGCCTTAAACCACTCGACTCTGGCACCTCTACCAACACACCAACACACCCATCCTCACACATCCTCACACACACTCACATCTCTCCTTCTGTTTTATATTTCCTCTCTCATCCTCATCCCATGCTCGCTTTCTAATCAACCTCTCTATACAATCGAATTCGTTCGTCATATTCCCTAATTCCCCCAAATCAATGATCTTCCTTCAAGAAAGTTTCTTTATGCAGTTTCTCATTGATTCAAAGAGACATTTTCCAGGTGAAGATCAATTTCTGTTCCATCACTTTTGCAAGTGGTGAATATACATCTTTCTTCTTTTTTTTTTTTAGAAAGTCGAACAACATAAACCGAGGGTGCCCTGTCAGTGAGGTCTCTTTCACATCACATGAATGGATGGAGGCCTAACGAGTATGAATGCGTAGAATGAAGGTCGCAGCATTTCTCTTTGAGGTCTGTACTTTGGCCAATCCTCAAGACGATGAAAGAAGCTCTGAGATTGATATAAATCGAAGGTCGGCCGCGGTGGCAAGTACCATCACAGTGGAACATCATTTCATTAGGGCGGGGACGATTTTCCCGCGCCCTGGGATGTTTTGTCTGTCCGTGATCTGATGATAAGGGGTGAAGATGCAACGCTCCTACAGGTTACTTTAAAGAAGAAAAAGAAGAATTAGAAGGAGGTGGAAGAGAAAGGAGGAGAAAAGGAAGAAGACGAAAAGAAAGAAAAAGAAAAGAAGAATGAAAAAAGAAAGAGGATAAGAAGATGGAGAGGGGGATCAGAATAAAGAGAAAAGGAGGAGGAAGAGGAGGGGAATAAGAAAAAGATGAAGAAAACGAAGAAGAAGAAGAAGAAGAAGAAGAAGAAGAAGAAGAAGAAAGAAGAGAAGAAGAAGAAGAAGAAGAAGAAGAAGAAGAAGAAGAAGAGGAAGAAGAAGAAAAGATGTTAAGAAAATGTATTAATGTCTTATGCAGTATGGATGGAGCCAATGTACCCCTCCCCTCACTCCTGTCGTTTGACACGTTTGAAGACCTCGGAAAAATCTATCATCTCTCACTGGGTCCATGGAACTAAGTCCATGCCATTACCCGCCTTCAGAGTCGAGAAGTTGTCCAAGAATCTGGCACTACTAAGCATGACAAGACTTGCCCTCTCAACTTCACGACCTTTCGCCGACTACAATATCGTTCACATTCATTATATTCTAAGATGGCTTTAAAAGCTTCTTGCAGTCAATGTTAAAAACCGAAGACAATGCAAATATAGCATTTGCCATGTTTTCCTCCGAAATAAAGATTGGCATGAGCCCTACACTTTCTCTTTTACATGAGGCAATATCAAGAATATGCTAACATAATAGTTCAGCGTTTACAGGATTTTCAAAAGCCATTAGTGTCACTATGTTGCTCTTTCCCCCGGGTTCAAAAAACGACACGCGAAACGTTGAGAGTCAACGGGCTCACTTATTCTTTGGAGTGCCGATATGGTCAGCGAAACCGAGATTGACCAACCGGACTCAAATATCATTCCCTACTCTTTGTAAATTGTAAAAAGAAAGATGAAAGGTGAAACAGGAGACGGAAAGGATGTCAGGAAAGGACAGAGCCCCGGGGATAAAGAGAGAGACAGAAAATAGAAATGGTTAGAAAGGATGGATCATACGCAGACAATCATCCTGCAGGAAGTTTCAGAGCAGAAGAGAAAGAAAGAAGAGAGGGAAGAGAGCGAGAGAAAAAAGGGGATAGACAGAGAGAGAGAGAGAGAGAGAGAGAGAGAGAGAGAGGGATATAGAAAGATAGAAAGGGAGAAAAAGAGATGTAGAGAGAGATGAGCAAGGAATGCAATTCTTTTAATATCTATGATCGCATCACGCGAGACATAATGGAAGGGTGAAAACAGAGGCAGCTTTTAAAAAAAAGGAAGAAGAGATATAATCTCATTTGAAAGGCACGCCAATGTTTATTTAAGGGGAAGATTCAGATGTTCGTGATAAAAACCTTTTTTGATTAACGGTTCAAAAGGAATGCTAATAATCAAGAACTAAAACTATGTAAAATGTATTATTCCAATGAAAAAAAGTGTTACAAAGGAAAATACTAATTTTTGCGCCAAGCCTCTTCAGCTTGGCGCAAAAGGCTCTTGTTCAATGTGCTCAAGTAATATGTATTTCATTTGAATATGCTCGCCTCATGACTATGGAGAGAATAAAAGTATTATACAGAACATAATCAAACATGTTCACCTACAAACACGGGGGGGGGAGGAGAATTATGAAAAGGAGAGATAGAGAGGGGGAGAGGGGGAGAGATATGGGAGGTGGAGAGGGATGGGGGTGGAGGAGAGAGAGTTGAAAAGAGAGAGGGAAAGTGAGAGATAGAGAGAGAGACACACAGAGAGAGAGAAGGAGAGAGAGAGGGGGGATGTGTAGGGGGAGAGAGGGGGGGGGGGGGTTAAAAATAGTTGACCTGTCTGAGTGATCGAGAGATCAGTCGCTGGATTAGGCCACTTTGGATGGTAAAGTACTTCGAATCCTAGGCCCTGACGTCAATAAACTGTGCCAATCAAAAATTTGTCAACTCTGAGGACCCCAAACCAAGTTTGATGGGAAAAACCATAGGGAAAATCCCTTCTTCGAGATATGAGATGATGATGATGATCCTTGTAGGATACTGCTCTTTGCTGAAACCTCTAGAGAATTAACTAAGATCATAGGAAGACTCAGACTCCTGTAAGTGCTCCTAGAGGAAAGAGCTTTAAGTCGCTTCTATTCCACTTCGTCGCACTCTCTTCCATCTTCAAATTGTCTGGAATATGCGTCTTTCTTCTTCATGTATCTTTTGAGGGAAAATATTTAGCGATGTGAGTTTGGAATAAGCTGGCAGACGTAGTTTGATATTCTTTAGGCCACATATCAAGCAGGCGAAAGTCTCATTACGTCAATTGCTTCAATGTTAATCATGTTTATTTGCATATACCCACAGCCTCTGAGCGCAGACGCAACATCTTGACACAGGGCATATTGCATCACTGAATTCGCACTAAAACTACTGATAGTGCTATCGAATAAAAGGCTTTGCCTCTATTTCTTGCCCCTTAAATACAGAATAAGTTTTAAATTGGAAGCAGAAATAGATTGATGTCGTGGCTTGACGATTCTATGTTAGTTTAATGACATAATTCAGCTTTCTAAAGCCAGTTGCAAATGAGGCGCCATTTTCCAGACACAATACTGACAGTTACTGACTCGCAGAGTTGACACGAAGCTGAATACACAAAATGAACCATGCAAGCATAGCAATAATTTCTTGCGTCTGGGCTCATTGCCTATGAAGACTTGGTTTAGCCCACTACATTAATAACGCAGTCAAAATGACGCATCATGTAAAGCGCAGAAGAAACGCGGTTTGACATTGTCGCAACACATGGACAGCGGAAGATATTTACTTTGTACTACGGAACAAAGTTGGAGTGAAAAGCAAGTTTGTTGTATTCAGGGGGCATGATGACGATCGCGTGTGTCGGGTATGTCTCAAGTCCCAACTTATCTGTGAGTGTGACCTTTTTTGATGAGTCAACCGACGCGTGGAATCAATAATCTTGACACAAATTATTACCGTGTGGGTAATTCTCCGCAAGCACTTGAACATCATCCAAACACCACAATCTTCGATTATATCCTTCTCCATCCCTCATTCATCTCACTAACCTCTCCTTTTCTCTCTGTCTAATACCCCCTCTCTTTCTCTCCTTTTCTTTACTTTTCTGAGACTCTATTTTATTCTCTCTCTCCCTTTCTCTCTCTTTCTACTTTTATGCCTCCATTACCTTGACTATACGCTCTTCATGTATTTCGCTCAAATTTTCTTTCTAGTTACACGACTCTTTCTTCATGTTCTTTCTCTCTCGCATTATAGCTCTTTTTATGTATTTCGCTCAGATTCTCCACTTATTCTCGCACTCAGCATCTCCTGTCATGAAGCATTATAGTTCTTTGCTTAATTTTGTTAAAGATAGAGGGCAAGGCATTTCCATTAGTGTTTATGTTATGTTTAGGGTTAGAGTTAGGCTTGGAGGAATGAAGTATTAAATCCTGGGTTGAATTTAGGAACTCTACTTTGAATATTGATCAAGGAGTAATGTCACTGAAGTATAAACCATTTGAATTTCTCTGTATCCTATTACCTGCATGTCCATCTCTCTGTATCGTCCTCCCTACTATGAACATGGCGGACAAAGAAAGCGGACAAAATAAATAACCCCTCATTTTACCCTTCACAATGGTTCTGGTAGTCACAAGAACATCCCTTCACTGCTATTGTCTAAAATATGTGGAACAGGTGTCACATGCATATTCACCTGGAACTACATGATTAAACATAATAGCTGTGAAGGGATGTTCTTTTGACTACCAGAACCATTGTGAAGGGTAGAATGAGAGGTTGTTTATTTTGTCCGCTTTCTTTGTCCGCCATGTTCATAGTGTCCATGCCCCCCCCCCACTCTCTCTCTCTCTCTCTCTCTCTGCCTTTTTTCATTCCATTCTTCTGTCATTTCTATTCCCATACTTGATGTTCATTCTGTTTCTGAGAGATAACCTTTTCTCCCCATTCGAAGTAGTAAGTACTCTTCTTGGGAATCAATCTTCAAGTTACAACAGCATCATGCCCGGAGGACTATGTACTGATAGTATACTAAAGACTATCAAACTAATGACGTAGGGTGTAACTTACTTGCTCGGTGTTACTAAACACGAGAGCCTGATGATCAACTTGAAAGGTTTTGAGTCACGTGACGAGAATTTGGACCCTGTTGGCATGGAAACAAAAAAAAGTCAAACATTACTGCATTTGTCTGTGATAGGATTGCTTAATCTGGGTCGATCAAATAGAGTCTTTCTTCCATTTCCATCCTTACAGGCATTCGCCCCTGGAGGCATAATCAACTGTTTTAACTTTCTCTTCCTAAAACAGGCCAAATCATATTTTTTGAACGTGTTCACCTTTTCTCTTTCCAACAAATGAATACGTCATACTCAGATAGGTTAATCCTATTTTCACGATATTTATCATTCATACCGATACAACAGTTTGCTTTCCGATAGTTTAACATCTACTAAAGATGGACTTATGTACAAATGTTTGATTGTATTGTAGTATATATTCAATAAACAATCAATCAATAAATACATGTATATATATATATATATATATATATATATATATATATATATATATATTATTTATTTATTCGTCAGCGGTATTATGTTTTTTCCATGTAAAAATTAAACACAAGGTTTGGACTTTGTTGTCATTTTCAAGTAAAACAGCTTCAACATTATAGTTTAAAATTTAAAAAGAAAAATCCTTTATGTTCCTTAAGCTGAGTTGCATAAAGTCGGAGGCATTCTCATTATCCCACTAATGTCCAGTTAATGCGTCCGTAATACGCCCGTAACAGCTTCAACATTATAGTTTGAAATTTAAAGAAGAAAATTCCTTTTTGTCTCTGAAGTTGCATAAAGTCGGAGGAATTCTAATTATCCCACTAATGTCCAATTGATGCGTCCGTAACAGTATCCTCATTATAGTTTGAAATTCTAAAGAAGGAAAATCCTTTTTTGTTCCTGAAGTTGCATAAATTCCCAGGCATTCTCATTATCCCACTAATGTCAGGTTAACCCATTCGTGACAGGAATTATTTAAAGCCTAATTTGATCAGCTTTTATTCTTCAAATTGGCAACACCAACATTTTTATTTTATTGCTACATTTTTCTTATAAAACGTCATGTATCTGAAATGAATATAAATTGACAGAAATTATGATGAGAAGTCAAAAAGTTGTCAATTTGCAGGGAAAAACGGTGATTTTATACTTTCTTTCACATTGCCAATTTAAGGATTTTAATGCTTATTTTCCTTTAAAAAATTTTCAGCAGCAAACAACGAATATTGACACAACCAAAATGGGCACAGTTTGTGTAGAATTTTTTGCTCCTTCTGCTCATGTATTTGGTATGATTTTTAGGGCTTTGCATCAAAAGATATTAGGCCAAACCACAAAATGTGGACCTATGTCACGAATGGGTTAATGCATCCGTAACTATTGACCATAGCATATTGCCGTTTTTTATGCAGGAAGTGATAGAAAGGTAAGCGCCTAATAGCCCTGGCTGGACATCAGAGGTAATGAAGGGATCATCCAGTTAATAGTGTAAGACATGGACAGATAGGAAGGTTAATGACTAGGAAGGTATATCATATTGTGACGGTCAAGATTTCTAAGGGGTCATTCCTTGAAGAAGCATAATCGCTAATAGGGTCATGGGCGCCAATCAGGGGGAGACAGGGGACATGTCTCCCCCCCCCCCAAAAAAAAAAATAAAGGTTGGGACGCAGTAGAGTATGTTCCCAAAAAATTTAAGCTGAGGGCCTCTTTTATTATTTTTTTTTGGGGGGAGGGGTAGTCAGCGAATTTCGGAGTGTCCAACCCCATCCCCAAAACAAAACAAACAAATTATGTCTCCACAAAAAATTACTTTTTTCTTTATTATTATTTTTTTCTTCTTTTGCTTATCAGCATTTTTTGGTGTGTTTGTATGTCCCCCAATCGAAGATGGAAGGCGGAAGGTGATAAAGCACTCATTCCGAAATGATTTATGTTAATATGAATTCCCCCCCCCCTTCCTCACACACACAGAAAATAAATCAATAAAAATGACCTCTTCACGTAAAGCGAATGTCGATCAGGCCTCAAAAAATGGTAGAATATTAAGGTGCCAGCCTGTGCGTTCATGAATAAACATTACACGATGACGTGTAAGGCTGCGTTCATGAATAAACATTACACGATGACGTGTAAAAGACTAGAAATGAATCCGGGTATAAATGGATAAAGTGCACCAATTGCCTTGTCAACTGCTCGTGGCGCAGTGGTCAAAGCCACTGTCAGAGCTCGATATATTACTAGTCATGCTAGTCAAGGGTTCGAATCGCAGTGACGCTGGCAATTTTTTTGTCGTTATGAAATTGATGACAATGGCGTTTATTCCGTTGACAAAATAGTTCACTTTATCCATTTATACCCGGATTCATTTCTAGTCTTAACTTACACGTCATCGTGTAATGTTTATTCATGAACGCACAGGCTGGCACCTTAATATTCTACCTCAAAAAATCCATGCAAAGTGAGCGATAGACTTGATTCAAGGAAAAATAGTGGAGATCTACAGAAGACAATTGCACCCAAGTCAAATATTAGTTCAGAACAGGGCAACTTTTGCAATCCACATTGCAAATAAACATTCTAAATGTCGACTGAACTCTTTGAATCCTTGGTGATATCATACTGACTTCGTCATTTCCATTTGGATAAAATTCGAATGAAATGATACAGTAGGTTTCAATGCATTCGCATCATGCCTGTTCGATCAGCTCGCGTTCGGACCGTGATCAAGCAATGATAGGAATTCCCGGAGCTTTTTTCCGAGCGGAAACGTTGGGAAGTGGTGAATAAATAGTGGAGAACGACTTAGCAAACAAACCACGTCTATTGGTTGGTATCGAGGGATCCATACCGCTCGCGGGCCCGATATAGGTGATCGGGCGAGTTCTTAGCAAGAACAGTTAACCCCCTTAAATATTATTTGTTGAGCGTCCCTCCGAATTTGACATCTGCCCCTGTGAGAATTTTATCAGTTTCGTCTTCTTTATCTCTCGTGCGTTGTTTCTGCTTGATCTGTATTGTAAAGGCTCCGATCCTCGAGGATTAATACAGTTTGCGGAGGAGGCTATTTTTTGATGTAAGTATTGAGATGATTATCTTCCTACACATTCAAAATAGTCTCGAGGCGTCCCTCTGATGAAAGAACGCCTGAATGACAGATATTCCCAATTACGTGCAGGTGTACTGTTGGAATTTTTTTCCATTTCAAATAAACATTTATTTTCCTCCAGTGAATAGGCAAGATTTAACAATCACTTTTTCAAATTGTACAGTTTATATATAGTAATATGAATAATATCTAACAATGGCATAATAATATTATATGGAAGAAAAAAGTCCCTGAAGAAAAAAGTCCCTGAAGATTAGATTCTTATACGTAGATCACACATTACAAAATGACGAAGTTGTAACGAGGGCATTTGCTCATTGAATGGCAAACCATAGTTTAAAAAAGGAAGAGATGAAGTGAGGTAATGAAATGAAGACCACGAAGTCTGGGGTTTGAAATCCACCGCGGCCTTTGGTAAGTTATTAATCTACATTTGCCACTCTCCACCCAGGTGTAAATGGGTACCGGCATGAAGGAATTCATTGAATGCTCTGAGCAATGAAATTTGTAGCCTAGCTGAGCCGGGGTAATATTCGAGCGCTTTGAGCACCTGGTTTGGTGAATACTTGATACTTGTATTATGTATATGTATTATATAAAAGTAGACTTTTTGCAGTAGGAGTCACTCTTGACAAGCCCTTGGCTTTTAGTGACTCTCCCACAATATGTTCAGCTTTATGTATATTATGTATCATGTGTTTTTATGTTGAAATAAATGAAATGAAATGAAATACTGTGCTTTCAGAATATCAAATATTATTATGATTATTATTGTTAAAAGAAAACAAAAGGAATACACCATCTCTTTGACAAAACCCTCGATCCCTTCGTATGTATAGCCAATATCCCCCCTCCCCCTCAACTGACCCACCATACGCCGTGATACAGACGTTATTCTATCTGTTTTCTCTATGTCAATGTACACTTCCTTGCCCCGTTCTCGCGGGTTTTCCCCGAACGGACATCGTCATCCATGTGAGTCGAGTTGAAGCAATGAATCGGAGAGTTGGGAATTTTACATCAGTCCATGACTGAAACCTCCATTAACCATGAAAACTGGCCATCACGAGATCGCCATTAGTGTGTCGATCCCTCTCGCTGACCGAGGCTATTTTGAGTCGTCATAACGAGAAAGAAATGAGAAAATCCCTAGATACTTCACGAAGTCAATTCAACTAGACTCGACGAGAAGGATTGAGGTGTAATAAAGGAACTCTCACTCCAAGGGCAAATTGGGGGCTCAACCTCTCCTTTTACACTTCAACGTCTGCGTATCTTCGAATCTGTCTCCGTCATTTCCTGACGACTCTCTCAACTTTACATAATAATTGCCAAGAAATAAATGCACACATGTAGAATTAGAAAGTCTCCTTATAACTTGTGCCCCCCTCTCTCACTAACTCTCTCTCTCTCTCTCTCTCTCTCTCCACTTTCTATCACCACTCCCTCCCTTCCTTTCACTCGTCAAAGACAAAATGTAACTGACTTGGCAAAATCAAGCATTTCGAGACATTAATCATATTAATCGTTTCAACTTTCATACAGCATCAGCAGCTGATGGAGCCGACACTAGCCCCCTCTCCCCTCCCTCGAGCTGTGAGTATGTGGATGCACTAGATACAACCCATGCAATGCAACCCCCTGAAGTACTAGACGTCCTTCTTCGACCATTTCTGGATACTTTAACTTATAGTAGTAAGGATAATAGTGATGAAGCATCCTGTCTCGTATCATTAATATGCTGACAGGATAACCTAAATTCGATTGGCTTCGTCAGCAACAAAATATACAACAGGAAAACAATGTTAATAGGGATGGTGAAGATGATGCCGATAATGACGATGAGGAAGAAGAAGAAGAAGAAAGGGGTGAGGAGGAGGAGAATGGGAAGAGAA
Organism: Echinometra lucunter; assembly: GCA_029962745.1. Taxonomy (NCBI): domain Eukaryota; kingdom Metazoa; phylum Echinodermata; class Echinoidea; order Camarodonta; family Echinometridae; genus Echinometra; species Echinometra lucunter. The sequence continues at coordinate 3,165,849 of CM057159.1, forward strand.
GAAGGAGGAGGATGGAGAGCAGAAGAAGAAAAAGAAGACAATGATGAAAGGAGATGCTGCTGCTGCTGCTGCTGATGGTGATAAAGATAATGAATGACCTGCCTAGATAACGATAACAGAACTCTTTATTCACTTTTTCCACCCATCTCGTTACCCTGCGTGTTGCCCGCACGCACCCTTCCCTATGCACCCTGGGAAAGCTCACCTGGAAAGAAAAGCAACGTACCTAATCCCTCTGGATTAGACTAAAGACATCACGTGATTCACGATGGATCAGGAATGTCATACCTGACTCTCCTTTCCATAGATATCTAATGTCATCTCCCCTTCTATAAATAGCTCTTACTGGCACGGCATGAGTGCATGTTCAAATGTTTAATTGCATGGATTTTTATCTCGTACAAACATCGACCACAGCCCCACGTCTCTTCGTGATAGCTCAGGTTACACATGGTAGACCATTTTTCATATATGTTTTCATCTTTCCCTGAAAGGTGCAAAAGAAAGATAAAACTGTCTGTGAGTATATAGACCTGCATTCGTCACACAGCATATTGAGTTACATATCTTCTTATCATACTTATATCATTCCTTTCTTTACAAGGCGATAGAGAAATATTCAAATCATCTTCGAGTATTGACTTGCATTCATGTATTGAGTTACACACGGTAAATCGTTTTATCATCATCTTTCTGTGGAAGGTGACGGAGAAATATTAAAAACCGTCTTTGAATATGAACCGCACTCATGGTACGCAACGTATCAGGTATCACACTTTAGACCATATTGAAATATCTTTCCACCATTTTCGGAAAGATTACTGATGAAATTGTCTTTAATTTTGAACTTGCAATCGTATAAACCTATAAAGTATTGAATTACACACCGGAAACCTTTTATCATACATTTCTTTTTTCATCTTTCTCTGCACGGTGAATTAAAAACATATTTTGAATCTCCTTACCATATTCCCAAGTCACTTCAGACACTATCTTGGTTCAAAGAAAATATGTCTTAGTGTGCATTCCTCACAGCAACAATATCCCCTAAAATAAGTAGCAATAATATCAAACCATATACGTTTGGTACTTATAGGTACACATTCTGATAATGGTAATTGGAAACCACAATAAGATATGTAATGATTTTTTTTTCTCAATTATTCCAATCGGAAGTCAGTGACGCGAATGTAAAGCAAGCCTTTAACTGTAGCTTATAACCTCACCCGAGACTTAATTCTCTGAAAAAAAATAATACTGCGAATAATCGATAAACATTCTTCATGAATATCTCATGAATGTATCGCAAGATTTGTGCAAACAATATCTCTTTCCTCATAAGAAGCACGTATCGGACAGACGAGACAGACAACATTGAAATGACACGACATGCATATTTCCCGCCAAAAGGACGGCACGTTGTCAGACATGGGCATCCCTGAACCAATTTGCACATCAGTGAGCTTTCAGAAATAACGCCCCGATAATAATTTCTGCCAAAGAATTACTTTTGAGGGAATACTTGTTGATATCGACCGCTTACGTGAAGTCGTTACGTCGTATTTTGGCAAGTACACTGATCGGTCGATTGAGAAAACGGGAAAATGAGAGACAGCAATCATGTCCATGATACTCAATTTCATCTTGTCAAAATGCCACTTTTTGAACCTTCTGATATAATTTATAGTGTTCTGATAATGATGGAAAATAATTTATCACAGAACCAAACGAAACCCGCAGTTCTGGCCATTTTTTTTTTTTTTTTTTTTTTTTTGGGGGGGGGGGGAGGGGGGGGGTAAAAATAAACAGTAGTTGATTAATATATGCACTTATTGCACACAGGGCATCACTTACGTCACTTACGACTGCGTCAGCGAATGGCGCAGTTATTGACGCGCGATATGACAGTGGCGTCGTGCAATAAGCACTGATAAGTGGAAAATGGACAGCATAACCATGACAAGCCGTTGCCTAGATTACTTGCGTATAGTAATCGGCCTCACAGGCTTGATTAGTGCAAATAATAACGCAAGCGAAAGGGTAGAGCCTTGATTAGCGCTAGTATGAACGCAACAGAAATGGAAGAGGCTTGATTAGCACAGGTATTCGTGCAATCGAAATGGTGGAGGCTTGATAAGCTCTGGTAAAAACGTAATTCAATATGGTTTGACAAGTGGAGGTGTTAACGCAATAGAAATTGTAGAGGCGTGATCAGCGCAAGTAATAACATAACCAAAAAGGTACATACTTGATTAACGCAAGCTATCATGAACTTGAAATAGTGGGCGCTTGAATAGCACAGGAATTAACGTAAGCGAAATAGGGAAGCTTTGTTGCCGCAATTGATAATGCAAGCAAAACGGTGCTTTATTGGCGCGGGTAATAACGCAAGCGAAATGACGCATTTAGTGCAAGCAGGCATGAGACCAAAAGAAAAGAAAAGAGATCATTTTCGTTTAAAGGCCGCATCTCAAAGTTTGAGCCGAGGAAGCATCATGCAAAGTGCGCTTTAAGGAAATGAATCTAGACACTCTTCGTAACACACACCATCTAGAAATCTTCATCACCTTCAGTCTACAATCAAACCTCAATCAGTCATGACGTCACTTCCCCCACACCCACAGTGCCGTTCCCATTAGGGCTGATATTTGGGGAAGTCGACTTAGTAACGGTTTTATATTGAACCTGGGGAGTGTTTCATAAAGCTGTTCGTAAGTTACGAACGACTTTACGCACGACTGGTGATACCTTCTTGTGCTACATGTAAATGAATGAGAATCTGATTAGCACCCAGAAGGTATCACCAGTCGTTCGTAAAGTCGTTCGTAACTTACGAACAGCTTTATGAAACGACCCTCTGGATAATGATAAAGGGTACATAATATTTCTTGAAAGTGAACTCAGTCCGCGAACTTAGCTTAACTTAGTCTTCGGACTTATCATGGAAGGCCAAGTAAAGTTGAATTCATTATAAAGTTTTAATCATTACGTAACTAAACAATTTGGCCATGATGTGAAATAAAAGTTTTTGTTGTTGTTTTTAAAAAAAAATATTTTTAGGCCTACAGCATAACAGTGTAGTAATTTGGTCATGATAATAAGTGTTTTTTTTTTTTTTTTAGATTAAGTTACGCCTACTGAAAGATGGTGATTTACGTTAGGCAGATGGTTTGGCATCACCACAAGTCCAGATTTTTTCTTTTTTCTTTCTTACAGGTAGGGTAGCAATGTTAAAGGCAAAGGACTCGAGATGCCCCTGAAGCTGGTCATGATTTGTGTAATAGATCCATTAGTAATTCAGAATGAAAGTACCAGTAGCGATCACGAAAAAGGAAAGAAAATACACACTAGAAGGTTGAAAAGAATATTGATTCCCATTCGGAAAAAGGGAAAAGAAGCCTCTAGCGGTTCTGCACACGTGCCAAACTGAACACATTTTTCTATTACTATGGTTTAAACACACCATGGATAGACCTACATGTGATATGACCTAATTCATATATATGGCTCGGCTATGGCTATGGTTTCGCTATCAGTACTGGCGGAAATTTGGCGGATGGATGTATTTCCCCCCCCCCCCCCAAAAAAAAAACCCTTGCATTATTTTAATGCACGGCCGCTGCTACGGTGCGAAGAAAAGGAAGCGCTCACATGTGTGACTAGCGCACGTCATAACTAAGGTTACACCTGTATACATCGTGTATTCAAATATTGAATGAGTTGGGAGTGTGGATTTAATTCATTTACCTAAATTTAGACTCTGCTACGATCACGCAACGGAGATTTATTTTGTGTTGCACCAGATTGTTCTACCAGCATGACCAGTTACTGTAATTGAAAGCACTACATTATTTTAAAGAAACAAAAACACCCCATCCATTGCCGAGTAATTGCATTAAAATGTAATTGAGGCAGCGTTACATTATGGAATTCTATACATCGTGTAAGTGTTTATTGTTTATATTGGTTAATGCACTTCAGTGTACCAGATATTGATCAATTTCATGTTTCAGCTGGACGTATATTTTGAATCATTTCATTATAGCGTGACCTAGTATAACTCCTGTCTTTTCCCTCAATCTCTCTCTCTCTTCTCTCTCTCTCTCTCTCTCTCTCTCCATATTTTTATTACCTCTTCCCAAGCTCTCTCTACTAATCTCACTACTTCTCTCTTTCATCTCCCTATCATTCACATCTTTGTCTCTTTCTACCATGTGTATATCTATCTTAATGTGTAGAGCCCTTCAATTTTCCATCTTCTTTCAAAGAAAGACAGAGAGACAGACAGATAGAGAGAGAGAGGGGGAGAGGGAGGGGGAGAGGGGGAGAGAGAGAGAGAGTGTGTGTGTGTGTGTGTGTGTGTGTGTGTGTGTGTGTGTGTGTGTGTGAGAGAGAGACTGACTCTTTTCGGTAATCGTGTATGATGCTTGCATCGCTTACAATAAATACCCCCGTCATTTCCATTTCTCCGTTCATCATCTATTGTGCATCGGACTCATAATTCGCCCCCATCAATGGAGGAACTTTGGCGCCAATGCGTTCATATCTAACCCCGACGAAAACTCGCCCGGGAACGTTCGGCCTACAATCCCAATCAAAGCAAAACAAAGCATGACTTCAAAATTCACTAACTTCCATCGATTTCTCGTCACCTCTCTCTGAACTTTTTCCCATCTCTCCTGTCTGCCTCTTTTGTCGCCACTTTGTATTATCCTCAAGGTTTTTTATCAGGATCTTTTCGTGCTTGAAGCTTAATGTCGTGTCATCTCTGACATGCCTTCACACCGAGGGGAAAGGCCTCTCCTCTCTTCCACCATCTACCAGCCGCTCTTCATAATCAATTTCCTCTACTCCCGACGGAGGGGAATGAAAAATCAACACTTCCCCGCTCCGCTAGTCTCATGGAATGCACCCCCTTTTATCACACCATTAAAAGAATGTCATTTTCCGCCACATCTTCTAAAGTTCTCCTGCCTCATTATTCTTAATGATCTATATCTAATAATGTGATCTATTCTTGTCTTTCTACTTCCAGTCCTACTTCTCTGTCATCGGATCCTTCTTTGACCTTCCTTCTTTCTGTCAATTTCAATTCTCTCTTGTACGTCACACATCACCTTATCTTTATCTCAAGAATTCAATTTAAATTCAACATCTTTTATTTGCAGAACTCAGGTGTGAATGCATTCATTTTCCTGACACCTAATTCATATTTCAACAGTATTCCTATGATTAAATTAAAAATCACAATTCATAAGCTGCACATACGACTACAGTGCAAAGTAGTAATAACTGGGACAAGTTAAGCTATTATTTTTTACTATGAAAGTGAAAAAAGAAATTCTGCATAAAAATTCAGCAGCTGGACTACATTCCCAGAGCGACCTTGAATCTGATATAACATGAATAAACCATCTATTTTAATCTTGGAAGTAAAATGTATAGCAGAATCAACCACAAATCAATGTTCCTGTCTAGAGTTGGCTTCTCCAAATGAAATGGCCCAAGGACAGGAGTGGGTATTATTATGTCATTGTTTATTATTCTATAAAATGCATAGAATGGTCGATAACTGATCGATATCTATCTTGCCTCAATCATTCGGCAAAAAATATATAAAACCCGATTTTTTTTCTCATGTGTATGATTTTTCACGCCGACAGTCTATTGACAGAACTGCGCGGGCTTTTTGATTCCTAAAAAGACCTTTATGTATTATTTTTCCAGGGGGTGGGGACGCCCCGTCTTGCCACATATCTGCCCATGATTCTCTCTGTAACTCTACAACCGAAAAATAAGTATAAATCTAAAAATTGCATTTACTCAGTCGTTCAAAACAATCTGAGACTCTCTAACTCTATAGCTAAAAAATCTAACAAAAGAATTGCATTTATTCAATCGTTCAAAACATTTTGAGACATCTAAGCACGGAAGGGGATACTATATGGCCCAGTTTTCAATCATCGTGTTCCTGAAATATTCCACAAATCTCACCAAAATAATCTATAGATGCACATCGTCGAGTCTGTCGTCACAAACAAACACCAATGAAAACAGCATGTTTCTATAAAAGACATGATAGCTTAAACCTTTTCAGCATGCGTCACCATATCTTTAGAGTCATCTTGGAATGCTCATATGTCTCAGCTTGCCTTTCGAGCCAGAGTTCTAAATTTTGCCGCCGTTATTCCAACTGCTCCTGTCGACAGATAAGAGTCTGACAAATGTAGACTACATAATGCAAAAGCGGGCTCGAACATTTTTTGCGAGTCAACACAAGACGCAGCCGATATAAAGATCAAACAGCTCTGCAACCGTTTAAAATGGATTTTTTCCCCAATTCACTCTAGATCAAAATAAACTTGAGGGACCCATATAGAAAGTCCAATGAATTCAGGATGGAATTCGCCGCCATATCTAGTGTCTCCAAATCAATGCATTTAATGGTCTGACTACTAGACGTAAACTCTGCTTCGTCCTATTTATAAAGCAGAGAAACCCATCTAATAAGCTTCTGAAGCGTCATTAATTGTAGTTTTTATTTTGGGTCTGCAAAGGAAATTTCACACCGTTATTCAACAATCTATACAAATTAGTGATAACATTTTCCGGCAATAGAATGATTAGTGATATTCATTTCTTGTGCATGCGTCAGACAGAGAGCCAATTCTTTCATTTAATTCTTTCATTTCACTTCTATCAGCTAAAAAAAAATCATTTAACTAGGTATTGGATCTGGAATTAAATTGCATACTTTCGAGCAACTTTATGCTTACTAATGTGCGGTGTAAGATTATGGGCTACAGTTCGTTATTCCGAAGGTTCGTTAGTCCGAAAATGAAATAAGTTTCGTTATTCCGAAGGTTTGTTTATTCCGAGGTTCGTCTATTCCGAAGGTTCGTCTATTCCGAAGGTTCGTTATTCCGAAGGTTCGTTAGTCCGAAAAATGAAATAAGTTTCGTTATTCCGAAGGTTCGTTATTCCGAAGGTTCGTCTATTCCGAAGGTTCGTCTATTCCGAAGGTTCGTTATTCCTTAGGTTCGTTATTCCGAAGGTTCGTTTATTCCGAAGGTTTGTTAGTCCGAAAATGAAATAAGGTTCGTTATTCCGAAGGTTCGTTAGTCCGAAAATGAAAAAAGGTTCGTTATTCCGAAGGTTCGTTAATCCGAAAACGATATAATTTTCGTTGTTCCGAAGGTTCGTTAGTCCGAAAATGATATCAGGTTCGTTAGTTCGTTAGTTATTTTCGGACTAACGTACCTTATTTCATTTTGGGATTAACGAACCTTCGGAATAACGAACCTTATTTTATTTTCGGACTCACGAACCTAACCTTCGGACTAACGAACTTTCCGACTAACGAACCTTCGAAAGAATGCCACAAATGTTCGGATTATATAGCGAGCCCTTCTTCATTTTCGGACTAACGAACATCTAGGTATACGCAATTTGCGTGTTTCGGAAAAACGAACCTTCGGATTAACGAACCTTCGGAATAACGAACATCACCCAGATTATGTACTGAGGCGCAAAACCGCTAATTGAAAGTGACTGATATTGATATTGATCATTTTATTACTAAATTTCACAAGTTTACATCAAACAAGCAATAGCCAACAGACAAACACTGATTACATTCGAACATATACAATTTCAAATTCAACTGATTATTAGAATTTAGATTTTTACAGGAGAAAGGAAAACTAACTTAGAATTTCTATTGTAAACATATAAATACGAGACGATTGTAGCTCAATTTCAAACCAGTTTGCTCCCTGCTGAAAATATTATGTATATACATATTTCACTGTGTTTTTCTCTGTCTACTCCCTCACTCTCTTTCTCTCTGTCTCTTATAATTTTCTCTCATTTTTTAATATCTTTCTTTTCCTTTCTCTCCCTCTCCCTCTCTCTATCTTTCCCAATCCCCAGCATTTCTCTCTTCGCCTCTCTTCCCCTCTACCCCTCTATCCCAATCCCCCTGGGAGGTAGATAGAGATAGAGAGAGAGAGAGAGAGAGAGAGAGAGAGAGAGAGCAAAGAAAGAGGAGAGAGGCAGGGAGAGAATAGGGGGTTCTTGTGGGTGCAGTCAAATACATTGCTCTACAAATCGCTACCCCCAAAACAAACTAAACACACACACACACAAACACACACACACACACACACACACACACACACAAAACACCCGCATGAAGTGTATAGTTGTTGAGAGTTAGACTTGAGTTGAGACACGTGAAACGAGTGACGCATTTAGGAATAGGCAAAAAAAAAGGCCAACAAATAGGATTTTTTATTTTTTGTTTTTTAGTTTAACCACAATGTTCGAGAAGTAATTTTTTTCTAAAAAGCACGGGAAATATTCGAAATGGGTGCGATTTTGATCAGTGGATACTTGTTTATAGTCATGCATAATAAACAGTGATATATTCTGGCTACCTTCCCCCCCCCCCCCCGCCCCTTCTGTCTCTTTCTGTCTATACCTCTTCCCTCAAATTCCACTCGAATCCCTTTCCCATCATGGTCCCCCCCCCCCTCTCTCTCTCTCTCTCTCTCTCTCCAGCCCCCTCTCTCTTTCTCTTTTGCCTCTCCCCTCCATCTCCACTTGAATTCCATTCCCATACCATGGTCTATTTCTCTCTCTCTCTCTCTCTCTCTCTCTCTCTCTCTCTCTCTCTCTCTGTCTCTTTCTCTCTCTGCTTGGTCACCGTTGTACTTCAACTCCCCTGCGAGGAAACGTCCACTCGACAATTATCGACATGTTTTCCTCGAGTTTGTTTTAGGGCCTGCCTGAGCTGACTCTTCAATGGCAGGATAATACTGCCCTATTTTGATGAAAGGAAGCAAGTGACATACCAACTAAATCTGAGTTATTAATGTTTCCATATCTTTAGTCAATGCTCTCTTCTTCCAGACCTAATTTTATGCATAAACACTCATTCTGCTGAGAGATAATTTAATATGTTAGGTAAGACATGATGATATTTCATTCATGCCAGTACAAATGACAGACACATTTTGTTCTTTTACAGAAAATGTCACTTTTGTCACCTGCTTCCTTTTGTCACAGTAGGGCAGAATACATATCACCCTATGTACTAAGAAAAAACGAAAATAAAGAACAAATGGACGCCATAAAACATGAAAGGCATATTATAACTGTATATGTGAGATAATTATGTTTCCTTCTCGAACTGATCAGCATTTTAAAGGCGGAGCAATAAGTCGCTGAAAATCGGAAGGGTCTAAAAACAGATTTCCCTGCATGTGTTCACCTCTTAAACGCCTATACATGTAAAAATAGATCGCAACGCTGTGTAGTCATAATGCTCTTAAACACTTGCATTTTTAAGAAATGACTGGTTCAGCAGTGCATTTTAGGATCTATCCGTCACCAATAACTATCTTTTGTTTTGTCTAATTTGCTTAAGTGTTAATACATTATGAATGAATTTGTTCCGAAACAAAATTTACAGATTAAGTTCTATTAATGTCGCTAGATCTTAATGATAAAAATGGGATATTCCTAAAGCTTAATACTGTTTCAAATTCAGGGGGGGGGGGGGGATGTACGCTTTGCTAACAGCTGGGACTTTGACGAATAAAATTTTGCATTACCTTTAAAGTTAGCATTGATTTACACTAAATATTGGGTAAAATAATTTGTTTGAAGTAAGATTTTACTCAATATTGAGCTACCTTTACCAAACAAACACTATTTTACCCAATATTTTGTAAAGAAATATTTCACCCGACCTTTTTAAGAGTGTTGGGATTCAAAATATCATGTCTTAAAGGCAGTACACTAAATCAATATAAGAAAAGCTTATTTCCAAAAAGCGCTGAATCCACTTTGAGTGATTTCGAGTAAATCAAAGATTTTTTATTTAATCCATGTTCCTTCTTCGAAACATCAAAACTTTTTCACAGTTGGGAGTATCAACATCAGACATCTAATAATGAGAATGGCAAATAAATCCTGCATGAGTAGTAACTGTTTTTTTAGAATTATTTATATATTCATACATAATTTCCAAAGTTCAAGAAAAAAAAAAACCTGAAAAGGTGCTGAATCCCAGTTTGTTTCTAAAATGCGCTAGATCAAATGAAAAGTATAGCGAAGTGCTAGAAAAATTAATGCTCAAGCAGGATTTCTTTCATTCTCATGTGTTAGATTGATTGACTGAAAAGGTTTGATGTTTCGAAGAAGGAAAATGGTTTTGATTTAAAAAAAAAAATCCTGATTTACGCAAAGTGGATTAAGCGCCTTTCGGAAATAAACGAATTTTTCTACTTTCCTAACATATTGTTGAAATTCAGATTAGTTATATTGAAGCACATTATGGAACAAAATCCAATCTTGCTAAAACCTTGAAATAAGCTCTGCATGTATCCTAACATTAAAAAAAATCTAATATGACAATTTTGTGTCCAAGGAGAAATCCTAAAAATATTCATTTCGCAAAAAGGCAGACTACTGAAGTATTAACTTATTTTATCTGATGCTGAAACTGAGGACAACTTGATGATAGAACATACATCATGATCTTATCAGTTCGAATGTTACTTAACTTTGGTCAGGACTTAGGAGTAATGAGAGTAATTTTCATTGAACATAATAGAGAAATTAGAGATCCACACAATGACGACATTAGTCAAGTATAAGCCGCTCTCCCGACTTGAAAATCCTCAACGACAATATCATTTTTCACGAGATTATCATTGCATGTTTTTCTTTCTCCAAAACTTTTACTAAATCCAAATGTCTACTTTCCCCCGAAACAAATTAATATTCCAGAAGGATTTCCTTCAGCGAAGAAATGTTTTAAGAATTCAGAACTTTTATTTCTTTGTCGAAAATTTTGATGCATATATTAAATCAGATATCCGACGCATACCAGAGTCATGCTAAATCTTCATAAATCATTTCTTCATGAAGAAAACAAAGCAAAATCTTGAAAATCGCTCCTAATATGCCTAACATAACAAAATCATTTGATAAATCTCATAATATATATTGGAGATGTAATGTGGACGACTTCTTATTTTATTCCAGTAATGTTACGAGAGATAATCCTTTCATATCAGATTCTTGGTGTTGTAATACATCATCAGATTTTGCTGTTGAATAAAAAATTAGGTGCAGATTAGTGGGCCCCAAGACATTTTGTAAATCTTATACATGTTATATCAGCATCCCATTACAGAGTATTTATACCACATTTCAGGATTTACTTGAAAGGATGAGGAATTCTTCTATGTTCTATTCTCCCCCTGGCCCCCCTGTAGCTGAAACTCGGTCACATCAACTTTTCCCGGAGATGAAGTCGTTATGAAACTTTTAATGCGATAAACGATAGCATCTTGCCTGAGTTTCCAACTACTTTTTAATGCAGACTGCTTTCTAAGTAGTAAAAGAAAATTTTAGGGACATTTCAATTTATAAAGTATTTCAAGCTCAAGTACTGAATTTGTTAAAACACTTTGAAAATCTAGAAGAAATAAGAATCAACTCCACTTAAACAAAATATAAATGTACAAGAATCAAATATAATGATCGTGCACGTTTAAGAATTCATTCACAAGGAAAACTGAAAACTCGTTGGAAACAGATTGACAGAAAAGGCAAATTCCCTGTGGATACAAGGAAAGGATAAGAAATAAATGAAACCAAATATTTGGATTAATCTTTTTCGTTGCATGGTGTCTGAAAGCCTGGGGTCTGTCCTGCTGTGGTACGTGGGTCAATGAACCGTAGTCATGGTAGTAGCGGTGAATTGTCACTTGGTCTAATCCCACTTTGTCTAATGCCTGTTTGGTCTCATTCCACATGGTCTAATCCCATTTCGTCTACAGCCAGTTCGTCTAAAAAAACCATTTGATCTAATTGCCACTTAGCCCATTCACCATTTCGTCTAATTTCAAGTTAGGCTATGCCCAATTCATCTAATACTCACTTGGTCTAACACCACTTAGTCTATTTGACTAGACGAACTACTAATAGACCGAATGGTCATTAGACAAAATGAGGAAAACTAAGTAGACGAAGTAGTGATTAGACCATTTGATCATTAGCCAAAATTTATGGAAGAAAATAGTATAAAATCATCTCGCTGTAGGCACACTTCAAAACACACATCTCTCCTCTTTCTTTCTCTCCCTCTCTCTTCTTCTATCTCTCTCTACATTGTTAAGATCAATATTGTGTATAATCTCTATAATTACATGTTCTTTGTATGCTATTACCCTTTGTCACTGGTGCCTTTTCATCCATTCCCTTTGATCCACTCAATATGTGTTTTTTTTCCTAAATTCTTTTCCAAACGTACTTCTCACGAGAAAAATATCAATTCACCCCGTCTTCTCGTTTATTGTATAAATTCTAGCTCTCAAATCTCTATCCTCCTCCCCCTCTCTCTCTCTCTCTCTTTCTCCCTCCCTCTTATAAGCCTACTGATGTCTTTTCAGCCATTCCTTTTGATCCACTCATTTCTCCTAAATTCATATCAACCAAACCTACTTCTCACGAGAAAAAATATTAATTCTTCCCGTCTTCTCGTTTATTGTATAAATTTTAGCTCTCAAATCTCTATCCTTTATTCCCTCTTTCTCCCCCCTCCCCCCCCACGCTCTCTTTCTCTCTCTTTCTCTCTCTCTCTCTCTCTTATCCACCCACTCATTCTTTCTTTCTCACCTTTGCTGACTTGTCAGGTAGGAGAGTTAATGGCTTACAGTACTTCCAGAAACAGATCATCTGCTGTAAAATGCATCCTGCAATCGATATTTCAGCTATTGCTTTCGCCCCATCGCGATACCTTATCCCTCTTCCACTGCAGTATAGCGGCAGTGGACTGCGTTTCTTTCTACCGCGCTGGTGGTATATAGAGAGAGGACATGCGAAATGAGAAGGAGTGTTCTTCTAAAACTTGCAAGCCAAATAAGAATTCATGAACAGAAATCTGAAAAGAAAATATCAGGGCACTCTGCATTTGTGCCATTGAACAGTTGAAAGGTATTTAAGCCCAACTAATATCTGAAAATCGAAATCTGAAATTTTAGCTTTAAAAATTACACAATGAAAATGTATCAACACTCAAAGATGGAGAGGATCTTCTCGGCGCACACTAGTTTGATAAGGCATCTGATCTTCTCTATAGACCAAGGTATTGAATGGGTACAGAATTTATTCCTTGATATGCGCAACCGTATTAGCTCAAGCCAATGATATGATGACATCTTTCAATAATCCTCGCAATATTATGTGTGAAGTGATAGTTTGTTTACCTGTATTACATGCGTCTGTGTCAGTCTTCTGACCCCCCCCCCTTTTTTTTAGGAGGGAGGGAGAGTGTGGTAGGTATACCCCATACATTTCGATACGGTCATTTTAGGCATCAACATGTGGGCTGTATTTTTTATCATAAATATTATGACCTAGCCCTGGTACTTTAGAGAGCACTCTGTTTGATTTTGAAAATCCATCATCCAGCCGAGTATATATCGCATCTCCTTCCATAATTCATGACGGTGGTAGGGAACGGTCAGTAGGACAACAAATCCGACTTGACAGGAAAACATCTTGAGAATTTCATCGAAATGAATGCAGATGAAAGTATGGTAATGAGGAACTATCTGCCTCTTCTCATCCAACTCACCCATTTCCTCTTCCTCAACCTGTACTTTTCTTTCATATTTATCCGCCTCTCTCTCTCTCTCATTCCCCCTTCCTTATATCATCCGACTCTCTGTCCATCTCTCTCTCTCTCTCTCTTTCTCTCTCTTTCTATCTCTCTTTCTCTCTCTCTCTCTCTCTCTCTCTTTCTCTCTCTCTTTCTCTTTCTCCATCGCATAATGCCCCACCTTTTTTCCTGGGTCCATTATATTATATGCCCCACACGAAGGTTCACAACCACTGCGTTTCCAAAGTTCATTCTCCACTCTTTCTCCGTCTCTCTCTCTCTCTCTCGCTCTCTTGCTCTCTTTCTCTCTCTTATCATCATCATCATCACCATCATCATCACCACCATCATCATCATCGCCATCATCATCAGCAGCAGCAGCATCATCATCACCATCATCATCACAATCATCATCACAATCATCATCATCCTTATTATGCATATTTTTTATTTGTTTGTTTCTTTGTTTTGTTATTTCATTTGCTAGGGGAGACCAATATAACTTTTGTTTGATATTGTTAAAGATGAAACTGATATTTTTTTTCTTTGCGACCACCCGCTGAACTGTATGTTTTATTAAAACGTGCAACTATTTTCAAAACTTATACAGCACCTTTAATCAGTACCAAGTCTTTTAGTCAACAAAGCAATATTACCCCCCCCCCCCCCTTAAAAAAAAAAATGCCTTCGCACAAATCACACGCAGAATTCTAAGAATTCACGTGCTCATGTACGCTTCCCTCCATATCTTTTTCTGCATCTTCCTCTACTTCTTTTACCAATGCACTTTGCATGAACCTACAGCTGCAGGTAAGGTGTTTGCAATCGAAAAGTGACTATATTTTCGCACAAACGGTACCACTCTTGCCAACGGCTGTGATTGTGTTCAAGCACTAGCCACCGTAATATATCTGGACAATTCTGCGTTGGAAAAACGGTCACCTAACTTCACACTTATAGTAAAAACAATCACTTTGATAGCCCTGAATAGCCAGATCTTTGAATTTAAAAAAGCTGAAACAATAAAGAATTCCACAATCTTATTCTGTGTTGGTATAATGCATGTTTGATTTCAAAAGACATGTTTGAAGTTTAAAATTGGCGCTTTTTTCTGGTAATTCCGTTACCGAGGTGTTATACCACAATATCATGAATGTAAGAATAAAATTGTTGGAATGAAAGAGCTCACATGAAAGAATGGGGATATTTACAGAGTATTAAATGGTGAGAAAGGAGTCAGAGTACAAAAGAGGCACAGAAAGTCTAAAAATGTTGGTAACAGAATTACCCTTGCCGTGGAATTGCCCATCTTCACGTCTTATTCGTTTCCTTAAGATCTTATGCGCGAAATCGATTGTGGGTAGCCTGTGATGATTTTTTTTTTTAATACTGCCTACTATCAACTGCAATGCCGTAGATCTCAAGTGCCGTAGAAATACCCTCTGTTTTCCACTGGACCACGACACTTCCACAGGAGTATACTCCTTACCTTACGGTAATGAGTACATTGCCACATTCCTTGAAATATTTGTCTTAAAAGAAACCAAGACTCAAGTCAAAAAGTTTTTATATAAAAGCTAGCACAGAATAAAGCTATTTCCCCCCAAGACTGCTTACGGAGTTCGTATCGAATCCATATACACCACGGAACGAAGAAGGCAGATTGGTTAATCTATCTTCCCAAGAGCATTAGTTTTAAGGTAAACACTAAATAGGTACCAATCCTGCAGACCCAAGCTCATAAATATTCTTAAATATTCATAGGATTAGGATTAGGATTAGGATTAGGGTTAGGGTTAGGGTTAGGGTTAGGGTTAGGATTAGGGTTAGGATTAGGATTAGGGTTTCAGCTTGCGTCTGCAGGATTGGTGCCTATATAGTGCTTACCTAGTTTTAACCTGGACATTGGTCATAACAAGCTGATATTTTCAGGATAGCTCCAGGACTATGTGTAAAATAACATATAAGTCTTCATAACTCCTCCTTGAGCATTTTCCGTAATCCAAGATGGCGTCCAAAATGGCCGACATTTCCTGTTTTCTCATAACTTTGCAACTAGGTAACCCCAATACACACTTTAAATGTCTAGACATATGTTTTGACACACAAGGAACCCAATGAAATACTTGTTCAGAGATTTTGAAACACACAAGTAGCAATAAAACCACTTGAGCTCTTCCCGAAATCCAAAATGGCGCCCAAAATGGCCACCATTCTGTACCAATATCACAATGCTGCATACAGACAAGTTAGTATTAGGCGAAACAAACAATGTGGACCCTGTGTCATGAATGAGTTATGGTAAGTGTATTATTTTGCTGGATCATGGTGTGTGCACACGTGACCTAAGACAGGTGGATGGGTTAATGTTTGCGTATATCTTACTAGATAATGGTGTGAATGTGATCATGCGATCTTTCTATCACCCTCCAAACCTTAATCGACCACTCTCTTTGAGAATATCGATTGCCTCTTCTCGATTCTTCTTGATTCTTGGTAAATTTATTAGACCCTGATCATGACCCACCTAGGGATGCCCAGGGAAGGTTCTGCCTCTGTATTCACTTCTAGATGCTGCTTTCCTTTTCAAGATGGCTCGATCACTTCCTGGAAAAGGGAATTCGTCTATTTAAATCAACTTCAAGATTGTGTACAATAATATGGCCAGTGACAATTTCATTATGGAGACTATTCCATGTTTTTGTTTTTGTTTTTTCTTAAAAAGAGTTTTTGTATCTCCTTTTCTTTGCCCAGGAAATAAACGACATTCTGTTACATGTATCTTGTATATCCGATGCTCTGTCTATACTTGTCTGCCCAGCCCCTCCGTTTTTCTCCCTTCCCCCCCCCCCCATCTCTCTCTCTCTCCCTCTCATATTCACCTTCACACTCACATACATACACGCATAAACACACCCTCACACACACACTTGGTCTCTCTGTCTCTATCTCTCTCTCTCTCTCTCCCCTCTCCCCTTCCCTTCCCTTTCCTTTCCCTCTCAACCCCGACGCCCACCATGTTTTGGCGCTCTAACGCCCCCCCCCCCCTCTCTCTCTCTCTCTCTCTAAATTTTCTGCTTTCATGTTTCGGAGTGCATCTATCGATTCGGTCATGTAAGTCTGATATGCAAATACCTTAAACTAAATCAATATCTTCATCGAAATAATACGTGTAAATTGATATTGTCCGCGAGTTACGGGAGCGTTCTGACCTGAAGTTCACCGTTACATTATGATCTTTCGTTTCGTTTAAGGGATACCTATCAAAAAGAACATTGTGCACCTTGTAAAGACAGTGTGTGCTTTCACATAGCTAATACTGCGGAAGAGTTACACGGCGTACCGTAATGTGTAAAAAGTGTGAACATGCTGCTTGCTGCTGTTAATGGTGTTAATGGTGTTTAAAAAAAAAAGAAGTCGCAATGTGAAAAAAATTAATTGCGTAAGACTATCCGTGGATTCAAAATCTTTCTACTCAATACAAAATTTATGAATCTCACTGTGAATCTCGAAGCATGACTGGTATGTGAAGAAAATCTCCTGTTCTACCCAAGATGTGAAGTTATGACCAATTTATGTAATGAGTGGAAAATTATGGCAGTGATGTCAAAATTGGGAATGGATCGGAAGATTCATCTTTGACTAACCAATAGATAATCCGTGGTAACCATGATTATTTCTAAGATCGGCCATCTCTTTTAAGGACGAGCTAAAAATAACGACAAGAAGCCATGTCACATTATAGTGGTGGTGATGGTGGTCAGTGGCGGTAGAAATTACTAATTACTGAGATTATATGATACACTCTACATCACCCGTTTTTAGCCTTGGCCTTCATCATTGCCTGAAAACAAGTAGACCGGGCAAGTAGATCAGTGCACCTTCCACGTTCCCGTTTTCTGGGAATTCCGAGCGTGATGCGCCACCGCCTCCACGAGAGCGTTCGCCGATCGTATACCCGGTTTAACGCGAGGGGCCTCGAATTAATACGCGGGGTCATCAACATTCAGCGGCGATAAACGACTATCATCATTTAACGCCTCGTTAGTCTCGTTCAATGAGTAATCACTTCATTTCGTAGGGATATAAATAGCGACCGGGGACTACATCCTACGGGGGTGATAGTTGTTGATATTTATTGATTGTGGCCTTGTAAAAGGCGAGTCTTCGCGTACCCGTATGGATTTATTTGCCATTTATCATCGTCTGCGTAAGTGTGTGGGATTCTAAATCAAGAAGCATCGTTTTAAGCGAAGTGTAAACTTGTAAACTTGACAATCCTCCCCCATATGCGCATTACAAAGTATCATGATCCGGCTTAGTTGAGCTGAGCTACCACTAAGAAAACAAGATCTTTTCTATTTTGATCACCGAATATAATGTCACTTGTTATCAAGTGTCATTTTTAGAAAACGAGGTAAATCACTGCATGTTGTGATTAGTGAAAGGACTGTTACTTGGTTTTTACAAGCCACAATTTCATCGGGAATTCATGTCATGTAATAGTACTCCACAGATCGCAACGGAAATCTATTCCTTCCGAAGGCATTATGCATTAAATAGAGGTGTCGTGGTCTAGTGGTTACGTCGCCTGACTGTAGATCAATGGTCGCGGATCGAGTCCCGCCATGGCACTAAAGACTTTTGGCATGACATTAATCTTCAACTGCCATGCACTCTCCACCCAGGTGTAGTAAATGGGTACCCGGTGGGAGGGAATTGCTTGAAATGCTAGAGCGCCGTAATAACAGCCATGCTAAAGCCGGGGTAATAACAATAGAGCACCAGGAGTTTCAAGTCTGACAGACATGAGCGCTATACAAGAACTCTCTATTATTATTATCATTACTAATCATATACTACAAAGAAATTACCCGTTGATAAGAACGAGTAACTACGATTTTATTCCAATCGCTAAATAATGTAAATGTACCCAGGTGTTAAGTGGGTACCCGGTAGGATGCGAAAGTCATTGTGTTTTGTTTAGCATTATGAGCGCCTGTAATATGGCGACTGGCTCGAATATTGCTCCCTCGGGAGTGGAGAAGGTGCATACATTGTGTGCGGGCAAGCCTGAATCCGATGACCGGGCTATTTCTGTATAGCGCTTAGACACGTCTCAGAAAGATTTATTAGGCGCTATATATAAATGCAGAATATTATTATTTCAATTTCATTTTCAATTTCAATTTCAATTTATTGTCTTTCGAAATTCATTTTGCTCACATTTACAGACAAAATACTCTCTTACACAACATAATGACATAAACATGATAGAAATTCTCCAGAATGTTGTTACTATAAAACATTATAAACATTGTGTGTGGGTCATTACATTTGAGTGTTTGAGTGAACGAGATGGCCTGGAACGATGGCAGAAATAATATTAATAGTACAGAGATTAAAAAACGTAAAATTCAGGTGGTATGTTGATTGTACATGCGGATGGAAAAAGGAACGAAGGAATTCAGAAAACGTTGAGTGCGACACTTCATTGACCGGAGTCGCTTACCGGAACGCATAAAAACGTTATGTAATCTTTATTACAGAAGATGAGCTTCATTTCCACACTTTCAATACCTCTTTTTCAAATATTTCAAGCTCATCTCTTGTGGTAGATTCTTCGCCCTGTAACCTTTACAACATCGCGCAACAGAACTTAATGTCTCACTTCAGTCATCATATGCAATTCTACATCATCATACTCGGCAAGTTTGACACTTTAGATCGAATATCATCTTCATACTGCTTTGAGAAATTCTCCTCCATATTTACACTTTGTCCAGTGTTAGCCATACATCTGCCCTGTCATCGAATCCACGAGCTCTTTGACAACAGAAAATTAAATGCAGCAAGACTTTGAAACCAATACTGAGAGGGGCCATGGTTGGGAAATCTTGTACTAAACAGTCATCCTGAAAATCATGGGGTATTTCCAGCTTGCCATATTGGTTTAGCAGCGCCTCGCTTTCAGAAGTCACGACCCTTTAGCAGAATACGTTATTAAACTAAATTTTCTTTCTCTTATTTTTTTCTCTCTCTCTTTCCTCCGGCGTTAGGCCAAAGACTGCCGCGAAAACAAGAATAACTGGAAGATTTCGATAAGCGCCAAATCAAAATTTCCAGCATATACCTCGATGTACACATTGGTGTAAATCCCGAGGTGGGGGATATGGGTATATAACCCCACTTTTGAGAGGGGGGATGGCGTGTACAAGTACACCCCAACTTTTCAAAGAAGAAATAATATTTCAATAAATCAGTTTTTTAAATTTATGATAAATCCATCATAAAGGACGGTTACAGTAGTAAAATTTACATTTGAAATGTATTTCAAATAGAAATTTTACTAAAAAAACAGAGATAGGATTAGAGGGTTGTGTTTTTATAGGATTAGAGTATGTGTGGGTGTGTGTGCGGTGAGTGACGGAATGTGTGTAGTCTTGTCTGAGTTGGCGCTAGAAATTTTGGCAAAATATTTTGATCACCCCCCTCCCCCCTCGAAACGGATTTATGCAGGTGGATATATACAATGCAGTCGCAACTGTAGTAAGATTAATTGACTCTCTGTACTCCTCCCCCTTCTCTCTCCCCCCCCCCCCCCGCCTTCGCACGCACACTGCAGATACCGATGTATTCATTGAAATTAAGTGCTGCCCAAATCCCACAGTTTTGGCAAAGCTACTGGCAGACTTCTTTGCGTTCAGTAGAGCCTAATGCGCAATATAATCACATTCTGAACTATTACTTTCCCGTCTTGATTTGAAATTTGAACAAAAATTATTCAGGTGACAATAAATATCAATATCATTGCAAGGACTCATGTTTATACAGACAACAGAAAATGGTTAAAGTACTAAATGTTTTCTGTATATACATATATATATTAATTATGTATATATATATTTTTTTTTTGGGGGGGGTGCAAATCTCTTGAAGGATTACTGTATTCAAGTTTGTTAACGAAAAGATCATATCATTGAATTTCGTCTTGTGTATTTACTTTCCGAGGGCCTTTTCAGTCTTTTTTTTTTTCTATTCAGTATAAGAAAAATGAAATGCAGTACATCATAAATCGGTCTGAAGACTTCTATAGATGATGGCAGTATTACTGATAATGAAAATAAAAGAATGACGGGCCAATCTCAGCATACTAATGATAAAGCTAACATAGACACTACATTTTCATTTAATATCAACAGCATAATGTATTCATTCATGAAGAAAGTACTGTACAACAGCAAAAAATAAAAAATAAAATGAAAAAAAAAAATAAATAAATGAATAAAAATAAAATTTAAAAATTCAAGCTGAAATCATAAGAAGTTTCTATGGTTTCTTCCTTTAATGTTTAATCTAATTAAAGAAAATGAGATGGCATGCATGCCTGCATTCACGTCAAGTAATTATAAACCTTTGACGAAAAACCCAAATTTAGAATATTAGATGAAATCCACGGAGAGAGAGAGAGAGAAATAGCAAAAAGAAAGAAACATAGGAGTGTGAGTGAAAAAAGGGGGAAAGGATAAGAGGCACACGGAAAGAGAGAAAAAGAGAGAAAGAGAGAAAGAAGAGAGAATGATATGAGGAGATACAGGAAGAATGAGAAAGAAATAAAGATAGGAAATAGGAGGAGCACATAATATAAACTTATTCATTATAATACCACGTGGGTATCATTCCATAAGAGCGAAGTGTAAACAAAAATATGCAACTAACACGGGAAACCACCTTCCCTGTTCAGGTGACTCGAGGGAAACTCTGAATATCATGCTGTACATAGTTCAGTCATGCGAAATGCATGAACGAGCTAAAATGAGAAGCACGCATTATAGTGCGAGCAATACTGAAGATATTATGAAACACATCATAAGAAAAGTGCAAGATTCGAACAAATTCTCAAAGTGTGGCTCTGTATAAATCAAAAGAGAAAGAAGAGTGGTAAGGAAACAGAAGTGTATATTAAGGGAAGTACGAAGAATAGAAAAACCAACTGTAAATAACCTTATATACTCAATCTGCACGGTTGGAAGAATACATGATCAGATTATTCACGCCCTTCCTGCGTCTGTCGTCCTGAATTATTACATTTGTTGTCAAATATGGAAATGATGTTCAAGAAACCTTTTTAGACTTCGTGTTCCTCGTGTCGCTTGCTCATCAAAGTCAAAGAACATTGGAAAGTGTCGCTGACAGGAGTAGAGGGAAAGGAGTATAGAGTGTGTGAGGAAGAGGAGAAGGGAAGAATGAGAGATGGATGGAGGAGAGGGAAGAGAGATGAACGGAGAAAGTGAGAGAATTATAAGGAAAATTAATGAAACAGAGAGGGTGTGAAAGAGAGAGAGAGAGAGAGAGAACGACTTAACAATATGAGACGTAAAATAGAGATGGAGATCAAATAAAAGATCAAAATAGAGATAAGGGCGGATCAAGGGGGGCCGAATCGGCCGCCCCCCCCCCCGAAACCGAGGACCTCTTTTTTGTTTTTGTTTTTGTTTTGTTTTTTGTTGTTGTTGTTGCTTGCTTGCTTGCTCATCAGCGAATAAGGGGGGGGGGGTAAAATAGACACCTGAAAAGGCCGACTGGTCCCCTTTAGTAACATGCTGGATCCGGCGCTGGAAATGGATAGAGTGAAATCGACTGAAAGAATGAATAGATTGAGGAGTCAGAGAAAATGGAAGGAAGAGAAAGAGAGGGAGAGAGAAAGTGAGAGGTAGAGTTGCAAATAATTGATTAATAAGTTGCTGCCTATGGGCACTTTTCTTACTTTGATCAATTTAGTCCATACATCCTTGTCACTGACAGACCCAGCTGATCAAAGAGAAATATTATTCTAAGAAAGCCTTTCGTAAAACGTCAGTGCAGTCCAAAATTACATATGGTTATAGAGTTTGTATGATCATGAACGCATGTTATTATCAAATTCTCTGTCAATAGAGAATGATTGGCATATTTCTTGCTTTAATACTTTTCAGGTGCTAGCAAGCAAAATTCGTAATAATAATAATAATAATAAAAGCGATGCTATTATAGCGCCGGTATCCTCCACGCTCATGGCGCTCAACGTATTACACATCATTATAAGATCGTACCGTAAAAAATACATTTGGACAAATAAATTCTTAAAACAGGTACAGACATGAGTAAGAAGAGAATAATTTCAAACTGAAGTACATGTAAATTTTTTTAGAAAACGCTAACTATTAAGATTTATACCTTCGAATGATATGAAACATCATTCTATCTGATCTGTGCATGTTTGTACACTGTAGTCATACATTTATGATTTTTTTAAAAGTAGAATTTGGTTCTCAAGTATCATTCATAAAGGCATGGGCACGACTGTAATTCTATCCCTTATAAATTCCAGCACATGCGGACACCATAGCATAAACTATCAGTAATAACATCGTTACCACTTATTATTAGAATTAAACAAGAAAAATAATAATCTGAGACGGGCCGGAGAGGTAGAAAATGAAAGTCTTCGTGGTCGTGCATAATAATAACTGTGCTTCGGTGATGGATATAAGTAGGGAGCTCATTATTTTACCTCTGCGTGATAGAATTGGGCGAGTCTTCTTAAGTTACGGAGTAATTTTTTCTTAAGCTCGGCACGAACACTCACGCTGAATTAGTGGTTTATACTTTCAGACAAAATTCTCAGAATTAATATTCTTATTTTGAGGAATGAGCGAGCGATTATGAAAATAGGATGTAACTTGAACAAAGTGTCCTGGGTGAGTAAAAGAGAAACAGGCTGAGGCAGGGGTAGCGCCAGAGTATATTGATAGGGGAGGTGCAAAATAACACATAGGTGAGATTATTTATGATTTAAATGAAAAATAGGGGTATCAAATAATGTCACGTCCCAGCCCTCTCTTTCCCCATACTCTTCTTTCTCCTTTTCCTCTTTTTTCTTCTTTTTTCCTCTTTTTTTCTTCTTTTTGGATCACTTGAAAAATCATAGGGGGTCGGTCGCCCTCCCTGCCCTCTGTAGCGCCGCCCCTGGACTGAGGTGACCCCTGATATGAGTTCATGTGACCACGGCGACGAAGAGAGAGTAAATAGAATAAAGGAGAGAGGGGGACAGTGACGAAGGAATAGAAAGTAGAGAATCATATGAAAAAGAAAAGGGAGAAAAGAAGAGGAAGAGACTGAAAGTGAAAAAGGAAAGAGAGGGAGGGAGAGGGAGAGAGAGAGTGCATGAAGCATTTATTGTAAGTTCAAACCTATACAGGTCAGGTTGAAAATACTTCGCCACCAACTGGGCGCTCTTGAAATCTGAAGTAGACTACAAGCAGAGAACACGTGAAATGTCAAAACATTCCTATGTACAGTAGCTGATCCTATCATCATTCCATTTTACCATCAAATCGTAACTGAAAGGTGAAAGGTCAAAGGCTTAACCTATGTTTCATACGCATTATATTTATTGAAGTGTTCACTCTAAAATTCTTGGACTTAAATCAGAGACAACTCATAAAACTCAACAAAACCTCAGGTTAACAGTATACACAAAGCAAACAGTTCAACAAAGTTAAACCAAATAAACAAATTTTTTTCTATGGAGCAATGGAAATACCTGAATGAAAGTCGACTAGAGGTCTGACCCCTCAAGGCAGACCTCAAGTCGACAACGAAACTTAGAAACTTTTACAAGGAAATACAGTATAGACCGTAAAACTGTCGTTCCGTTGTCGACTTGAAGTGTGCCGACTTGAGGTGGCCAGACCTTTAGTCGACTTTCATGTGCAGTTGCTTCATTGCTTTATATATACTGAACATTTTAGAGGCTGAGTCTGTAAATTAAGCCTCCATTTGCTTTTCTCGAGACACCTCTGAAAAACCAAAGATTCTGTATTATGAGAACAATAAAAGCAATAAAATTTCATAGGTATAGGTAGGTGCCTTGGAGCAATAACTGAGAAATGCTCGTAGACAAATAGCACTCATATTTGTGGTTACAATCTTTTAAAAGCGTGTGACAACAAGAAGTTAACCACTTTGTCCTAGAAAACGACATTCCCTTCGGGTATGCCTCTACATTGTGTATTCAGTACACGGAAAAGCGTTCCCATGGTAATATTTGTACAATATGTCGCATAGAAAAACTTGATTTCATCGAACGACTAAGCCTTCAACAATACAATTTTAAACAAGCCAATAGCAAGATTGTGTCTCGCCCTCCCGTGACTAAGTAACACGAAAGTTTCCCCAAGTACATCCCTAACCAAGTTTGATGTCACAAGAAAGTCTTGCAGGTAAACTTTAATGTTTGACCTAAAATGACCTTTAACCTTACCATGTGACCTGACAGCACAATAGCATGAATGTACCCCTAGTGCATCTATCACCCAAATTTGGTTGCTATTGCAGCAACATGTGCCAAGTTATGTGTCATGAGAGAGTCTTGTAGGTGAACTTTAACGTTTGAAATAAAATAACCTTTGACCTTACCATGTGACCTCCGATACCACTATAACATGAAGGTCCCCCAAGTACATCTATGACCCAAGTTTAGTTGAAAAGGGAGCAACAGTTGCAAATTTTTTTGTCATAAGAGTCTTGCAGGTAAACTTGAACATTTGACCTCAAATGACCTTTGACCTCACCATGTGACCTCCGACAGCACCGCAACATGATGGTACCCCTAGTGCATCTACCACCCACGTTTGGTTGCTATTGGACCAGCAGTTGCCAAGTTATGCGTCATAAGAGAGTCTTGCAGGTAAACTTTAACATTTGTGACGGACGGACGACGGACGGACGGACGCCATTTGGATCCCTAAGTCTCGCCTTCACCTCCGGTGGGCGAGACAAAAAATTATACCTTGCAAAGTGAAACGATTTTCGTATATAATATTCTTCATCGATCGGAAGAGCGTTGCAATCCCTTTTGGTTAATATAACACTGCTCTGAATTTATTTCTAAGAATATTTAAGGCATGTTCGATAATCTCTCCCTCTTGAAAATCTTAGAAATTTAATACAACTAACTGCATTTGAATTTCAATCAATCTCTTAAAACACTGATAACCCATGGTAGTAAAGTAAATTAATCAACCTTCACTCCTCAAAATGGCAAAAATTATTATTATTATTAATTTTAAAAAGGAATGAATATAACCATGACGACATGAACCAAAATGAATGATGAATTATTGCAAAATGTCATTTTAAAAAAAACGTTTTGCGCACGGAAATAATGATTACATAATCTTCACTGCATTGCCAATTTAGATATTAAGGTTTAGTGATAAATTGAATTGCTTATTCAAGAACGACAGAGCATACTGCATTGAAAATAGTCTCCAAATTGTAATTTAAAACAATTTTTTTTAGTTCTCTTAGTTCTCTTACTGCTCATGCATAAAGTGTAATTCCCATGGTAGCATTATGGATAAGGTAATACTGCAAAAACAGCTAATCACTCTCTCGCTTGATGTTGAGAAAGTGTATGTGCCGAAAAAACACCGATATGGTAATTTAACAGATAATTTGTAATCCATTATCTCGATTAACATCACTAAGCTATCCATGTCGAAAACGAGCTTAATTTATTCATGGTAAGAATAATGCACGGATATTGATAGCACCTAAACAGAGCCACTCCATCTAATCATTACTTAGCGCACATCATGCATATGAATAACATCCTGTTTGGATACCACAATGAAAGCTGCTTTCTTTTAGAAATGCGAAAAAATATCCATGAAATCTGGATAACGCTGAATGCATATATTTATAAGATAATGATGAGACTTTAACAATTTTTATCTTTTGAATTATTTAAAATGGAATACAATTTTTTCAAAAGCTCATATGGTTCTTATGATAATAATATCTCAGATATCGAACAAATAAAACGTCTTAGAAGAAAAAAAACAAACATCTATTTGCATCATATTGAGATGACTTTAGAAAAAAAAAATAGAGTCCCGATATTTGCTATCACACCAAATTTCACATGTGAAACTGATAATTTCAAAATTTCATCGCATTAATAGGATCATGCCTCATGTCATTGATGAAAAAAAAAAAAATCTGCGCCAAGAAAAATGTAAGTAGATCTGTTCAATATATTGCTATTCTTAGTTCCCAAAACATTCCTTTCCTTCCTGTATATTTACAGTTGTTGGCGTAGCAGTGGCGTTGCTGCAGGAGTTATGGGGGCACGAGCGATCCCCCTTCCTTAACAATGCATAGCAGAGAGATGGAAATAAAATTAATGCGAAAGAAGAATATTTTAATAAAAAGAGGATCCCTTCCTTAACCTTCCAATTATTCCAAAACCCGTCTTCTATATAGCATTTTATCCTCTGTCCGTTCCCCCTGCCCCCCCCCCCGCCCCCTCCCAGATGCCCACGCTACTCCATTGTAGAGAAGTTTGGCACAAACCACAAGGACTGTGCTAAAACGATTAGGCCATTAAGCATACAAAAAATACAGGAAATGATACAAAGTATAAATTAAATCATTTAAGCAAAAAGAAAAAAGGCTCGTTTCAAAGAGAGTGATCAATCAATATTCTGTATATGTTGTTCTGTAAAGACAAACTCTACAATATCACGTAAAATTCAAATCAGCGTTGACTAAGCTATAAAGCAAAGAAAAAAAAACTGCTCATCGTCTAATTTTGTTCAATTATATAGAAAGGGATCATAGGGATGGGTAAAAAAAATGTATACCTTCTTTGACCCAAAACTGTGTGAAGTTGGTCAAAACAAAACTCGTTATCAAATGGTTACTCTGAGTATAACTTCCATAAACAATATTTATATGCATGATTGAAATCGTGGTCCTATTATATGATGTTCAGTGAAGACTGGAGTGCATACCACCGTACTCCTGCGAATTGTGAAAATTACTGTAGTTGAATATTTTAAAGACTGATTTAGGAAATGAGATTACAAAATGGCCTTTTCCTCTCCATCACTTATGAGAAACATATTATCCAAGCGCTGTGTGATTAAGCTTAACGTCTTCGATGATCTAGATATGTCACATCCGATCAAATAAAACTTCTGACACTATTTGACTTGTGTTTGAGTAAATCACACATACTCGAGAGACATGCATACTATCTGCTTATAAGATTAACCCACTCTTGCAAGCCATTAGCAAATGTCAGGATAAAAGTGGTATATTTACAGATATATTAGCCGATACTTCGACAGATAAGGTGCTGGGAATATGATTTTACTGGCGCCAGTGCACAATTACTCTTGTTTTCTAGGTTTCAAAAATGATGAGCATGAACATGAATTACAGATAATCTTGCAGATACTGCTGTCAGGACGAAGTACTTTATTTCAATTATTTAACGATGTCGAAAGAAATGGTAGATAATATAGCTGAGTACACTTCGCAGATGATTCTAAAGCTTGTTTACGACTTGCCCTACATAGCACCAAATATAAGATTGCATGATTTACCGGGTTCTTTGGCGAAAGAATATTTTCAACAGCCTTTTCACGAAGTATATACTACTTGATATAATAGAGAAAGCTTTCGATTCGATGGAAACCAAAAGAAAACATCTAATTTGTACAATGCTTTATTGATATCCATTCATTCAGTTCAACTTGAGCATGCTCTTTATATGGCACTGAATCACACGCATTAACTCATCCATGACAGGAATTATTTTAAGACTTATTTGATTAGTTTTCTTCTTCAAATTGGCAACCCCATTTTTCTTTCATTGCAACATTTTTACTCATAAATAAGCCACGTATTTTAAATGAATATAAATAAACAGAAGGGAGAGGAAACAATATGCTGAGAGTTTTAAAAAGTTGCCAATTTGAATGGAAAAAGCGATGATTTTGAACTTATTATTGCGTTACCAGTTTAAAGATTTTAGAGCTTATTTTGTTTTTCTTCTTCTTTTTTTTAAAACATCAGTATCAAACAATAAACCGAAATGGGCAGAGTAAGCGTATAATTTCTTGCTCTTTCTACTCATGTGTCTGGTATTGTTGTTACTGTTTTTTGTTTTGTTTTGTTTCTTTTTCTAGGGCTGTGCGTCAAAAGCTATTGGGCCAAACCACATTATGGACTATCTGCATGCCACGAATGGGTTAAGTTATCTGAGAATCCAAAACAAACAAACAAACAAAAACAAAAAAACTCAAGAGCTTTATTTCTATGAATATATATGTGGCAATTAAGAGAACAGGGGGCTGCAACCCCTGATAATTTTGAAATTGTTCGGATGCAGACGCATACTCTGGCGGTGAGGCGAACTTTATCTAGTACATTTTGATGGTGCAAAATACACTCCATGCTGCATCTACGTTGAAGAATCGAAATGTTGCTTATTCGCAAAAATAGAAACTTGATATTCAGACAAGAGAAGTTGCCCCCCCCCCAAGTAATAAAGCGCCCGCAGGGGGCCTTTGTTTCATGTTAAACACTGAAAGAGACATTATTTTTTTATATCAACCACATATTATTGATCATGTATTCTTCTTATTGTTCCAAACCCATCATGATTTTTACGTCCAATATTGATTACAATGTTTCTGAAACTAAAATGAGATGGTGGTGAAGTCCACTTGAAACACGGTTACAGTTCGTTATTCCGAAGGTTCGTTTATTCCAAAGGTTCGTTTATTCCGAAGGTTCCTTATTCCGAAGGTTAGTTATTCCGAAGGTTCGTTAGTCCGAAAATGAAATAAGGTTCGTTAGTTCGTTAGTTATTTCGGACTAACGAACCTTATTTCATTTTCGGACATTCGAACCTTCGGAATAACAAACCTTCGGAATAATATGTTCGGATTAACGAACCCTTTTTCATTTTCGGACAAACGAACATCTAGGTAATGGTATATGCAATTTGCGTGTTTCGGAATAACGAACCTTCGGCATAACGAACATCACCCTGAAACACACACATAGGTTAGAAGGTAATGGTCGAGACAGTACGAATTCAAACCTATATAGTTGAAAACCATTTTTGCTAATAAATATGAGTTGACCATGCAGTAAGTGTCGTGTTTGCCCCCAGCAGTCGTCCAAAATCGCCGATTAGTTTCCGTCCATATCCAGCACGAAAAACCATTCCGACAAAATAAATAGAATTTTCGGGAAATGAGACGGATGCAATATTTCAGCAGACAGTGTTATTGTGCACACTGTCAACACCGGAACGATCAAGAATGACAATGTTTGATAATGACAAATATAATCAAGTGGACATGTAATTCATTCCAATCAGTAGTTTATACTGCTCAGACACGAGAAATAAGTCAAGATCAAGGCGTGAGGAAAGTGAGGACTTACAATATATGGATATTCAACGGCAAGTTTTGAAATCATACCAAATTACTTATTGTTAAGTCAATATCAACTGATTCCTCCACAAAAAGATGAAAAATACTGGGTTCGTTAATTTTATTCGTGATGCGGAAAGTAACCCAATAAAAGATGATGAAAAAGCTATATTGTCTGCATTGTCAAGAGATTCGATATCTATACAGCTAATTACTGGTATGTCCTTCATTCATTAAAATGATTAACATTAATGGTTTGCGTGACTTCTGTCTTTATAGTCCTATAAAATATTATAGTAGTATATCGTTTGGACTTGTATTTCAGTCGTTAAATGAGGATACACAGACATGATGTCATTTTCTTATCTGAAATAGTCACTATGAACATGACGGACAAAGAAAGCGGACAAAATAAACAACCCCTCATTCTACCCTTCACAATGGTTCTGGTAGTCAAAAGAACATCCCTTCACTGCTATTATCTGAAATATGTGGGACAGGTGTCACATGCATATTCACCTGAACTACTAATTAAACATAATAGCAGTGAAGGGATGTTCTTTTGACTACCAGAACCATTGTGAAGGGTAGAATGAGGGGTTGTTTATTTTGTCCGCTTTCTTTGTCCGTCATGTTCATAGTGACTGAAGGTATACTCTCCTTTATTATAGTGGATCTCCAGAAGGGAATCCAGTTACAGAGTATTGCACTTTGACTAATCATGCTAATTGAGTAATAAGAAAACGGAGAATAGCAAATACTGCTTAATATTCAGCCCTAACAACTCTTGTGGTCTCTTATCTGCTTACATTTCTTTTCAAATGGCTCTGCTGAGCGTTTATTTTTTCTACTTTGATTGCAGTCGTTGATATGTCTTATGTTTTTCCTTTGTAAATATGTTGTTTTATGTAGTTTCAATGATAAATACTTTAAAAAAAACAACTAGGTTTCACTGTTTGTTCACAAAAAGCTCTATTCTGAAGCTCAAGCATGATAAGGACAGAGATTCCTCCCATTACGCGTTTTGTTGTTCACAACATCATTAAGCTTTTCAAGGCCCTCTTGCATCAAAAGTTAATCACAACTTGATTTTCAACCAATCAGAATTGAGTATTTGGGACGGTAAGCACTATATAGGTACCAATCCTGCAGACGCAAGCTGAAAACCTAATCCTAATCCTAACCCTAATCCTAACCATAACCCTAACCCTAACCCTAACCCTAACCCTAATCCTAACCCTAATCCTAATCCTAATCCTAATCCTATGAATATTTAAGAATATTTATGAGCTTGCGTCTGCAGTATTGGTACCTATTTAGTGCTTACCATTTGGGACTTGCGTTTAATTTTTTGAGTTGCGTTTGATCGCAACTTGTTATGCAAGAGGGTACAGGAGTGTTATCACTCTTCACTTCTGATGGTTTTGCTACTTGACACTATGAACATGACCGACAAAGAAAGCGGACAAAATAAACAACCTCTCATTCTACCCTTCACAATGGTTCTGGTAGTCAAAAGAACATCCCTTCACTGCTATTATCTGAAATATGTGGGACAGGTGTCACATGCATATTCACCTGGAACTACTGATTAAACATAATATCTGTGAAGGGATGTTCTTTTGACTACCAGAACCATTGTGAAGGGTAGAATGAGGGGTTGTTTTACTTGTTTACTTTGTCCGCTTTCTTTGTCCGTCATGTTCATAGTGACTATGAACATGACGGACAAAGAAAGGACAAAATAAACAACCTCTCATTCTACCCTTCACAATGGTTCTGGTAGTCAAAAGAACATCCCTTCACTGCTATTATGTTTAATCAATAGTTTCAGGTGAATATGCACGTTACACCTGTTCCACATATTTTAGATAAGAACCATTGTGAAGGGTAGAATGAGGGGTTGTTTATTTTGTCCGCTTTCTTTGTCCATCATGTTCATAGTGTGACCCATTCGTAACAGACGGTTCTCATTGTGTGGTTTGACCCAAATAACTTTGGATGGAGGGCCTTAAAAATCGTCCCAAACACATGAGCAGAAAGAACAAACATTCTGCACATGCTTTGCCCATTTTGGTTGAGACAGTGATTTGAATTTTAATACTGAAATTGTTTTTAAGAAATATAAGCACTACACCCTTAAATTGGCAACGTGATAGAAATTCAAAATCATTATTTTTACGCAAAGTGGCATTTCATTAACTTCTTTTAACTACACGCATGAAACTTATTGACTAATCCTTCTTTTCAAGTTACAATATAGATACATGAATTTTAATAAGAAAAATGAAGCAATGAAAGAAAATGTTGCTCATATGAAGAAGAACTGCTCATCAAGTTAGGCGTTAAAATGGGTTCATGGCGTCATTGCCTGCCTGCTTTCTTTCTTTTAACTACACGCATGATAATGGCATTCTTGGAAAAATTCCGAAGCAAGGTATTTTGTGATTCAGATGCGGTTTTCTTGATTGGTTTCGGCTCCATTTTCACTTTATGTGGGCAAATTACTTTATGCCTCATTTGATACCCCATCGACGATCAGCCCTATAACGATTTGAAGAAAGGTTGATCACCACGTCTTCACATAAACATTGCCGAATGGGTTCGAAGAAAAAAATTTAGTGGAGTACCCATGCATGCACAATAATTAGCATCGATCGATTTCGACGGCATCGACATTAATGTTCAGTTTTAAAATGAAACAAAGACAACATAGCATACATGTGAAGGAGTGCATTGGCGTATAGACAAGTCCTCATTACTGGGGGGGGGGGGGGGTTGGATGATTCCCCCATATACACACATATCATATACACCAACTTAAAAAAGTGGGGGTTGCATACCCTACACCCCACCCCACCCCCACCCCCACCCGCTATCCACGCTCCTGAAGGAATGGTAGGTGTTTCGGATTCATACTAACTCCATTGTCAGTCCGAAATTTTACGGCAGAATACTCTCTGATTACAAAGAATATTCAAACCATCATTAGTCATCAAATATGACATGAATTCACAGGGGGAAGGACCTAATGACTGGTCAAGGATCTGAATGAACTGCACTGTTCATTAAATAGGCCTAGTTGAGGTTTCCTGCAGTTATGTACATGCATTTACATTTAAAACCCTTTTAAATGAAAAATGATTTACACGTTCATCTCTATTTCTCATATATAATACCATGATAACAGCAGCGTCACAACAGTAGTACATGAGCGGTCGGTCATAATGGTCAATCAAGAAGTTATATGAAAATAAGTGGTAAATATGTAAATGAAAATGTAAACTGAACGGATAGAGACGCTTGGACATAATATGCAAATATACAGTTGATAATAGACGCCCCTGGATTGATGCATCATGGTGAGGTCAACAGAGATCTCCATAAATTAATCAAGAAACTTTGAATGAATTATTGCTCTATAGGAGGAATGACTCAAAATATTAATTCAATGTCGACCTAATGAAAATGGCATCGTGAGAGGTGAAACTCAAAAACAAAACAAAACACAAAACGGCGGAGGAAATTAATACAAATGAATATTGACAAAATTTGAAGGATGAAATCAGACTTACCGTAAATTTCTTGAGTTGTTTATGAAACCGATGGTTTTTCAGTGATTATCCTTTGGTAATCTTGTTCCTTTCAAAGTTCATTGACAAATAACTTAGTTTAAATTTAGTAATTCACTGCAAGTCAACTTTCATATACAACTCTCCGGCATCATGGAGAAAGATAACAGTAATCAAATCGCAGTAATGATCTCCGTGGCATTGTCCATTTGTTTCATAACCTAGGCGCGAAAATCCTGAAAGTCCTAGATAGAGCGATGCTTGCATAAGCGAGTCAACATCCCGACTGGACACCCGTCATATCACATTAAGGCTTGGGCTTTACCGCTGCTGTACGTAATTGGTGGAAAAGTGAACTCGTTGAGGTGCTTGTGGTGCACCGACGTCGATTGTAAGGTGTGGGACCAGAGGGAATAAGTTCAAGTAACGCACGAGTATCGGAAGGAGGCCGCTAACGACTTACAAGGGGTAAAAAAGAAACTCTTGACTGCATATCTGTCCCGAAGCACACGGTCTTCACAAGCAGTCTAATGGTATACCGCTGGGATGCGTATTTTCATCATGCGCAACTGATGTTTGTATTCTGAAGCGAAAGTCCCGCTCTTTTGTGACGTACGCGCTCTATGATATCTCTAGTTATCGTCTGCAAACTAGAGTACTCCTCCCGCGCTGGTGATGTCACAGCTACCCTGTCATATGTAATTGTTTAAGTCATGATTAAGAAAAATCTGGGACACAGGGACAGCGACATACAGGTAGGCCTAAAGTTCAGAAATGATATTTATAAACCGAACTCAGTTTGCACACCAATAGCCATGATAGCTGTAATGACACAAATCTCTCAACTTACCCCTTTTCAAAATGTGGATCCTTTCTTTCAAAAAAGAAAAAGTGGCTGTCTCATGATAATGTGATGAAAGCTGATTTCTGATGGATAACAAGCTCCCTCCAACCCTCTCCCAGGCTCCCGCCTTCTATCTTGATTGTGATAGCCTATCATAATCCATGTTTTTAAAGATGTGATTTAGTATAATGATTAACAACCCTTTAAGGAAGAGCCCACTGTTAATGTTGAACCAACAAATTCATCAGAAAAATTCAAATAATTATGTGAAACATAATAATGTCTGCAGAAGACAGATTTGTTTGTGGTTTTGTTATTGTTATTGGTGGTGGTGGTGGTGAGTTTTTGCTTTCGTTTTCGTTTTGGCGTTTGTTTTTGTTTTTTATTAACATCGCAGGGATAGTGGCCCACATATTTTTTCAAGCCACAAAGAATTTGTTATTGCCCGACAAAAGAACTGTATAGAGGATATGTCTCATATCTTATTATTATGCAAGCACGGGTGCCATCCCGATCTTATAAGGAGGGGCAGAGAATCTATAGCAAGGAAACGACCTTTCGAGAGCCCTTATTTGAGAATGTTCTGTACTTCTTGCGTTTCTAAGGGCAGTGGCTTACAGTTGACTTACAATCGATTACCTATAATTAAGAATACATTTTCAATGATCAGGCATCTGTCAGGAGAGATAAATTGCTCCCCGGGCCCCCTTCCCCCTTCCCTCTTTCCCCTCCCATGCCATATAGCATGGTGGTATATACACATGGGCAGAAATCTGTCCTGAAACGTGAGGGGGACACATCTCTGATATTTCTGATTAGAAAAAGATAATAAAAATGTCCTCGGCTTTTTCGGATGTCTTTTTTTACCCCCCTCCCCCACATTAACTAAAAATAAAAATGGTCCTCTTTTGGAACGCCAAATCGTGGGGGATTCGATAATATGCCTCCACTATCAATCCTCGGGGGGGGGGGGTGGATGCGTCAACCGCCCCCCCCCCCCCCGGATTTTCCGACAGTTAGGTAGAGAAGTTTTGATAGATTGGCATAAATCCAAAAATTAGATCAAGAAATTGTAATGAATAAGGTTGATTTCTACGTCTATTTAGATAAAGATTTTCAATCGATTTGGGGATTTGTCCCTGATTTAAGTGTATAAATTGAGAGTGCAAGTTCTGAGTATTCATGATGGAGCTGATGAATGCCGTTTTATGGCAGTCGGGTTCTGGGAGGAAATTTCATTCGATTCGGGATGATTATGGCACCCCCCCCCCCCTCCCCCTTTCTTTCTTACTCTTTACTTTTATTCATGCTTGTAAGAGGATTTTGAATGTTTACCCATCACGGGTGAATTAAGAGAGATTTCAGGAGATGTTAACAAACTATTTCGATGAATGAACGTGTAGGGCGCCTTCCCCTTTTAAACATGTTTGTCATGGGTCACCCAGACATGCTACTGGGCATCAGAGATCAGACTACGATCCTTTCTCAAAATCTCGTTAGGCTAGCTTCTTTATACAGCATGACGTGTTCTGCTCACTGGTACAACAACAATATATATATATATATATATATATATATATATATATATATATATATATATATATATATATATATTAAGATTAATTTCTGTTCAGCAGTTTAATTATAACACACATAACATTCCACTCCCTCACGAAATGCCATTTTGACAAACAAAAGAAAGCTATAAATTTATTTCTGTAGGGAAAGAAAACAAGTTTTACTTTACAAAACTGATACAATATAAAAATTCACCCTCAATCACCCTCGCATTAAAATACTGAATGTAGCAGGGGAATAGCACGAATGAGAATTCCTAAAATAAAGTCGGTTTACAGTTCTCATTTTGACAAGCGATATCTTGAAGCGATCAGTTGTTTAATTTCTTTCGTTCAGTTTCAAATTTAACTCGAAGGAGAGTTATTAAATGTAAACAGAAGCAGGGCCACTGGAGAAAAGATTCTTTCTCTTTCTTTCTTTCTCTCTCTCTCTCTCCGTCTAAATCTCCATCCCTCTCTCATCCCTCTCTTTTTTTTCTCTCTTTCTCTCTCTCTCTCTCTCTCTCTTTCTCTCTCTCTGCATTGCTCCAA
Source organism: Echinometra lucunter (assembly GCA_029962745.1). Classification (NCBI taxonomy): domain Eukaryota; kingdom Metazoa; phylum Echinodermata; class Echinoidea; order Camarodonta; family Echinometridae; genus Echinometra; species Echinometra lucunter. The sequence goes on from CM057159.1 coordinate 3,202,331, forward strand.
TGTGAATTGATGCACAGTGAGCCACTGAATGCATATGATGATGGAGATAAAAGCAAGTCAGACACATTTAATGTCTTTGTTTTCCCAAGAGAGGGCTCACTTCAAGCATTTTGAAGACCACCAGAATCGTTAATGGGCCACCTCAAGAATGTCTGTTCTGTCTATCTTCCTTTCATGCTGCTTACATTTTCCGTTTTCTTTCTCAATCTTTTTATTCTCTCTCTTTCTCTCTCTCTCTCTCTCTCTCTGACTGTCTGTTTGTCTGTCTGTCTGCCTCTCTCTCTCTCTAGTCTGTCTCAAAATGTCGTCTCCATTTGTACGTCATCTTTAACGTCTAACGGGATTTGCTAAAAGCATGCGTTCTCTACGGTTATCTTTATAGGAAAGCTCTTTTAAATTCCCACACACCAGATACTATAACATCAAACATCTCAGTATCTCCAAAGAAAAAATGATTTCCATGACGTCTGCACTGGGCGACGCCATGATAGAAGTTTTATCCTTCGTGTGAATTTTGCAGTTACTTTCGTGTGTTGCCCATTCACTAGCTCAAATTAAAAATGCACTCTCTCATGACGTCATCTACGTAAAATCGAGATTGATAAGGTCACATGATCTCATACGTCACACATTAAAGATAAATATCGTCCATGGCAGTGAAAGTTGTTGACCGATTTCGAATCGATGTTGTTTATTTGAAAGTGGACAGAAGTTGTTATGATGCAGAAGCGGCATATAGGCCGATGAATATCTCGCGGTCACTTCAAAGCATTTACGTCACACAGGAGCATGTACATGTATGCATAGTTTTTTACGGTCGCAGTCATACTACAAAGATATTGAGGTTTCCATGACATATCATAGAAAATGACGACTTAAAGATTATGTTCATTATCCCCATGTATAGGGATATTAGCATGCTAATGCAGAAGGAAGGCTCGGATACCCTCCCCTTCCCCCCCCCCCCCCCATTGTCATTTTTTAGAAATGTTAATGGCATGCAGAACATTATAATTCCGATGGTAAAGTTACAATCATTCTTCAAATTTAAAGCACCCTACAAAACAATCTTGTTTAGAGTCGGTTATTGAGGTTATGTCTCTTGAAAACTATTGCTCTTTCATATTTTAAATTATCAAAATATTTTGCTTACAATTAGTTCTAAAGCATATCGAAACTGTGCCAAACGACCATGTTGGCTCCCTCCCCTTTTTTGATCTGGCATGAGATTGATTATTCTTGAATAGTCTTGATTAGTAGTACCGCCGGCAGCCGCAGCAGCAGCAGTAGTATAGTAGTAGTAGTAGTAGTAGTAGTAGTAGTAGTAGTAGTAGTAGTAGTAGTAGTAGTAGTAGTAGTAGTAGTAGTAGTAGTAGTAGTAGTAGTAGTAGTAGTAGAATCATATTTTAATTATCAATGTCATATCCGATAACTAATATTTTATCATCAATATCGATGTTTAAATCATAAACAGTATAGATAAGATATTTGACTTCACGTCAGAACGCATTTACTGCTGGACAGTACAGTAAAACATGGAAAGTCTTTCTAACTTATCAAACCAAAAACGTGGAAAAGCTTTTTTAATCTTAGAATATTGAAATTTGACGAGCAAAGAAGTTGTCATTAATTTCTGGGTAATTTGTGAGTAATCTTTCCACATTCCATTTTCAATTATGTCCTTTACCATATCTACACCGTTTTCATGCCACGCATCAAAATACAGTAGTTTACCATTGAACTTGATGTTGGTGTTATACCATATCACTTCATTTTGAATGTCATTAGAATGTAAAAAAAATCGACGAAACGTATTTCGGCCCAAGTAGAAAATAGATTACAATAAAATTGAGGAATTTTTTGTTTTTTACACAATGAAGTTATATCACTATATGTACAATTAATTTGTAAACATAATGGTAATCCTCCTAGTTCATTTAACCAGAAAAGGCTAAAATATTTACATGGTTTGGATGTACTATTATCTAACAATTTTGACAACTGTCTATTATTATTATTATTATTATTATTATTATTATTATTATTATTATTATTATTATTATTATTATTATTATTATTATTATTATTATTATTATTATTATTATCATCGTTATTATCATCATTACTATTACATTTATCATTATCCTAATCATCATTACTATGATTATTTTTTGGCAAATTAAATACAGAACACAACAGAAGTAGAAAAAAACATTTGAACAAAAACAAATAATGCTACCACTGGACTGCCATGAACAAAAAAATTAACTGAAACTAGCGGCCAATTCCAGTGGATAACACTGTATTTACATTGCATGTTTTAAAAAAAAATGACTTTTGATACATTTGAATACTATTTCAACTATAATAATTATGTTCAGCCATCATCATAATCTTCTTAATAATGCTTTAACCCTCTCTCTCCCTGGAGGCGGATATCTGAAGAACATCAGCTACACCGTGGATTTAATTTCCCTATATCGCGCGATCCTTTTCCATGTTTGAAATCCTATTAGTCAAGAAAATGAGATGTTCTTACCCTGGACCGCTTATAAAAACAAAATCTGAGAATCGCAATTACAACCGACCCTTTTCAGATACCATACGATCGACACAGCGTCAAGAAAGATAAACCTTCCCTCTAGCTTCAGGGTGCTATGGAGTCATCCTCCCACATGCATGTTATTGCGAATATTAAGCGAAGGGAACCAAGAAGAAAGAAAGAGAGAAAGAAATAAAACTCTGCAAAGAGGAAGCATCTTGTTGTGCTGTCTGTCTCCGCATCAGAAATGCTGCCATTTTATTCCTGAAGAATATGACACTTTGGAGAAATGAAATTTCAAAAAGTAATCCCCCCGTATGATAACACAGGGATTGTTGCGGTATGAATTTGCCCGTAGCGTCGTCCGTGTTTTGATTTGCCTTCTAACTCCCCCGAGATGCTTGTGTGTCTCGAGAGATGAAGAGAGTAGTATATTGGAGAGCTTGCACACTCGGATGGATCATGGATACAGCTTGGTAGCAATCTTTTGATGTTAAAAGACTCGAGACATAATCTGTGCTGTCGGGGAAAACCATTTTAACCTAAGAGGCGCCATATAGCACTGTCGCAGAAGAGAGTTTGGTGAAAAAGTCAAACAGGTTGCCATGAAATATTTTTCAAGATATGATTGAATAAGATAGAAGTGATTTATTCTACTTTATGAAAATGAAATATGGAAGCTAAGAACGGAACATGCAACCTCACTAAGTCTCTTTAAGAAAATAACACCAATCCTTTGGAATTAACCAATAGCAGTAAAGAGTATTTTTAAGGTCTAATTCAGTTTTTTTCTCCTCAAATTTGGCACAAATAAATTTTATTTTCCATTCCTAAATAGTTGGAAAAAAATAGAAATGTATTTAACATGAACTGAAGAGAATAAAAAACTGCAAAGTTAAATTGAAAAAAAAATCCTCATTTTGCACACAAAAATGAGATAGTATAATTTTTCACTGCCTTGCCAATTTTGCTAGTTTAATGATTAGTTACAAATATATCATTCTTATTTGAGAACGGGACAATATACTGCACTGGAGATGAAGTTAAAATTGTGAGTGCATCATTCTCTTTCCGGGCATAAATAATGTGTAATTCCAAGCATTTCGTACCAAAAAGTTCACTACTAAAGGAGACACCGTACTACTATATATTGGTTAAAAGATTTAGAAAGAAAATAGAAGTAGGTTATAGTCATCTACAAGGCATTAAGATGTTTCGAAACAGTTAAGATCATTTTTGTGTCACAAGCTTATTAGAGAATCCTAAACTTATTGACAATTTCTTTACTGCAATTTTATGCCCAGTCTAGATATGGTTAACAAGAAATGTTAAACATACCCCAAAAGATATACGGTAAATTTCAAAAACTTACTCAAACGACTGACAACCTGCTGAAATCAATCGTTTATGTCGTATCGCATCTGCTTACAATTGTCATTGTCGTCTGCACGCTGCCCGGTGTATTATTCGCCCTGAGGTAAAACAGGTATCGATATCGGTGGAGAGAGTGATATCGATCTGTCGCAATTCGATAAAAGCGATACATTCTTAGGAGCGTGTGTTTTACTCGTAAAGTGTATTGTCCTAGCTCGTGGGAAGGTTAAAAGCTATTAGATCTACAATAGAAAAGAAAGAAAGAGAGAGAGAGAGAGAGAGAGAGAGAGGAGGGGGGGGAGGGAGAGGGAGAGAGAGAGAGGGGGGGGGGGGAGGAGAGAGAGAGAACGTTAGAGAGGAGACCCGTTCATTACCTAAAAATATACATCGAAATCGCTACTTTGATACGATTTTATTAGTGGAATTGATCCACCTCGGCGATTTTCATGATTAAAGAAAGTAACTTAGCTGTCCCGGGTCACGAACGAAAACGAAATGTTTCTGAATGAATTTACCGGCGAAGTGAGTCAATGTAAATTGCTCCAAATTCAATTTTTCCATCGAGATCCATGACTGCTCAAGCAGTATCAATAACTTTAAAGAGTAATTGCAAGTTTGTTTTGTTGTTTTATCGGTGCTCATGGCGTTGTTTCTGGTTATTGCTGTAGCTGTCGTTGTTTTTATTTTGTTGTTGTTGTTTTATGCAGGTGATGGTAGTGGTGGTGTAGGTGGTGTAGGTGGTGTGGGTGGTGTTAAGGCGCTAGCTCAAATAAACCTAGACGTAGGAGGATAAGGACAAAACCTACAAGGACAAGAGAGGATGATCTGGAACGGATATATTTTTAGGAGGCGGTTCTAATCGCCCTTTCACTGATGTTTATCTCCCTTTTCTCTTTCCATTCTCTATCTTTCCTTCCCTCTCCCCCCCCCCACCCCTCTCTCCCCTTAATTTCTAATTTTGAATATTTCCTTCTATGTCAGGATATGCGCAAGTTCATGCACTCCGACATGCAGCTCTGCTGGTGACAACTTTGTTCTAGTTTGATTGCCATCTTTGAAAAGAAAAGAAAGTGCCATGATAATCCTCCCTTCGGTCCTTATTCTTTACTCAACCTGAACTATTTTACAGTGCTTTCTTCAGAAGATATGAACTCATTTGATTCAATACCCGCAGTTTTTATTATTAGAGATCGACGGATTTTACACAATGTAAACTGATATCGAAATAATGTGACATTTCTTGCCTTCACCAAACGACAATGATTGCGGTGAACAATAAAGTCAAATGATGCATAATTATTGTTCTTCGCGTCCTTGTGGTGAAATGGTGGGAAAATGTGGGGAAAACATAAAGAAATATCAGGGTAAGTTACTGAACAATGCTCCTCGGATATATATATTATTCTTCAAGACAAAATGCAAACAAAGGGTTAAGCTTGAATAAACTTTTAGAACACCATGAAATGTGCAAAATTAACCTTATTCTATAAAGACGATGCACATGCCTGAAACAAAATAATAAGAGAGAGAGAGGGGGGGGGGAGAGAGAACTATAAAAAGAAAAGGGGGAATACAAAATGGGGGGCAACATGAGCAAGGTGAGATGAAACTTAATGAACAACTAATTGGCAAGAAAAAGGAATATGGAGGCTATATTTAGCAATACATAAATGAACTACAATATTCTTGATATATTATACCTTCAGAAATGCTCTGCGGCAAGCAGTGGCAAGGTTGCGGTAAGCCATAGTGGTCGGCAAGAAAGAAATAATTCACATTTTAGGTTTTATTCATAAGGATGTCTGACAAAGATGTTTCAAATAAAACTCTCTCGAAGCCGATAGAATTTTTTTTCCTTTTTAGTCTCTTAAGACAGAAAAGGCAGCGATTCACGAAGGGGACAATGTATATCATGTCTTGTTTCCTTTTCTTCAAATGGAATGTACCAAGGGTGTTGATCGGGTAGGGGTGGGATATATCCCCCATTATTTCAGGGGATGGCCAGTATTATCGAACCCAATTCACCAGAAGAAAATGAGATGATAACATAATGAATGAAAATGATGATGATTAGGAGGATGGGGAGGATGGTGATGATGATGATGATGATGATGATGATGATGATGATGACGGTGATGATTATTTGTATGATAGTTATCGACATCGTCATCTTTTTCCTTTTGGTTTTCATAATGCTTATCTTGATGATGTATAAACCGGTTTCTTCCGGGAAGTGACGTGCCACGTAGAGTACAAAATCAGTCATTTTTACGATGGTAAAAAACACCATGAAATATCCACCATTCTACTTGGTCCACAGGCGGGAATCCTGCCGACCCCTTACAATGCTTACGCAAGGGCTTCAATCCATTTTCATCTGGGGAGGGGGGAGGACACTGTCAAAAAAATTCGCCGACAAGCAAAAAAAAAAGGGGGTTCTCGGCTTAGAATTTAGGTGGAGACACCCAGTTGTGTCCCACACCCTAGAAAGGTCCCCTCTGCCCCCACCAGTCCTCCTGATTGATGCCCATGCCCTAACGAGTTAAATACGAATACTTGCACCAATCTTAAACCGTTTGAATGAAGGGGAAATTTGACATCGAAGGCCTCAGACAGTTATGTCGGTTCTGTCTGCAAATACAAAATGTCTAAACTGCTGGGAAGAAACAGAAATCTAAACGCACTCAGCTTACGGTGCCCTTTCGGTTCTGCAAGTGTTACAGATAGTGTCAGGACCCCGTAGGCATCTACATGTATGCCAGAAAGTACATCTAACATGAGACCTAATTTGGAAGATTAAGCTGAACTGTGGGGCGGAGAATCTTGCGCGAGGAAAGGTGCGTTTAACCGTCGAAGAGGGGTCGTTTTGTTTTGTTTCACTCCCTTAGTGTGAAATCAATCGAAATGATTGAATCAAGAGTTAGGGGCAACGGCATGAACGGGGAGAGGGTGTCACTGAGAGGCGGTTAGGACTAATGACCCGAATAACTTGTATATCTATCAGTTTATCATCAAAGAAAAATACTAGGTAAACTCAGGGATAAAGAAAGAGACGATGGATATAGAGAGACTTTATTGAAGGGAGATTCATTATATTTCACTCCGTCAAGGAAAGGATGCTTCTCCAGGAAGTCGCTCAATGACCCGAAAAACTCGGTTTTTAAGTGAAAGAGAAGCATAATTTGTGGATGAACAGGCATGCAGTTAAGAGGAGAGAGAGATCAGGGAAGGCACAAGACAGTGTGGGTGTGGGTGGGTAACGCAGAGAGAGAGAGAGAGAGAGAGAAGGGAGAAGAAAGAAAAAGAGAGGGGGAGGGAGAGGGGAAGGAAGGAAGGAAGGAAAGACAAAGAGAAAGAGAGCAGGGAGGAGGAGGCGGGGTGGTAATGCGTACACACAATTTAAAAAAAATTAAGAACTTAAGGAATTTTGAGCGATTTTAGTATTGTAGGTAATGGCAGCAATACATGACGAGCTATATGTTTCTAACTGCGATTTTCTTTCAGAAAGATCTATAATCAAATTAATGTAGGGATATTGCAATCATGCCCCTATCTTTTTTTTAATAATAAAAACCATAAGCCAGCATGAGCTTCATATATAATGGAATTTTCCCTATATTCTACAGCACTAAACCATTAGTCCATTAGCAAGAGGTGTACACGTTAAATGATGAGAATGATATGTTTCCATGGTTACCGCCTTACGTGCAATCGTTGAATATTCGATTAAAATCCCTTAGCCAAGAAAATAAATCGCATCTTTCTGATCAATTACCGTGAAATTTTCAGCTCACCATCTTTTCTCATCAGAGAATATATATATAGCTCAATTGTTCCTTCTCGATGTACTTGGGGAGCACTCTGGACGGATGAATTTTTCTTTTTCGTTCATTTTTCATCCATTGGATAGCCGAATTATGAGAAGTTTTATCAGATTAAGACGCATTTGGAATGAGAGAAATACAAGATGAGCCCCTATAATGGCAACCCTTTTTCAAGTTGTTGATGCTGAATTAGTTTCTCTTGGGACCTTCCGAGTCGTACCATGGATGCTATCATACCATATTCCTTCATGCAACGTAGACATTTCAAGAATCTTGTGCAGTCTATTTACAATTTTTTGAACAAAACGTGAAAGGATGTTTCTTGCCTTTACACCCCTACCATGCCTACCATCCCATTTCCCTTGATAATTCTAAATGAACTATTTTTAAAGCTTTTTAAAGAATATAGGAATATCTTTTACAAAATCAAAAATTAGCACGTATTTAACTTTGTAGACTTCTAAACTGCATTCCCTGTTTAGTCTGTAATTGTTTACCGTTAATTAGTGAGCAAAAACTTTTATGGGCAGAAAAGTATAAGGTGCTAAAAAGTGTGGAAAAAACTAGTAAATCATGTCATTTCAGCAACATTGGTAAATCACTGGTATCGAATTAGAAATAGACCACGTTAAAATTTTACTCCCCCTCGCCATCAGTACGTCAGTGATTAGTGAAACGATAATGTTAAATGATCGCCTGTCATTGCAATGAAGGAAAGGCTAAAAAGAGGCACGATTGAATTTTAAAAAAATCACATTTCCCCTTGAGTAGTTTGATCATCCATATCGTTGTTCGGCAAAAATGGTCATAGTCGTCTATGGTATTTGATTCAATATGATTATTATCATCATTCATCGGTCATGCTGCCATTTACAGTGTCACGATGAAGATGGGGGAAAACAATTTTCAAAAGCATAAATCACCCCCGAGATAACGAATAATATATTTATGGATACTTCAGGGACTTCACGTTTTGACACAGTTGAAATAAATGTCGAAATAAAAAGGCGTTGGCGTCTGCATTTTTTTCTAATCATGTTGATTGATTATGAATAATCATGATAGGGCGTCGATACTTTTATTTAGGGGGCGATACCGAAAATGTAAGACATGATTTATAAGTGAAAGCAAAAGGATCCAGAATAATGATTGAAAGTGGATTAACATGTTCCACCCCCCCCCCCCCGTAAATCCCTTATCTCCACTGAGACGAAGTGGATAATGTTTATAATGATTGTCGTCGCTCTGGTTCAGTTCAATGACATCTTGTTTAATCCTTTTTACTTGCATACATGGATTGAAATACATTTCCGAATACCGTAATCGGTCAGGATTTGGGCACCGTTTCATGAAAGTTGTCAGTACTGACAAGATGTCATTGTCGGACAATCACCATAGTAACAGTCAGTGACCAGTGCTTCTAAGCCAATCAAAACCAAGGATTTTACTGAAGTTGTCAGACAATGACAACTTGTCAGTGCTGACAACTTTCATGAAACGGTGCCTTGACTGATTTTTCTGTAATTATCAATTACACTCTAAATATCTTAGATTAGAAATCAATCTAATAGATTGTAATTAGGGAGGAATCCAAATCAAATTAAGAAATCATAAGATCGAATTTCAATCGTATTTTTGGATTTTTTTTTCCTGATTCAAGTCTGAGCCATTTGAAGTGTATGTATCATGTAACAAAAACTGGAGACACCACAAAATGTTTGAGATTCTGGTCGAGAAGGACATCAGGTAATAATGTTACGCTGACACAGAAAAACAGAATAATAAACTAAACTGAAAATGACACACGCGGTCAAATTTGGGATTATAGGAAAAGTGATGGATACTGATGATGCAGTTAGAAAGTAAATTAGGGCGATCAGATGATTTCAGTTCTGCTCGGCCGCGAAATCGAGGCGGGTTGGTAAGATTAGATTCGCGGTCATCTGTCCGACAGGGAGTCTCTGTGTTTCCGCCCCCTAGGGCTAGATAGCACGAACTCTACCCGTTGGGTTGTATCGTGTAACATCTCAGAGGGCGAGTTTTATCCTCTTTTAACTGTCATACCTCCTTCGGATGGGAATGCACCTCGTTGGCAACGCACAGTGAAGTATACACAGGGATGTCATGGGGGTGGGAAGAAATTAATCAAAATCTCGTCACCATTACACCTCTCCATGGCATTGCACCTCGCCATGGAAAGTCACAAATTAGAATGACGAACACGAATGTTATTTTTCAGACGTTAACATCTTCCTGTAACAGCAGCCGAAGTGAATCTGGGAGAAAGAGTACGCTAACCTCGGGTGTTAGTGCTAGAAGATTGGATGCTCTTTAACCCATTCATGGCAGGAATTATTAGAAGCCTTATCTGATCAGCTTTTCTTCTTTAAATTGGCAACATCAGCATTTTCTTATTACTGCATTTTACTTTTGAAAAGTCCTGCATCTGAAATGAATATAAATGACAGAGAGTATATGGTGAGAAGTTAAAAATGTGCCAGTTTGCATGGAAAAACAGTGATTTTAAACTTCCTATCGCGATGCCAATTTAAGGATTTTAGTGCTTAGTTTCCTTAACAAAATAATACATACGCAACCTAAAACGGACACAGTATAATAAGGAAGAATTTTTTCCTCTTTCTGCTCATGTATTTGGTATGATTTTAGGGCTCTGTATAGAAAGTTATTGGGAAAAAAAAAACCAAAATGTGGTCCTTCTGTCACGAATGCGTTAATTAACAATACAGAAGAAAGATTTTGCGCTGACTCACTGTTTTATGCAATAAGTGCAGAAGCCGCTGAGCGTTTTTGAAAGTGGGTGGGGGGGGGGGGGGGGCTGAGCGTACAAACCTGGATAATCATTTCCGCGTTATTGTACATAGGCCAACGTGTCTACTCAAAAAAGTGGAGGGGCTGCAGCCCCCAGCCCCCCCCCCCCCGGTTCCGCGGCCCCTGGAGTGGAACACACGAAGAATAAGGATGCAACTTTGAACTACTATTACAAACATGTCTAACTGGCCTACCATGCAGTATTCACAGGTGTGTGATATTGAAGTGCATGGATAGGCGTGCGTCATTTAGTCGTTCTCCGGGGTCTTTCTTGACCTCAATTAATGTTTGCCTTTGTAGGCATTGCTTTTATGTTCATATCTAGGTTAGATTAAACTGACCTTGCTTTGTCCAGATTACTGTTTTCTTGTGTGGTTGTTTGTATTTGTTTTAAACTTTTCGTCAGACAGGTCGAATTAACATATCGTTAATTTGGAGGGAATGGTATGTGAACAATCGATATTCGATTAACCCATAGAGGTACAGTGTCACCTTTAGGAGACACTTTTGCAGTATCTGTTGGTCCAGAATCTTGGGCAGTACATGTCATACATTAGCAGAAAGAGAAAAATGCATTGACAAATTTGAGCCCATTCCCATCGCTGTATGGTGTGGCATTCTCGAATTAGAGCAGTTTAAGTGTAACTAATCATTAAACTCTTTAAATTGGCAATGCAGTGAATAATATATAATCACTATTTCTGTGTTCAAATTGGCAATTTCTGATTCAATTTTACAATTATATTTCATTTTGGTTTAAGTTATATCCATATTTATTTTTTTCAAGCTATGTAAAAGTGGAAAAAAATAATTTGTATTGCCAATTTGAGGATTGAAGATGATTAATTTAGACCTCAAGAAAGCTCTGTACTTGCTATGGGTTAATAGGGGACTATTGTTCTGTACGAAGATATAGTTGTTCGGGAGTATAGTCATTCTCCATGTTCTCGGTGGTAGTTGTCCAGACATGAACAGACTCTGTTTAGATGAGTTGCCATTTGATGGTAAAGGAAATGAACTTCTTTTCACAAGAACAAAATTTTAGCAAAGCGAATGCATTTTCTCAAGGACATAAATTTGTTGGAACAACGATGTTGTCTTCAACTTCAAATTGCCCATTCTTTGCTGTGTATGGCGTTTAGACGAAGGACAACAATAATGTTATTCGGTATGTCACAAACAAGAAAAAAGATTATTATTAACCACTGCAAAGTTGTCACTCTAAATTTTCAACGCAGTAAATATCATCATCGCTTCGTAGGCTATGAATATTATTTTGATTCGGCTATGCGTTTTGCATTTCTAAGAAATCTTTCACTTTCTCTCTCTCCCTCCCTCCCTCCCTCCCCCCCCCCCCCCCCCTCTCTCTCTCTCTCTCTCTCTCTCTCTCTCTCTCTCTCTCTCTCTCTCTCTCTCTCTCTCTCTCATGTTACATGTTCCATGCTGATTTTGATTCCCACTCGTACCCACTGTATAAATGGCGTTACAAATACAATCTTTAGCTCTATGAAAGTGTCAGAGGCTGGCACTTCGCTTTAGAAAAAAAAAAAGAAGAAGAAAAGCATCGATCTTTTTATGTGTGTGTGTGTGTGTGTTTTTTGGTTTGTTGTTGTTGTATGTGTTTTGTTTTGTTTTGTTTTGTTGTGTTTTTTTTTTCTTCTTCTTCTTCTATCTTCCTTCTCTAATTTTATGTAGGAAGCGCGCCCCGATGCTCGCATAATGTTGTTTAATGATACGTAATGAAGCGAGGGTCAAAAAGAAAACAACCAAATCTTTGTATTGAATAGTGCGGTCCATCTCGGCACAAGCAAACTAAAATGTGACAGATAAGACAAACAGGACGATGCAACAGCAATCTGTACACGTTTTAAAATGAATTAAAATGAAAACACTTTTTGTGTAATTTCATACATATTCTGAAGGAGCAGGTAATAGAATAAACTTTCTAAAAATATGCTTTTTTTATATGGACCAAATTAAAATGATGGAAGAAGAATACGAGACAAAAGCTCTAATGTTAGTAGTGGTATAATAAAATAAAAAGCAGTAGCGATGCTATTTTAGTATATTATTATTATTTTAGTATAATTATGAATGAATAACATAATGATATGACCCCCCCCCCCAAAAAAAAGGAGGAAAAACGAAGAGTTAAACGGAAACTAAATTTTCAATTAGACAAAGAAAGAAAACGACGAGGAAGATAAGAGAGAGGGAGAGAGGAAGAGAGAGGAAGAAAAGGGAAGAAAGAAGGGAGAAGCAGCAGGGGCACCGATCCGTTTTATAGTTTGGGGACACTCTCTTATACTCTCTTCTCTTAGGGGCACATAAAATTTGCTGACAAGCAAAAAGGAAAAGGTCCTCAGCTCAAAATTTGGGTGGGGGACACTGGGGGGGGGGGGACACACCAAAAAATTTCTGACAGGCAAAAAAAGAAAAAGAAAAAGAAAAAGGGACATACCCTAGTGTGTCCTCCATCCTTAAAATTTAGGGGATCATATCTCCATGTCTCTCCCCCCCCCCCTCCCGCCCGATTGACGCCCATGAGAAAGAGAGAGGGGAGCGGGAACAGAGAGAGAGAGAGAGAGAGAGGGGGGGGGGTGGAGGGGGAAGGAGCAGGGAGATATTAGGGACCAAACTTCCAAATGGCTACGAAGTATCTTTGGAAAAGTTTCATTAATCATTAACTACTGTCTTTTGCCTAAGCCTGAGGTATCTTTTCTCATTAAAAACTCTTGATAAACCATCGGACACGGAAATTTCATCTGGTCAACAATCACGATAATGGGATCGAAATAGAAATGAAAAGTGAAATCAATGGTCAGGAAAGTATCGATCAAAAAATATCCTGTATTGAAAGAAGACCTCCACATAAAATGCAAGACTTCTTTCTAACATGGCTGTCGAAAACCTCAATTTCGCTAATTGGGTAGGAAGAGAAAGACAAGAATATGATGAGATTGATAGTTTTGACATATTTCTAATTCGAGCTGGGAGATATTCATGTAATTCGAAGTGAAACTGTTGAAAGGGCATTCGACCTGAAGGGTAGTGAGGCTTGGTTTACTCGACGTTGAGTGCAAGGGAATATTGTTCCTTGGAGCGTAAATCGAAAAGTACTGAAGGCACTCCGGCGGGAAGAAGAGCGGCGGAGAAGGAGAGGGAGCGATGGAGTAGATGAGTATCAGAGAGACGAAGAAAGGGAGAGTAGAAGAATTATTACACAGACATAAAACAAGAGAGAGAGAGAGAGAGAGAGAGGGGATAGTGACTTCTAATTTTCACTATCTTATAGATTCTGATGGCTGACAAATTAATAGTTCTAGACTGTATTCTCTATTTTTTTTCAAAGAAAAGATACGACATTGAAGCCTTTTTTTCATATCAGTATGTTGTATTACTTCTTCTCTGCAGAGAAAGAAGAGAAAGAAAGTGTGTGAGAAAGAAAAAAAGAGAGAAAAGGAAAGAAAGAGGGAGAGAGAGAGAGAGGGGGAGACGGAATGAGAGAAGACCAACACACGAGCTACGAAAGGACTTCGAATCCTACAGTGAAACGATCACCTATAATAAAGGCGGAAATAAAATGTTGGTTTACTTTCTAGCTTTCTGGCTTTCTGGCAGGTATTATTGTTGCGTCAAACAAACAATATGTACATCAAACGGTCCGAGATTTTTTTTTCCAAGGAAATAAGAGTTTATAAATAGTGGTAGTCGCAATATAAAACGAGGCAATAATGATCTTTGCCGATGTAACGGAAAGCAAACTCGGGCTGATCGAACATAAGTGCCAATATTATTAATGAAAATGCAGGAGTTCGAGAGTACACAATATAATTTCGCTTTCAAAGCTCTTCAACCAGACGATTATTTCTTCACATTTTTCAATCCTATTGCCTGAAAAAAATATTTAAAAATATGTGAAAGACAGGAATGAAGAATGATGTGAGAGGAACGAAAAAAATTACATAAATAAGAAGAAGATGAAAAATCGGCAGGAATGAAAAAAGGGAAGGAGCGAAGCTATTTTGCAATAAATGTAAGCCTAATGAGCCAAAAAGTACAGATCGCCGGATGTCGAAATCAAATGATCTGTAAAGAAATCTTTGTGGCAGGTCTTCTTTCATTTGTTGAAATATGCGCTTTTTAAAGCCCATGATGAAAACATTTGGAAGGTGATGAATATGAAATTTGCTCATGATCTATCAAGCAGTGACCGAGATATGACCGGCAATGACCGCAGTAATGTGGGAGCGCTTGGCGTGTAGTTTGCAGCCACAAACCCTGGTCTGTGAGAACACGTTTCTAGGGGTCAGAGTAGGAGACTTATCTAAGGTTCCCACTTAGCCGAGTTATATTGGCGAGTTATGGCGAGAAACGAGGCACTCGCAATAACTCGCGTAAAACTCTTCTTGTAACTCGGGATAACTCGCGACAACTCGGTACGGCTCGGCCTAACTCGTTGCAGCTCCGCGCTGCTCTCCCTGAAGTCGCGAGCAGTTCCAAAATTTTTGAACAGTTTGAAAATTTTTACTGACTCCTCGTAACTCGAGCTGAACTCACTTAAACTCGTAATATACTTGCATCACTCGTAACAAGCTCGCACGGCACTCTTTATAACTCGTAATAACTCGCCACCTTCAAGGATACGCGAGTGCTATTCGAGCTTCCAAGAGTCGAGAGCGAGCACGGCGATTGTACCGCGAGTCATGCTGAGTTGCCCAAGAGATTAGCGCGACTTTAGATCGAGTACGGCGAGTTTCCATCGATCTACGCGAGTTTCGCATGAGCATGAGCATGAGCAGAGTGCAGGGAGCATGGCGAGCGCACCATAATTTGTCCGCTGGCCTATTAAAAACACAGTAATTTTCATTTTTCTAGAAGTATTTTTAAATATATTTTTTTAGAATAGCATATTTTAAATTCAACTTTAAACGCATGTGCACATACAACCAGCTATAGGCTATCGCCTCGGCTCATGGGTGTCGATCGGAGAGGGGGGGGGGGCACTGGGATAGGAGGGGCGGCCTGTATTATCACCTCCCAGTCAATCACCGTTAAAAGTGACATGGCCCCCTCTTAATTTAAAAAAAAAATAGAAGAAAAAGATTTTCTTTTAAGCTGTTATTATCACCTGTTCTAACCGAATCGTGGTTCACCCTGGAACAACAAACTTCATGAAACAATAACAAGAGTTCAAGTTTAAAAAAATATATACATAAGGTATTAATAAAAACAATAGAATACATCAGCATTGAAATCACTTTCATTTTTCTTTCATAATAATATTTGTTATATCTACAAAAGAACTTTCATCTCAGTAAACTTTCATAACTTAATTATCACTCGAAATATGTTTTTGAGAATATTAAATGAAAAAAAAAAGATTCACATGAAATAATGATTGATTTGTATTCTTGACGCGATTTTAGAGGTCTGTGCAAAATTTCTGAGACAGGTATCGCAGGACAACTTGGATCAAAACATGGACATAAACAAATATGAGAAAGAAAGAAAAAAAGAGAATGATTTCAATTCTTATATTTTGCCTTATATATGTTTTTGACTTGCAACGTTTTTATTATTTTTTTTTTTAAGTTTGCTGTTTCGGGGTATTATGTGGACCACTGTTCGGTTAGAATAGGTGGTAATAACAGCTTAAAGTAAAGTTTCTGGTGATAAAGGAGAAAGGAAATGCAGTTTTCCATTCGTTTTGTACACGAAACTCAGATATTCTAAGTTTGGGGCTGACATGAGGTCAAAAAAGATTACATGACTCGGTTTAATCGGTACAACCGATTTTCATAAACTTGGTATAAACAATGCACAAGACATGAAAGGAAAAAGTCAGAAAGTGGCACGGTATGAAAATAATGTAGTGGATCTAATTGCGCGGCGAAAATTGTCTAAAGGTCGGGGCCTTAGACCCCCCCCCCCCTCCCCGATGCAAATAAGGTTAATTCTAAAGGTCTGACAGTACTTCTTGTTGTATAAACAGATTACCTTACCCATCAACATAAAAAAAAAACATCAGATGATGCAGAGTTACGGCAAAATGTGATTTCCAGGGCTATCTTGGATTTTTGTCCTGCGCACCTTTTCCTTGGATACGAGACCTTCCAAAAATTAGCATTTCATGTGGAGATAAGTTGAATGGAATAGAAAAAAGTGTTAAACACAATAATCCTTTTAAAGCCCACTCCCATACTTATACCCTATTCCTCCGTTTTCTGATGTTTTTGTACAGTTTATATATTCTGATTTTCTTTTCTTATGTATTTCATTCTTCTTATATTCTTTTCGCTTTTGCAACTGAGATAATAGTCGTAACACTTAATATCTTTAAATTGCGAATCTACAATACGCTATTGTATATACAACAAAATTGAAATAAAATAGAAAAGCAATACCTTTCGTCTTTTGTAGATGTAATTTTATTCACATGTTTTTAGAATTATAAGCTACGTTTGAAATTATCTGAGGGATTCACATTACAAGCCCCTCTTTTCACGGGATCCCTACTTGATTTCCACACGACGTTTTCTCAAAAAAATTGAAATCCAAATATAGTTACGCTGTGTATATTCTTTGTTCTATAATTCAAGTCATTATATGATTGTACACTGACTTATGTTGGATTTTTTTAATGCTTTTATTGGAAATGAATGAATTGAAATAAATTTATTCAAGCGTCCCCCCCCCCAAAAAAAAAACCAAACAAACAACCAACAACAACGAAATATGCATGTTCAGCTTCTTTGGTCGTATATCGGAAACTCGTAGAAAGCTCTTGACACTCCTAACGAGGTCTTGATAACTCGTTGATAGATCGGTACAAGTCGTATGCAGGTCATCACAACTCATACCAAACTCGGTGTGACTCTGTTAACTCGTATCGCGCTCGGTTTGCTCGTACAGCTATCGAAGTAAACTCGATGTTGGGTCGTAAGATCACTTGTGCATACCTCATAAAATTAGTAAATTTCATGCGAGTTGACGCGAGTTTACGCGAGTTCAAGCTCGCGCCAGCTCGCCACAACTCGAGACTCCAACTCAGCCTCCTCCTCTCTCTTTCAAGTAATGGCAGATTCCATATACATGTAATTTGTGTTTGTGTCAAGGATAATGTAAGGAAAGGAGAAAGACCTGTCCGTGGGAGGGGGGGGGGGGCATTATGATTCTATTTGCACAACAAAAACGTGGGGTAGAAGGGATCCATTGCACTATCGGAGATGACTTCGTGATTCGAATAGAGGTCGATTATGGAAGAAGGCTCAAAGCTATGATTAACATGTGCATAATAATTACCAAATGGAGAGTATAGCACTATCACACGATCTCAAAATAGTGTAGGTTGGGGAAAACCGATATCGCAATAGGGTAATGTTTCAGTAAAAGAGTTTAACTTGATCTCATTCAATTCTTCTAGCCCCAAATTCACTCTTCTACACACGTCACGAAAACCTCTTTTAGAAAATTTACGTTTCCAGTTAGATAAATCGGGCGCGTGTGCGAGGAATGTCTGTCATAATTATGTAACTCATTTGCTATAAAACACGAACGTGTTACGAAGGTGGATACATGAAGCACGGTATGCGTTGCTATGGACTTGCTTCTTGGAGGGAAGGGGCGGGTAACAACATACAATATCAAGGCACAAATGTATATGAATTCTTCGTACATAATTACCGTGCTTCCCTCCCATTTAGTATCCTTAATCCCTTATTCTTTGGTGATAATATTCGGGGCATCTTTGAAAGTTTAAGTAAATCCTTATTACAGGGATCCTTGAATTGGCAACTTTGCCAGCATCTGTGATGTCATCATTGACAACTCTCCATTCATTTTGTACGTAGAATTTAACATTTTCGTTATTTTAATGAAAAATAAAAATTCTTTTGATTTATTATTTGAGTTTGACATGGGTATCAATTCTGCAAGCATTTTGCAAAGAATTATGTGGATTCCCGACTTGAAATTTCATATAAATAAATTTTTTGGAAAAAATACGTACAAAATGAATTGAGAGCTGTCCACGAAGACATCACAGATGCTGGCAAAGTTGCCAACTCAAGGATCCTCATAATAAGGATTTGCTGAAACTTTCAAAATTCATAACTCTTGAACAGATTGTCCGATTTTGCTCAAACTTTCACTGTTTACTCTTCTTGGTCATCTTTATTCACTAAGAGCAGACTGATGCCTGGGTTGAATTCTTTAAAATCACAAAGAATGACTTATGCTTCCTACCTGGTACCCACTCAACACCTGTGTGGAGAGTGGCAAAATCAGATTCATATCTTGCCAAAGGACATTAGTGCTATGGCGGGACTCGCAGGCATGGTGGGGGGGGGGGGGGGGGCAGTTACCACCCCCTCCCCATAAAAATTCAAACGTGGTCATGGTTTGTTTCTTATACCAGTGATTTACAAATGTAGCTGAAATGACGATTTTCAAGGGTTTTTTCCTCACTTTTTCGCCACCCGGTGGTGATGCAGATTTTTTTTCTGCCCCCGGGCCCCCCCCCCCCTAAGTTTTTGTTCAATACGCCACTGGCGGGACTTGAACACGTACCACGAGATCCACAGTCCAGTGGCATATCCACTATAGACCCTCAAACCTCCATCTTTACGATTTTTTCCCTAGTTTCTGTTTATCATTGAACATTTATTCTCCTTCATCTACTTGCACTAATTCAACACATTACAAAATAATGCAGACAAAGTGAACATTTCAGTAAACTTCTGACAAATTTTATGACATATCTGAACATGTTGAACATCATATGGAAACCATCTTTTTTTATCTCTGATAGATATTTCTCCACAAAATAAAAACTATTTTAATCCATAGATAAACAGGCACAGGCACATCATTTTTTCTTATCATTTTTTAATCTGGTTTGTCTTTAAAAACAGAATCAGTTTAACCACCTCCCAGTGGAAAGGATGCATAACAGAGTCTGGAGTACATAGACTACCCCTTTTGTTTATTTCCTCCTTAGCAAAAAGGAGTTAGTCTCAATAATTCTAGACTCAGCTACACTCATTTACATGGGGTGGGTTGATTGTATCTACAAGCCTCACCATATCTCTTGCAAAAAGCAAAAAAAAAAGAAGAAAAAAAAAAAAAGAAAGCCAATCAACTCCTGTCATTGAGTTTGTTCTCAGTTTGTCTTTTTTTTCTTTTTAAATCCATAAATGTATTTACAGTCAGTGGCAAGGTAAAACTAAATCAGTGTTCAATAGTCCAAGTCTGTACATGTTAAAGTGCATGCATATCTAACTTCTTTGAAACATTTTCTTTCTTTCTTTACAAGAACAGGAAAGAGGAATGTTTGTGTACATACAGTAGTATCTCATTATAAAGAACTCCGATATAAGGAAATTCCTGAAACAAAAAAGTTTGCTGGTCCCAGGGCTATATTTTGTTTTTTTACCCCAATATAACAAGATTCCTGATATAATGAGGTAATTTTCATGGTCCCAAAATTCCTCATTATAGGAGCTTCCACTGTGCATGAAGATTTAAAGTCCTTTATGTATACAGGATCAATTTGTGGCACCCACAAAAAATCATGGAAAAACAGGCCTCTTCCTTTTCTTTTTCATTCTTTTTCATCTGAAAGTCTCTTATGAGCTCAACGGAAACAGACAAAGTCGTCAATGGGGGGGGGGGGGGGGGGGGGGGGGGGCTTTTCCATTTTTTTTTTTTTTTTTTTGGGGGGGGGCTTGTCAGCAAAATTTTGGTGTGTCTCACCCCCCCCCCCCCCCAATTTTATGTCCTCAAAATTTTAAGTTGAGGACTTTTCTTCAGAGCGCCCTCAAAAACATAAAACAGACTGATGTTCCTCCAAACAAAAAATTAAATTTTCATCATAGATGATCTATACATCTGCACAAGAACAAAGTGAGCGCAACTCTGGCTATGGTTATCTTCAAATTTAGAACCAGAGGTATAGTACCAGAATCAACAAACTGTGTGCACCTCTTTTTTGTGAGTGTGTTTGATCAACAAAGTGGTTTACCTTGCAACACCTCTCCATTACTGTCTATCAATATGAGTTGTTTCTTGCGAATGCATCATAAAGGCTTGTTCAGATATGATGCCATAAACCCTTGCAACAAACCCCCACGGATGGTGACGTTAACCCATTCGTGACAGGAATTATTTAAAGCCTAATTTGATCAGCTTTTATTCTTCAAATTGGCAACACCAACATTTTTCTTTTATTGCTACATCCTTCTTATAAAACATCATGTATCTGAAATAAATATAAATTGACAGAATGTATGATGAGAAGTCAAAAAGTTGCCAGTTTGCAGGGAAAAACAGTAATTTTAACATTTTCATCGCATTGCCAATTTAAGGATTTTAATGCTTATTTTCCTTTAAAAAAATTTCAGCATCAAACAACAAATATTGATGCAACGAAAATGGGAACAATATGTGTAGATTTTTTTGCTCTTTCTGCTCATGTATTTGGTATAATATTTAGGGCTCTGCATCAAAAGTTATTAGACCAAACCACAAAATGTGGACCCTCTGTCACGAATGGGTTAAAGGTCGGTCCCAGACGTAAAAAATCAGAATTAATTGATACAGGTCTGTAAAAACCCAATTCACCACCACCACCCACGGTTTAAAAAAAAAAAATGTTCAGATGCAGCAAACCATGCCACTTATGTTTATGAATGTGCATTAATGCATCAATGCTCAAATACATTTTTGTCAAAAGTTGTGCAGACAAACTCATGACATCATATTTTGCACTAACTTTTCAGGAATTTGATTGTCTACAGGTTTTTGCAGCCAGGAGGCAGAAAATATGCCTCTTGCCTCCGCATTTTTTTTTTTTTTGCCGCCTGATACCCCATTACTCACTACACAAAAAAAACGCAGGGGTCTGTGATGGGGGTTTGTTGTGACATATCTGAACAAGCCTTGAAGGTATCATAAAGGTAGAAAAAGAGCAGTCTAAAAAGACATGTCCCGAATGCAATCAATACAGACAAAAATAATCATTTTTGCATTCTGGACTCATCTTTTTGCACCAATCCCGTTTCACCATGCTACCTAAATGGCAAACACATTTTGGCATATAAAGAGAGAACAATACAATGCACATAATAGAAGAGATTGACAACAATATAGCAGTCTGGAGATAAAATCTGTGTATCACTAAAGGTTACATGAATTGTAAAACCAGCTGATCTATATCCTGAAGAGATTCTGTAGATATATGGTCTGATAATATATCTTGAGAACAAGTATGATTAAGTGTTTTTTTTCAGAACAAAGACCAACTCTAGACCAACAAAAGGCAAAAAGAAATTGATATAGCCCCAAATGATCATTACCGGACCTCTTATTGTTTATTAAGGAGTTGTGTTGACGGTCTGGAACATTAACAAAACTTAACTCGATGCAGGTATTAAAGCTTAGTCTACAGTTGAGTTACATACAGCAAACCTGGCCACCTACTCCTTTGTTCCATACAAAATAAACAGTGCATATTGTTCCACATGACTCACTCTAAAGCCCACCACACACTATACGATCCGACTGCGACCCGATTTTCGCACAAATGGCATTTAGCATTAAATATGAAAGTTTGAATAAGTAAATTATATCATTTGAAGTTCAGAATAATGATAGGAATACTGAAATCAAAATTTTGGTTAACTACAAGCCTTGTGGTCGGGGTAAAGGCCAAATCGGCTTCAAATTGTAGGCGATCACAAGATTGCTATAACTTCACTGTGATTCGGAATTGAATTCGCTATTACTCCCACAGGAAGGTTCGCAATAGCCCAGAATTTTGATTGTTGTATTCATACGACTATTCGAAACTTTGATCATTAAGACTTCACATGTTTGAATGTTCATATCAAATGCTATAACAAATTTTTCCAAAATCAAATCATAGACAGATCATACAGCGTGCGGTGGGATCTAGGCTTGTTCACATATGAAGCAGCAAACCTGTGGTTTTTGTGGGTTTTTTGTAAGTAAATGAATGGTCTATGAGGCGAGAAGAGAAAAAAAAAACATGAGGTAACAATTATTTTTGCGACAAGGTGTGGACAAATTGAATTCTCATAAAGCTAGCTCTAAATATGACATCACAAGTTTGTGCAAATTTTGGCAAAACCCTCCATGATTTGAGTGTGAACTATTACTGACGTGTAAATGCACAACTCATTATCGTAACTGGTGGGGTATTTAAAAAAAAGCATATGGATTTGCTGCTGGTGACCTTATTGAGCCTGTAGAAGATTACTGCTGTAAAACCTGAACCTTAAGCATGCATGACACTTTCCCATATTTTATCTACTATTATTATCATCATTACAATGAAATCAATGAGATAAAAAGAACATCAATTATAATAAATTCATATGTCTTAATGACCATCTTTTTAAGTGCAACAGGTGGCTGCTGGGGAAAAGGAAAGCAAACTCAGTCACTGTAACCTTAATTGCCCCTTTCCGGACCAACTGATACACTCAGAAGACTGGTAAAACACGATTACTTCAGAAGTTCAAAAGTCTCATGCCACAAGCCACCTAAATTACAACAACACCATGCTTAATTTTTTGCAATCTGCAAAGGTTTTGTGCTGGAAAAAATGGTTATTGTTTACAATATACCATGGTTAATCAAACAAAAGTTACTGGTTTTACAGCAAGTTTATACCTCTTAAAGAGAATACTGGCCTAAGTGTTTTGATTCAAATATTTAATGTTACTGTTTACTGGGTGAAAAGCGATATACAGACTAGCATGGAATGTTTCTTAAACATCAAACTATTACCAAGACGGAAACAAAAATTTTGCTGTATAAAATCCGATAATGGAACATACTGTTTGAGTGTTTTTGGCTTGTTCTTTAAAAATGCAATGTGTTCTAAAAAGTCCCTGTGAATGCTTTCCAGCACTGATGCAATTTAATCAATGCTAGAAACAAAATACATTTAGAAATGCATTATTTATCAAAGCATGGAATAATTCCACTATCTATCTTCTGGATTTACCACCCCTCCCCCATTTCTTTCCAGATTTCCACTTCCCCTTCCCTTTCCCTCTCCCCCGCCCTGATCCTCTACCCGTCGCCCCCCTGCCGGTGAATTTCCTTGGAGTCTTCTCCCCTCCTGATGTGTTGAACTGATTCTTGAAGTCAATCAGACAAGGCTGGTTATGCTTCAGGCTTTTGAAGGCTTTGATAGGAGAGTCACTGAAAGGGATCATGGAGGGATCCCCGAGGACTCTCTCCTCCCCATCGACTTCATCATCATCGTCGTCATCGTCATCGTTCTCGCCGTCATTGTCAGAGTCAACTAGGTAGGCATCGAGGGCACTGGGAGAGTTTGGACCACTCTCCTCATCTGATGAAAGGTTTCTGTTTCCTGATCTGAGTTGTGTTGTCGAAGTGGCTTCACCCCCATTGAGGTTAACTGCTCTTTTAGCTATTTAAGGAACAACAAATAAATAAATTAGTAATCATGTTTTGCCACAGCTCACATTTCATACAAACTTTAGAATATCAAAAGAGTACTTTGACAAGCAGAGAAGAGCCATCAAATTATCAAGATAATGAACACTCACTGGCACTTAAAACTCTTTTTCCACAAATAAATACCAACGCCAACAGTCAACATTTCTCTACATATCATTTATATGAAGAAATAAATAAAAGACTAACAGGTACTAAATCAGTGATATTACATTTCGAATAATACCACAGTTAATGAGCACATCAGAAATATTCTTTAACTTGATACAGCCAGAAAGCATGACCACCCTATTTTTCTTTTGGAAAGATGGGGCTCCGAGATGCTCCATTTAGTTGTGAACATGAACCACAGAGAGAGGAAAAAAAAGGTTCTGATGGTGTCCTTTCATAAAACACAGGCAGACAACAGTACAACACAAGACTTGAACACCAAGACTAATCTAACCACTGGGTGATGTTTATCTTGTACCCCCTTTAGGATCTTTGGTCACGAAAAGCATGCAAGACACAGACAACAGTCAACATGCAAAGACGAGACAACTGAACACCAAAACTAATCTAACCATTAGGTGTTGTTTATCTCCCCCCTGATTTAGAATCTCTTAAGTCCGTCTGTCCTGATCATCTCCTTCTAACGCACCTCTGGTTCCTTGTCCAGTGGTGTCCCCCCTCCTTGTGTGCGAAGCCCCTCTTGATGACTGCCCCCCTACTGCTGTGGATGTCTGCCTCCTGGTAGATGCTGTTGAGGTGCTCACTGCACTAGGGACCGCATCACCACCGTTTTCGTTACCAAGGGCAACAGCAGACTGTCTGGTGTTTCTTGATGGTATGTCAGTGCTGCTTGTTGATTCCACCAGGGAGTTGTTGCTGGCATCCATTTGGTCAATCTCATTCTGTACATGTTCTTGATAGCGAGACTTGAGGACAAACTGGTTGCAGATGAAGCACTTCTCCACTTCTCCTGGTTCAGAATCATCTTCATCATCGCTTTCTACAGCATGACTGGAGGTACTGTAAGGAGCAGAGAAGAGAGGAAAAGATTGGCTAATTGAAATCAGGCTGAAATGCGTGATTGTATCACCATCACATCTAGCCCTAGACGTGACTGTATCACCATCACATCAAACCCCAGATTCAATGCTAGGAATTCACCAAAGTGGTTTAGATTTAGACCGTATAAATGCGCTTGATTTAACGCGTATATTTAGAAAGGTCCAATAATGAACGCACGCATTTGGTAAAGGGCACTAAATTCCCACTTGTTGCTATGGTTTAGACAAAGGTTTATTTAAATTTACCTTATGGCTTACTTAAATTAATTCAAATGGTCTAAGCCATAGTAACAAGCATGAATTTAGCACCGTGCCAAACGTGCGCCTTCATTATTGGACCTTTCTAGTGTATGAGCTAAATCAAGCACACTTATACCATGAAATCTGCATAAACCGTAGTCTAATTCTAAATCATCTTTGTGAATTCCGGCCAATGAAAACTTCAAAGAAACCTACAGTCCTAAGCCTACATTAGGTAGCTTGGGGAAATGGAGTGGTGCAAAGAGACACTTCCAAACCGCAAACAATTCTCCCTACCGCAAATCTGATAATCAACAGTAGATGGCAATATTTCCCACACATAGCATATACACAGACACTTCTGGTTTCCAGACACTTCTGGTTTCCATGCAAACGTAATGAGTCAAATCTTAACAAGTCCCATTAAAATTATAGTTTTTTGAGCCTAGAAAATGCAAGTAACAAATTCTGATACTACCTGCAAAGATCTAATAAAAATTATCAGGAGAGTTTACGAAACCTGAACAACATTTTCGTCAAATAAGGGATTTGTTAACCTGGCTGTACATTTTCTATGGAAGCCCGGAGAAATCAGGTCAAATTGTCGCTACTGGATTTGCATCTGCGCATGTGCTGACCTGCGCGGTATGCGGGAAATGTCGCCCTCTACTGTTGAATCTCATATTTACGGTAGGGAGAATTCAGGAAACAATATGCATTTTGCATTCTGTATACGTCTTTTTCACACCACTCCATTTCATTACCTTATCTCTCATTCAGTTTAATGAAATATGATCAGTTCATCTTTACATGCCTATACACACACGATCCAAGTTTGGATAAAATCCATTCCATGGATCAATAGGTATCAATAGTAGAAAATGTGGGACACACCAATTCACATATATTGGGGGATCCAAAATTTAATGCCTCCAGCACAACGGGGACAGACACACAAGAGTCCTTTAGCTCAATGCTTCCTACATCTCAAAATTAAACATTTCAATGATTCACAAGTGTAGAACATCAAAATGACAACCCTAAACAGAAATCCATACTACCATCAACTTACGTTTTAGATTGCCACTTTGCTCTCTTACGAGAGGGAGGATTGCGATCTGCTTGCCTAGACGATGAGGAGGGGCCAGGAGCGGTGACCTTGATCTCGTTTCGGCGTACCATGTCCAGCACCGCATTATCAAAATGGCTCATACTACCAACACTAGATGTTGGACTGTCACTCGTATTCTCAGAGCTTGGAAATGTGCGTTTTCTGTGTGGAAGATTTAAGTAAAGCAAGTGAGAAGGACACAATCACATTTTCAAGGGTGTACAATACTGTATAAGCTGTCATTTTCGTGAAGGTTTTATTTTTGCGAATTTTGCAGATCACTCACTGATCATGAATTAAACAACATGTGAAAATATCAGAATATTTGCTTTAGCTCTTGTCATGTTGTTGCCATCGCCAGTATGTGGAGAGTGCAGCAGTCCTCCGTGTGTAGCATCATATCACAACACACAGAGAAATAAAACTGTCAGTCACCAGAAGTTAGCTCCGTAGTCACATCCAAAAACCCCTACAAGAAGCCAATCGGTGTCATTTTTCCAAAACATGCAGGGCTTTAGTGGGATGGTAAGTAAGAGAGTCGCAGAAAGCGCGCTATAAATCAAGAAATCAGGGGTTTTATGACGGCTTTTTTGTTTATTGCAACCTACCAGCGTGATGGTAACAGCGAAAAAAAAATTGAAAACCTATCCCCGGTTCTCCCAATATGGCTCTTTCATGTACTAATAAGTTTACTGCAAGTCCCATCTTGCTACTACACTCCCACTCGCGAAATCAACAACTGATGAAAATGTCTCTGAGCCGTGTGTGTAATTTGCGAAAATATCTGTGCACAACAATATCGGCTTATACAAGATTATCAGATTTTAATAGATGCTGTGTCCTCATTACGTTATCTTTTTCCTTCGAATCAAAACAAAAACAAATCCATCCTGGAGATGGTAAAAAACCCCCAGCTGTCTGCAAGAAAGTTCCTTCAAGTCCTCATTTATCTGAGTGTTACGAGACACACAAATGTGAAGCACAGTCCACCTAAAACCCTTGAAGTATAACCATAGCCCTTTAAAGTGATTACACAATGGTAAATTATTTTTTATATACAGTGTATGATCGAGAATAGAATTCTCAGAAGAATAACATTAAAAATTTGATGATTTTCAATCAAAATCAATGCATTTTGGATAATTTTCTAATAAAAAGTCAAGAGTTGACCAAAAAATTTGAATATGAGGTATGACGTAAAAGTGGGTACCCAGCTTCGTGCATTGCAGTTGTGCTGCGCGCTAGACTGTACAATATGTATTATACGCTGCGCGCATTTTGCTAGAATTGCGCGACAAGGTACTACTTTGACGTCATTTTGACGTCAAAGTGGGTACCCAGTTGAAACTGGGTCACAGCTGAGGGGTCAAAAATATCCTGAAATCTTACCACATTTGGGGGTTTCCTTGCCAACACGACTTTTTAAAAAACTCTAGGCAGATGATTTTCTGCTAATAAAATCATGCTCTTTTAAATGAGCTAACATTGTTTCAGCATTGGGTACCTCCTTTAAGTAGCGTAGCGAAACGGAGTGGTACAAAAAGAAACATTGAAAACGCAAATAATACAGACAACAATACACATTTTGCATTCTTCGCACTTCTTTTTGCTAGGCAACCTTAAAGCTCAAATATAGTTTTGGCAGCAAAAAAATTGGCATGAAACGGAATAAATAGTCTCACATAGCCTGCCTTGCAAAAAAAAAATACATGCATGAGATCATGTGATATTGCATTCTTGATTTTCTGTGAATTTCAATATAAACATCTGAAATGATAACAATATGATGGTTACATTCTGCCCTATGCTAGGACCCCTGCATCTCAAACGCTCCCCTAACAACAATCACAGTGCATCATACACTTGTCATGTCAACATAACACACTTTTCCACGAGTGCAGGCCTGTGCAATTTTACCTAGCTGACCCAATATCAACATTTTCTTTCAGTGCCTTTCATTTGTATAATATTCTATTTGAGGACAAAAAATTTTACAGCGTCTTAGTTTTGCTTCTGTCTTGCAACTGCCCAGCTAAAAGCAAGGAAATCTGACAAATAGTTTTGAGGGCCTACCAAACCCGCACAAAACCTTTGACCCGGCAGATAGTATGTGAACAAGGCTTAACCTTATACAGGGTGGGGGGGGGCAATGATTTCTGAATGCAGAAAGATCTTGTGCTAAAATTTCAGGACTTTTTTTCCTTCATATCTCATGCATATTTCGAGCTTTATGGAGTGATTTAGAACAAACAAACAAAAAAATCTGAATTCTTGCATAAATTAGCATAATTAGCACAATTAATCAAATGGAATTTTTCTGGGAAAAATTAACTATACAGTTTTGGAGATTACGTCGCGGGAAGCGTTTGGGCTAATTTTCATCACGATCGTGTGGTTGAGGGCCGAGATCTCGCGGGTGCTTTGCAGTTTTTAAATAGCCTGGGCTATGAGGTTCAGTCTCACCTGACATTCTGTTTCCTAGTAGGTCTGCTTGTCTCCTGTGCCTCTGAGACCATCACATCATCAACATCCCCTTCATCCTCGGATGATGTTCTGTCTAGCATCTCCATCCTGGCTATCATCCTGTCCTGATTAGCAGGTCTGGCAGGACCAGGACCAGGACCAGGAACAGGTCTTGGTGGTCTCCTTCGAGGTTCAGGCCTTGCAGGTTCTAAAGGAGAAAATATTACATTCCAGTGAAATATCTACTTATTTTCTAAGGAATGGTCTAGCCCTACTTTCCCTACAAAACAGCAACCACCCACTTCTAGTTTTGAAGATAGCCTTTCTTTTTTCCTTTTTCATTTCAAAGACGGATTTTGCTGTATATGTTCAGCACCATCAAACAATCAGTGCAGTTGAATATATTATATTCTATCTAGTCTAGCTGTTCTGAGAGCAAGTTTTTTATGGGAGGGGGGGGGGGCATCATTCTGACCCCTAAAATAATGGCTATGATCCGTAAAAAAAAGTTTTGGGGAGGTGTATTCAAGAAAATAGCTTCATTCTATAATCCATTTCTTAATGTACGTACTTCTTTGCTTTCCTTTTTTTCTATTTTTTGTTTGTTTGTTTGTTAGACTTAATGCTTCAGAAATAGATCTTGGACAAAGAGTACAGCAATTCCTACTGAAAAGTTCTGAGTATCATAACCAAACACTGATCAAAGTAACCATTGGATACTTGCAGCTAGTAAAAGGAATTTGCTACATACCTGCATTCTCCACAGGACCATTGCATTCTGCAGCATGAACCTCAATGACAGTCATAGCAAACATCACTCCACATAGAGGACACTGGACACCATCAGCCTCTGGTTCCTCACCACCATCTTCTTGAACATCTTCCTCTGCGTCCCCTTCATTATCTTCATTTCCTCTGGCTGGTTCCACGTTCTGTCGAACATCTTCGTCCCTTGGCCCACCTCTGTCATCAAGGATGGCGTCATCTAATTCCGCTAACGAGGAATTAGTCCCAATGCTCACTGCCGCTTCATTGGAGTTCTGTTGACATATAATATCATACATATAGAGCATGCTCTGGAGATGAATATACCGTAATATGTCCATCCACATTTTACAGTACATTTGACGACAATGAGCATGTACTATGCATTATATAAGATGGAAAAATGCTTGTGGGAGCTCACCAAACTATTTACATTGCAACATCCGTCACAAGTCATCAAGTGCAACGCACTCCGTACACTTTGTGCAAATTCATAAATTATAGATAATTCGTAAGTTATCGATACATTGGCCCACGGAATTTTGTACACTAATAAGCGTGTAATATACCATGTTATATACCATGGTCATGGCCATATAACGAATTATGCAATGGTAAGAAGAAGAAATCTGACCAATCAGAAACCTTCTTTTAACCCATAGCAGTACAGAGCTTTCTGGAGGTCTAAATTAATCACCTATAATCCTCAAATCGGCAACAACATTTTATTTTTTTCCACGCCTACACAGTTTGAAAAAAATAATTATGGATATAACATGAACCAGAATGAATTACAATTGTAAAATTTAATCAGAAATTGCCAATTTGAACACAGAAATAGCGATTATATAATTCACAGTGTTGCCGATTTAAAGAGTATAATGATTAGTTACAAATAAACTGCTCTAATTTGAGAATGCCACACCATACGGCGTTGGGAATGGGCTCATATTTTTCATTGAATTTTTTTCTTTCTGCTCATGTATGATATGTACTGCCCAACATTCTGGACCAACAGATACTGCAAAAGCATCTCCTAAAGGAGACGCTGTACCTCTATGGGTTAAATAACTCATCCTATATAAGAATAAATACCATTGCAAGAGTGTCTGGTTGGATACTGTGGTACCCGAAGTGACGTGAATGTGACTATTCTAATCACCGAGGGCACCATGGTTTAACCAGACACTCAAACAGAGGCAGTGTATATTTGTGACCCGCTGGCTCGAAACCACCAATAAGTCGCATGCACCGCAACTGAGAAAACAGCCAAAAATGTTATTTTGGTCGGATTGGTCAATTTTATGTTTTTGATAGAAATGGGTAGTTTTATTATCATTCTATCATGTCTCAAAATTTGGGATCATAATTCGCCCCAAAAATACGTTTTTTTAGCAATTTTAAAATGAAGTCCTCATTTTCACTTGATTCAAATTTACCGCCTTATGGAGTGTTTATAGAGTGCTTTTGTTATGCCTTTATTCATTCCCGTCTAAGTTAAAAATTCATCAAGGTATTGAATTCATTTTAGGGAAAAATAAAGAATAGGTCCAAGTCCTAAGATGCGCCTAATTTTAGCCTAATCTGATAATCCCTTCATACCGTTTGCTATGGACTACTGAATACCCTGCTGAGCTTTGGTCATGCGAAGAGAGCTCAAGCTGAGCGTTCTTTTGTTCTGAAGTTCAAAGGTTCTTTTCTCTGAATGGAGGTTATTGATTTCTAATCATCTAATGTGTTTTTGAGGGGGTTAGTGTAGAGGAATTTCGATGAGTCATATACCATTGGAAAGCTGAGAATATATACTTTCAGATGAGCTATAAAACAGAAAAATGAATTTTGGCGACTTATTGGTGGTTTTGAGGCAGCAGGTCACATTTAGTACATATTCGTCATCTTTACCTAATAAATGCATAAAGTGCAGACGAATCATTTAATTCAAACAAATAAGAAATGCAGGCAGTGAGCGACTGCAAGGCGGGCATAAACAATTATCGAAATGATGACATGATGACATCATCACACCCAAGACAATTGATGCGCACATCATCCATGAATAGTAGTACTATTCACGGATAAAGACCTCACAATGAACTTCTCATAGACATGAAGCCAGTTGGAATATTTCATCACATGATGTGCAATAAACCAATCAACTGCGCAGATTCTAGTTATAAATAACATAATCAGCAAAGACCCCAAATGTTTGCCAGGATGGTACCATTTTCCACGTTTCTAAATTATTCCTATGACAACACACTACCTGAAAGTAGATGTACTCTTGTGTCATCTTGTGCCCAGCAGAAGGGAGTGAATACAAATTTCTGTCAAAAATTCTATTTTTTTAATTCTGGTAATGAAAGTAACGATTTTGAAATACAATAACCCAATACCAGGGCTTCACACAAACTTATTGTGTAGGGGTTCCGGACTGAAATTTTGGGGTCAGTATGCATTGAGCTGTCTGAAAATTTCTTAATTTGGGGGGGGGGGGGGGTACAGACCTAGATTTAGGCACCTACATCTATGTACCCTGGGCGCATGTTAATATCAAGCCGTGTGTGCAATATGGGTAACAGACACATGAAGAAAAAAGGGGAAACAATATTCCATAAGTGTGCATTCAGGATATTGTATGCTCCTAAGAACTACACATGTTCTGAAATAGAACTTGCAACTACCTTCATTAAGTAGTCTGGTAAACACTGTACTAGGGCTGAGTCATAAGGTTTAACCAACGTTTAAACAACTGCAAGAAGCAAAACTGTTTTTTGTTTTGCAAAACATTTAATCGTTTAAAAAAAAAAACAGAGAAGAACCTTCCACACAACTGCCAAAATATTCAGAGAAGTCATATCTCACACCTATGAAATGGCCTGCCAATGTCCATATTTTCTTAAAAGTGGTTTAATTTGGTTGTTAACTAAAAATAAAGAGATATTACCAGTTCCTTCTTGGCTCAGAAAGATCAAGTTTCGAATGATACTGTGTGATGTTTAGCATATCAACACACATGAAAGCACATATGTGGGAGTGTACTGAACAGTTAGTACATTCCCACATATCTGCTTTTGTATGTGTTGATATGCTACATGTAAGTATCACACGGTATCACTCGAAACTCGATCTTTCTGAGCCAAGAAGGAATTGGTAATTTCTCTTTATTTTTAGTTCACAATCAAATTAACCACTTTTAAGAAAATATGGATACTGGAAGGACATTTAATGGATGTGAGATATGAATTTTACAGATTTTTGGCAGTTGTGTGGAAGGATTTTTTCCTCTATTATTTTTTCATCACACACTAATCTAGATCTAATTCTGAACGGTTAAACGAAACCGCCCGTTTTTTAAAAACGGTTAAACGTCTAGCAAAAAAAAAAGTTAATGACTCAGCCCTACACTGTACAAAGGGACATATCTCACCTGTAATTCAGTATCCTGATTAACCTGTTCACCATCCTGTTCGTTCACACTTCTCACTTCATTTTCTCCTCCATCTTCACCATTTCTGTCATTCAAATGTTCAGTATCATCTCCTTCGTTATTGTGAACAGCACCATTTGTTTGTCTCCATTCATGACTCAAACTGTTTTCTTGGACTATGCCTTCTTCTTTGCTTTCATCATTGTTTGATTCACCAGGCTTGTTCACAGTGCTACTGCCCACATTACCTACTCCATTTTCTTCTGGATTGGTAACCCTCGATTGCTCTGCAATATAGTAATGAAATCTCTCTTCCTCAAAGCTAGCAGCCACTGCATACACTGAGCTGCTGGCAAGCCTTGATGTTGCAGGAGCTGCATCGCTACTGCCACCTTGCTCAGCATGGTTTGTAGAAGTTGGACAAGTTCTTGCAGGATCAGCTGCAGAATCTGCACCTGTCCTTAAGGTAGGCACAACAGATGATACACTCTCTGAGGCGGTTGCCTCCTGGTGTTGGTCTAAACTTGACATTGTATGTCTCCCTCCATTATCAGGCACAGTAGATGACACTCCAGAGGCACTCTCTGCAACAACAGTAGCCTGTGGCCTCACATCATTGTCCACCCTGAGTCTAGGTGACGATGGCTGAGGACTCTCCATCTTGTCCCTGTTACTCTGCACAGTTCGAGGTGAGCAATGCCCAACTTGCCTAGTAACACCGCTAGAGGGTCTGACAAGCCCTCGACTTGACTTACCACCAAAGACTGGAGATCTTATGGAGCTGCTGGATTGAGACTCAGCAGGAGTGGACCTTCTTGGTGACACTGTTGCTGTCAAAGGAGTCCTTGTGGTTGTGTTCCCAGGAACAACCTCCACATCAGCATCACTTTCATCTGAACTTGATAATCTAATCTTAACCTCTCTCTTCTCACTCATATCAGATTTGCTTATCCATTCTCCAGTTGTACTCTTCTGTACTGGAGAAACCTTACTGACAAGAGCCCTCGAACTTGATACCTCATCGGCAGTCTTCAAACTTACTGATCCAGTTGTCCTTGCATTATTCTGCACACCTGATGACTTACTAACAGACCTTGTCCATTCCACTTTAGGCTTAAATCCTGCAGGTCTTGCTTCTGCCTGTTGCTTTCCTGTGACTGTCTTCACTATATTAGCATCATTGTTATTATGAAAGACTTTACTCAGATTCCCTAACTCTGTTCCCAGGGGCTTTACCAATCTGGCCTGGTTGCCTGCTTCTGGATCATTCTCCTGGCTGTGTCCTGCATTTTCTTCATCAGAGGACAGCTGCCACTGGAAGATTTTCTGACCTCTTTTCTTGTGGACGATGGTGTCCTTGACATGAGGTCCTACCATGACAGGCTTTCCCAGTTCAATCCTGTGCCTCTGCTTGGCTTGTGCCTTGAGGAGACGTAACTTGTACTGGCAAAACAGTCTCAGAATGACAGCAGTATAGGCATTTGGCAAGACTCCAGGAGGCGTCAGGAATGGACTCTTATGATTAGGCTGTGTAAATAGAGAAGAAGATCAAAGTCTGTTGATGAAGTCATATCTAAATGAAATATTCATCTTGTTTTTTTTCATACTTTGCTACTTTACAGATTATAAAAACAATTTTCAATTTGAACTAAAAAAAAATAATTAAAAAAAAAGAACTTAGAAAAGATTTTTCAAATTTTGTGATATCCTGGATGTTCAACTATCAAAAAGTACATTAATTCAATAGTCAAAACTGTTTCAAATTTGGAGACTCAATGTCCAAATCCAGTTTCATTCTCAATGTATTCCTGTAAATCCATACTCAAAATGTAATTCAGTTACAATCTCCAATGTTTAAAAAAAAAAGAGTGGATCTCCACGTTCATTGCATTCTACACAAACTTACCTTTCTGTATTCAGGAATATTGCCATCATTGGGATAGACCACAGCCAGAAAGATAAACAGAAGAGAGATATGCAATTACGAAAGTGACTTATTTCAAATAATTTCCTTGAAAGGATACCATAAGAAATGTGTTTGAATGAGCTATGCTATAGTTCAGACATGATACCTCATTGGCTTTTGTGTACCAATCTAGAGCAGTTAATGAGAAAAAAGCAAAACTTTTAACATGATAAAAATAACTTAAATACAGTCAACCTGGCACTAGTCAACATCGCACTAGTCAAATTTCAGAAAGTCGAAGGAGAGCATATTCAGACCGAGTCAGTAAAAACCCTGTGTTAATTTCACCACCTATTACCTTTTGAAGTGGAATGTACACTGTGAGTTAAGACACATGTCCCTTACCCTCCCAATGCCAAACAATATATACATTGCCTGGGCCAGCTGTCCCCCACAACCCCAGGGAGTAAAACTGCTGGTTTTCACATAATTCCGTTTAGATGAGGGGGAATGATAGAAATCTTGTTTGGTTGGTTGTTTGGTTATTTTACTTGACTGCTAAGTAAGCATGTGTATGTTTGTTAGTAAACAACCAGGGGACCGAAGGCTTTAAGCCCCCTCTGAACGACTTGGTAATGAGGATTACTACCTTACCAAAGGGCATCAGCACATCCACTTGGTTTCAAATCCGAGAACTCCAGGTTACAAGACCACTGCTCTATCACTGAGCCACAGCGCCTCTTTTTTTACCGAAATTTCTAGCGTGAACTCACATACGAGTATGCACAACTACACACATACTCTTGGGTCCTTCTAATCGTATCTCTGGTTTTTAATAGCATTTCAAATACAAATTTTACTATTATAACTGTTGTTTATTATAGATTTATTAAAAATTACAACAACCGTTTGATAAAAATATTATTCCTCCCTTGAAAAGTGGGGGTATACTTGTACATGCCAACCTCCCCCCCCCCTTTCTTAAAAGTGGGGATATATACCCCCCCCCCCACCCCGGATTTATGCCAATGTTCTTTACTTTTGTTTGTTCGAAGTAGTATCTTTGAAAACACAAAAACATGAGAAAACAAAACAGTCACATATGGAAGCAATTAGGAAAGGCAATATGTTACCTGTGATCTACAAGTTGTACCCCTGCATTGTCTGTGAATCTTTGGGGAAAGTCAATGAATCCCGGATCTTGAGAAGGGGGTGCACTGCTGTTCTCATTGTCATCCTCACTGGATTGGACTTCTACATCGACCTCTGACCCCTCGGAGTCTGGTTCCTGGGCTAGCCGTGGAGCCTTGGTCCTGTTGTTGTTGGTCCTGGGTTCAGAGCTTTCCTCGCCGTCTCGTTTCCTCTTTCGCAAGCTGAGCCTGGTTCTTCTGGAATCCATAGTGGAACTGCCACTTCAATACAAATATAATTAAATGTGAATTACCCAGCAGTGCTCACAGAACAGCCCTGCTATAAAGCTATTCTCTACACAAGGAATTATACAGGCACTTACCAAAATTGCATCGTGCGCAGAAAAGCCATAACAAATCTGGGGCATTTTAAAGCTCTTCTAATGAAAATCCAGTTGTGGCACTCTGTTTTGGAGTTACTGTTACCTTCATTGTAGATCTATGGTTTTAAAGGAAAATGCAACCCAGGCATCAGTCTGCTCTTAGTGAATAAAGATGACCAAGAAGAGTAAACAGTGAAAGTTTGAGCAAAATCGGACAATCTGTTGAAGAGTTATGAATTTTGCGAGTTTCAGTAAATCCCTATTATGGGAATCCTTGGGTTGGCAACTTTACCAGCATCTGTGATGTCATTGTGGACAACTCTCAATTCATTTTGTACATAATTTTTCCAAAAAATTGATTTATATGAAATTTCAAATAAAGAATCAACATAATTCTTCCCAAAATAAGTGGAGAGTTGTCCACGATGACATCACAGATGCTGGCAAAGTTGCCAATTCAAGGATCCCCATAATAAGGATTTTCTTAAACTGTCAAAGTTTATAACTCTTAAACAGATTGTCCAATTTTCATCAAACTTTCACTGTTACACTTTTCTTGTTCTTCTTCATTCACTGGAAGCACACTGATGCATGGGTTGCATTCTCCTTTAAATAATGAAGCATTTTACAGCATATTTTTTGTCTTTCTTTGATTTATGAGAGAACGCCTTTTGCACACTCACATCAGCATAAGGGCCTTCCTGCACTGATGAGATGAATCTAAAAATTTACGAATTAAGAAGCTTTCAGTATCACTCCATGGAATGAATTGAATATCCAAGTGATTCTGTCTACAAGAAACAAGTAAATGCCAAGACTTTTGGTACGTGAATTCAATTATTGGATCATAGTAAAAGCAGGTTTACAAGATATGATTTTTTTTTTGTCTTCAGTGTTGAATGACAGGTTATGAAAGCCCCCTATCCATAATTCCACCTGGCTATTGCCCTCTGCTCAAGATCTTAACTGACTTACCCTCTCTCTTCCTCTTGACTGTGTGTTGATTCAGGCTGAGGCTACAAGAAAATAAACAAGGAGAGGGAAAAAAATGTTTTTAAAACAACATATCACAGAAAAGCAAGTCAAAATTAAAGAGAAGCTTGCATTCTAGGAAAGGTGAAAAGTAATTTGTGAGCTTTCTCTTTCTTTCTATGTCAGTTAGAAAGAATATCACAGTAAAAATGTCCCCAGAAAGGATTGCTCTTCAAATGCCCAAATATATGACGAGAAAAAGCTGAAAAGTTTGGGGGTAGTATTAGTGTGTGGTCCCATATACTCATTTCTTTGTGCAGTGCAAGTACATCTTGGAGAAAGTAGGTGAATTTCTTATCAAATCTCACACTGGACACCTGTGTTTATAAACTAAACTAACTCTTCCAGCTGCT
The DNA here is from genome assembly GCA_029962745.1 of Echinometra lucunter. Taxonomy (NCBI): domain Eukaryota; kingdom Metazoa; phylum Echinodermata; class Echinoidea; order Camarodonta; family Echinometridae; genus Echinometra; species Echinometra lucunter. Next base: position 3,240,274 of record CM057159.1, read on the forward strand.
TACGAAAAGTTTCTTTCACATTACGACTGCATGACCAGTTCATCTTTAATGAAATAATGATAATTCTGATCAGTTGATTAGTTAATCCATTGCCTACTGCATTCACTCATGCCTATGAGTTAATACAGGAACCATCCGTTCCCGTGGGCAACAGGTTAAATGTTTAAACACTTATGCAGTTAAACTTTCACTTTATGTTTACAGCTGAGAAAATTTATGGTAGTGGGAACATTATAAGCACTCTGAATATAGATTTATGACCATTTCTACAGCATGAAATTACAATTATAACTATCGAAATATGATCAAAAATGTTTTATCAACCCAGGGGAATCTCATTAGCAATGCCATTCTCCCTGAGGGCCCTTTATTTTATTTTCTCATACACATCACTTCTTACCTCATAGCCCTGATAGGATCTCTGACTATCAACAAACAATTCTTGTGAAGGCTGGTCCTCGTCTTCCATAACCTCAAAGATATCTATGCTTCCCTCTTGGCTATCACGGCCCTCTAGAGGGCCTACTTTAGCGATGGCTCTGTTGCTGGATTGAGTTGGGTAACTGCTCGAGGCTTTAGGTTGCTGTCCTGGTGTTATCTCCTATAAGAAAAGACCCAACATAGTATCCAAACATGGTATCCAAACATGGTATTGCAAATCAGGCACATCATGGGTACAAACAATTCAAAAAATAAAAAAATGACTGCATAACATTCGTACCATAATTTCATTTATTTCCATCATGTGCAGTGATAAGACAAGCCATCACTGAAACCATGCAATCCAATAAGACCTCTACCAGTTACACAAGATAAAAAATTATAAATATGTAGATATAGATATACCATTACTGTTCCAGTTGTGGAAATCAACCAAATAAATCTGCACTGCATGATAAACTGATATGTTGGCTCAGTAGGCAGAGCGTCCGCCTCACAATCGGGAGGTCATGGGTTCGAACCCCGGCAGCGTCATACCAGTTGCTGCTACCTTCTTTGGCGTTCAAGAATTGAAAGGGACAGAGCAACGTCAATCTGGCGCTGCTTAGTGGCTGCCGGGCCCATGATCAATTGGGCAAAAAGAATTTCCACTTTCGGACAATAAAATTTTGAGATTTTTTTTCTTTTTTTTTTTAAACAGTGCGAGGCACAAGTAAAATCATTTCTATTTCCATAAAAATAATAACTTACCTCCTCATCTGACTGGTCTAGGATAGAGGAGCTTACAGACGTATCGTCATCATCACCATTTCCTTCTTCATCGACATCCTCCACCATATGACAACCCGCCTCGTCTGCTACACCCCTCTCCTCCTCCTCCTCATCACTGATATCAGTGACATCGCTATCGTCCCCTTCCCTGCTTCCATCATCACCTTGATGAGTGTTCTCACGAGATGCACTACTCCTCTTGCTCGTCTGGGCTTGTGCCTCTCCATGGACTTCCACAGCATCTTCCAGGCCTGAGGATCCCTCGTCACTCTCTCCTCCAACACCATTGTTGGTTTGCACCCTTTCTTCTCCCTCACTATCCTCGTTGCTGATTACATCGTCACTGGTTGAATTGGTGACAGATGTCACCTGCATGTCTTGACGACTCAGCTCTATGGCTCTCTTGAAATGAACATCACAAGATACAATTCATGTACAAATAAATAATCCAGCATTCTGTTACATCTTAATTGTAAGGTGCAATGGCAAGCAAGACAAATTTCAAATTATACATAAAATGTCAAAATTGGGGGATTGCATAGAAAAATATGGAGCAATAATAGGAATTTTCCAGTTTGACGTTTTAGACCAGTATGGAGAAACGACAGAATCTCTCCAAGCTTCATATATGGTGGAGATAGTCATATTTTCATTTCTCTCTACTTATTTCTGCTTTAATCAAATTTTCATAATTCATTTCTCTCAATTTTCTGTTCTCAATCTATACAACTCTCCATGAAGATTGGATTGCCATTTAATCAGATAAAAGAAGTTTTCCTCAAAATAAAGTGATTCCATTTCAGGATAAAGAACTTACTTGGAATTCTTCCTCCTCACGTTGTCTTACTGCAATGTAAAGGGGGGAAAAAATCGGAAGAGATATTCAATACCAGATATTATACTAATTGCATAACAAAGCAATCTCCCCCCCCCCCCAAGTAATATTGAAAATAACCAAAAATAACCAAAAGACATACAGAAACTCACATGTAGATGACGTCAATATTCAGGACCAAATCATACACCAAAATGCTGAACAACAGCTGCTGTGCAGTACTTCCTGTATCATATGCTTTTTACTGTAGTATGCTACCATCAACATATTACATATTCGAATGGGCAAGACCAAGTTACTTTGTCCATACGTTACCAACCACATCCAATGATTTAGCACCTCTAATGATTGTATAAAGCCGGGAGTCAAAATGACCTAGAATTTGTATTTAAAGAAATATCAAAATTTACATCCATGATCCATGAGGTGATTTCAAGATAAACATCCATTTTTTGGGGGTTATTTTTTTAATGCAAAGTTAGCTTGTGTTTGAATTACTTTCATTTTCTGAACAGGAGCAAGTAATTCTGTCAACTTGAAGAAGTCTTGTGCAATCTTATGTTAGATGGGTATCTTAGTTGGGTACAAAGGAAAATAAAAAGTTAGATTTGGCTCACTTCTTTCTGCTTCCTCTTCTTGCTGTCTGCGGAGCAACTCTCTATTGCTTGGACGGCTGTTCCTTTGATTGTCAGTGCTTGTCGTACTGCTACTAACCATTCCCATGCATTCAATCTGTAAACATTTTTATCGAGTTGTTAGTAAAAGGCAAATGAAAGAGGTGCTCAAAATTCCCAATTTGAGTTTGTTTGATATCTAATCAAAACCAACTTCTTTGGAATTTCCTAAAACTTCCTCATATATGTTTCTCTGATTTTTTTCCTGGTTTTAATAAAGCAACATATTTCAGGTTGGACCGTTTGTTTAAAATCAAATGTTAATAGACGAGTTTGCATAGAAAAGTGATATGTTCAATTGTTCATTGTTCACATTTAATTCCTCCCTGTATGTAACATGCAGATATTTTCCAATGTCCCCTCATCTAAAAAGCAAGTGCCTACCGAAAACTGAAGTTCTCCACTGCAAATTCAAAAAGGAGGTTTATTACCATGGTTTAAGCCTCTGCCGTGAACCAAAATAAGCATAAACAAGTGTAAATATATAAAGCATATATAAAGCATGTTACTGTCCACCCACTGGTCAAGAGGACAAGATTCAAACAATAGTTTAAATCTATACCATAGTTTGAATATAAATCTCTTTCATGAATTCATGCAAACAGCTTCAGAGCTGTAAGATACAGTCTCTTCAACCACACATTTAAAAAAACAAATTTTGGTTTTGTTTGTTTTGCTTGTCATTTTTTGTTCATTTCTTGCCACTATCTACAACACCTGAATCCCATTTTCTTGTCTCGCTTGCTCTACTTATCCCGATCCACCAACATAGAAACCACTTGCCTCGTCTTCATCTCCATTCTCATGCCTTCGTTGAGCACTCCCTTTGCCATCTCCTTGATTCCTCTCCCTCTCCCTGGGATTCCATGAGGAACATCCCTCCACATCCTGCTGATTGCTGGTATCAGCAAACGTGAGAGCCACAGGCTTACGGTGTATCCGCTTCTTACCCATCCTAATCTAAACGCTAAAAGAGATAAAATTTCAAATGCTACTAGGGTGGCATTCTAAAACTTATTCCAATAGGCCTGTTTACTACTTCTATGCTTACTTGTTGAATAAAAGTAATTCAAAATGAAACAATTTTGTGAACTTAAAACATCTTTTCTTGTTATAAATCTGAGTACATTACCAGCTCCATCATTCTTCCTGCTGGCCATTTCATAGATACTGTAGGAAAGTGCTATTCTGACCTAGATCTACATGCATGCTTGGTTGTGTACAAAGGTCCACTTACATGTAGACATATGTACAAGCTTATCTGAGATAAGCTATACACTTGTACTCCATAGTCATCATTACGGTGGAAAAGCTTCAATAGCGTTTGTGTGTATTGCCAGGTGTTTTGGCTTGGTAGAAAATCATACATCAGAGGAAAATAATTATTTAAAGACATTCAGTCATGGGCTTTCATGGGGAGTCGATCATAATTTGCTGACGCCAGACTTAATGAAAAGCACTGGAAATATCTGTAATAGAGCTACATTTCTGGAGCACAGCAAAACAAGCTGTCCCACCATAAACATTCTTTGGCCTGCTTCGGGCATTCTCGGGCCAGAGAAAGTGAGATAATGACTTTGCCATATTGGGCATGAAGGGTGGAATATACAGAGCATTACATTATGTTGGTCATAAAGCTCATAGTGCTGGCTGTTACTGGGTAACTTCTACTTCTACTTCTACGTCAGTACTTGACAGGATCCATCAGTCAGGACGTTGTGTCAAGGGAGAAACTTGTCTGGCAAGGTGCTTGTGCGCAGAGTAGTCAGTTGGTGCTTATGTACAATGTGCAAGTAAAAACATCTCGGCCATCAGTGGCTTTTTTTTAACAAAGCTCCCTGGAAGGTTCCTGCCGTGGTAGAAACCAGGATTTCATGGGGGAGCATGTTCCATGCCACAACTGTTCGCGGGAAGGAGTTGTGATACAATTGAATCAGGGTGGTGATCAACTGGAATTTATTTGGGTGATATTGCCTTGTGTTACTCTGGGTCAAGGAACTGGTCTGGATTTATTGCAACAAGGCTATGTTGGATCTTGAACAAGAGGGTGAGGCATGCAGCATCTCTGCATTTCTCCAGGGTGTCCCACTGAAGATTTTCGATCATGGCAGGCACACCTTCAGTATGGTGGTATTTCTGGAGAAAAAATCGTGCTGCACGTCGCTGAACGGCTTCGATGGGTAAGCACCCACGGTGTCAAATTCCCCATGAAAGCCCACGACTGAGCGTCTTTAAAATTTAATTTTCAACTCTGAATCCCCCAATTTGTGGCATATCAAGAATTGAAGAGTCCCTGAATCAGATAATATAGCAAATTTAAGATATTAAATGTTGTTTATGGCAATTTTGTTGTCTGTTTTTTACTGCTGCAACGGTGAATGTTTGCTACATTCCGACACACATTTGGCCCTATGATGAGTGCAAAGGTCGTGCAAAGGCAGACAAGATTCGTCTTGTAGAGACGAACACGTCTGTCTATTCCAAGCTCAAAAGTTGCACTGACTGAATCTTGGCAGTGCTCTACTGAACAATGCATGCCATGTGCATTGACCATTGTCATGCACTTAACATAATTAATGCTACTGGAATGTACATGTAACAGGTGTGTAGGTGAACAGGTCTGAATGTGAATGTGAATGGGGCCAAATCTCTACAATACTCCCCATCTTATGAGGCGAGAGCCTACTCTCGACTTAAAACCTACATGTAACTATAAATTAACCTGAGCATCGTATTCAACTTGAAACAGTCTTCCAAATGGGAGAGATAAATGATTACTTAGGTAAACAAGTATACAAAAAAAGAAACAACTTCCTTTGAAAAAGTCCTGTGATACCTTACACAATTACATGTATTAAAGAAATTGTACAAGGCAAACATTGACCAGGTATATGCAAAAAGCTGTCATACCCCCCATGCCAGATTTGATCATCGGGCAAGCCCGTCCACAAATAATATGCAGGGGCTTCTCAACCAATAATGGTCTATGCCCCCCGATCTAACTAGTTAGAGAGGCAGATGCTCAATGCTTCAACCTATAATTGTGCTATATGTTCTTGTTTTTTCTTTTTCAATTACAAATCAAAACACCATGAGATTGAGCAGTCTTGTATGGAAAAATGTTAACAGTGTTAGGAAGGCATGAAAATAACAAAAACAGAAATTAGTGTGCCAAAGGGGAAAAACCAGACGGCTCCAGTGGAGAGCCACATGGCTCGATGGGGCCGGGAGACTCTATAAAGGGTAAACAGATAGTGCATTTAAGTTACACCCAGGAGAACTGAGGGGAGATAGAAAGAGCTAAGTATCCCTAACTCCCGAGCCCAAATGGCTCTTTCAACTTTCTCTGGGAATGTTGCAAAGCTCGGACAACAGTCCAGTCATGGCCAAAATATGATGCCACCCAACACAAGAATTCTCCTAAGAGCCGAAGCAGTTCGGCAGCGGGGGATTTTCCTGCACCGGACATGGGCAACACTAGAAGATGGCCATATACATGCTAATTGACATGCACCATCCATAGACCACACACGAAATAGAGGTGATGATGTGAATGATATGACTCAACATTCAAAAAATTGGTATTAATCGAATGAACTGTTAGAGAGCAAAGATAATCCCACAAACATTGGGAATGCCACAAGTCCCATCTGTTGAAATTATGCATCTAACCATTTATCTATTACGCAACATGATGCATGTACTAAGACGTTGGCAGATGAGTTCAATGAAGGCTTCAATACTTTATACAGAAGAATTAATGGGATTGAGTTATCCACAATAACTGTAAGGAGGTAAAGCAGTAAATTGTGTTTGGGGCATCAAATTTAGAGCCTGAATCCCAACCAACATAATTCTTTGAAAAGGTTTGTTCTGTTGACTGGATTCCTGCCTGAACTTCTAGTCATGTCAAATCAAGAATCCAAAAATTTAATGCAAATCCTTATTCATAAAAAGAAGAAGGGAATATGATAAGTAATTCTTGAAGATCACAGGCTCCAGTCTCTTACAAGGAGGCTACTGAAGATGTTAAGTATCCTTATGAATGTTGGGGAGCCCTTTCATGAGGTATAAGAATAAGCACTAAGTTACCTGCAAGGATGGGCTCAGTGTCAAATTCTATTAGAATACTTTAGAAGATGTGTTAATTGTTTTTCGACCAACCCTAAACTGTTGACCCAAAGATCCTGAGCTAATGTGAACTAGTGGCAAACATTCAGTACAAGAATGAATGCAATGAAAGTAATGAAATACAGGAAGAACAAAGCCACAAGGCTTGATGTACACATATCTGCCATGCTTGTTATATCAGCATGTCCAAATATTGTAAAATATCTGACATAATATTCATATATGAATTAATTGGCTACTAAAATATTTCCTGAGAATAAGTGGGAAATACCGTAACAAGTTTTTGGTTTACAAAATAATGATCGAAAAGTTGAAAACTAATATGATATTTTTGCCATTATATAAGGTGACAGAAAGAGCAGTTCAGAGTATGCTCTAAAAAGTCTAATGGAATAAAAACTGGACAGCAATGTGTCCTTGTTGTTGTCTAAATTATTAGAAAGTGCAGTTCATGATAAGCTCTATAAAATCTTATAAAGCAAACAAGTTTTTATAAATCATGTGGAAGTCTAGTCTCCCCATTGTGATCAAACTTATTTTATCACAAGGGCAGTCTGGTTTCCAGGGTTAAACAACATTCTTCAACCAAAAAGTAAGCTGGTAAGATATAAGTAACTGGAAAGTGCTATGTTGATATGAAGTCAAGCACCGTGTATTATCAGAAAAGTAACATGGTACATTGATACTGACCTCCAAGGTCAAGGGGTTGTAAATTTGCAATGATTGAGGTATTATAGCAAATGGAGTCCAATTCCTACCTAACTTGGTGGAAAACAGTTCTGCCATTGAAAATATTATTGTTTATTAGTATAACTGCAATTATTAATGAAATAGATTTACATGTATTTTCAAACAAAAGTATATAATGAGACTCAATGTCTCTAATCCCCACACGTTTCACCGTGGGGGGATGTCCCATGTAAATAAATCTGTTCTGCGGCTGACACAGGTCTGGCTCCTTAACAAGAGGAAGCACTTTCCAATGTACATGTTAACTACACTTTCACTGGGGAATCCAAAACACAAATTCTGTTTTGACCTTAGGAAAAAAGTAGGTCAGGTCAGTATAACAAAAGATAATTCCAACAATTTCTTGCAAAGTAATTTGTGCTACATTTTTATTTTGAGAACTAAAGGTGATGTTTAAGAATTTCTGAACAAGGTTCAGTTTTTTGATCATGGACCCAATAATTTAATTAGTCAAAATATCAAATGTTGACCACATACTGAATGGGAAATTCCGTCACCTGGAACTGGCAAATTTGTTTTAGGATAACTTATTGTTGTAAGCCAGTGTTTAAATGGGTCAACAATGAACAATCCAACAATAAAATCAGTGCAGTTGCATTGGGTAAGGACCAGGAAATAAATAACAAAATATATTAAGAAAGAAATATAATTATTCCCTTTACCTGATCACCACTGGGCCAATAATCAACCAAAATAGCACAAGAGATTATTAGAAATAATTTTAGAAGTAAAAACCATCTATCTTCCAGGTAGCCTCTGGGCTGATAGCAAAACAGAATGCTTGGAAAGTGCCTTTCCCCGATCAAACACGATTCGAGGAGTCCATACCGGGACATCTCGAGTGGAATGACAGAACAAGGAGTCCTTGCTCCCTTCCGTCAAGAGCCAGTGATCTGCTGGATGATCTCCAACCAGACATCTCAGCCGCTTACCGCTAATAGGGGACATCTTGGCCCTTCTAGCGATGCAGGCTTCCTGAATGCATCTCAGCCGCTTAACACTAGTAGTGGGCTCCACGGTTGTTCTAGCAGTGCAGGCTTTCTGGATGCAAGCAGTTTGGGAGCTGGCTCCATAGTACATGTGTATCTGTTCCCTACCGAGGATGAGCTTGGGCTGTGCGATAGCGATATCGATACCGAATTTCTGTAGGAAATCTAGCCCAAGTATCATATCATCAACTGATGGGGCACAGAACACAGTCTCATCAAACCAGGTTTGACCTAGTTTGATGGGGACGGGGCCGACTTTCACTGCAGTAATCTTCTGATTTCGGCCCGCTGTCCGCAGAATGACATTTTTGAGGATAGATGGTGCTGGATCCAGGAGAGGAAGGAATTCGTCAGAGACTACAGTTACCTTAGCAGCAGTATCAACAACTGCTCTTAATTTTACACTACCAACTACAATAGGTACATAAGACATAGAGCTACTACTTACTTTACTGCTACAACTATCAATACTACTTACCTTACCGACAATAACTTCCTCTACAGGATCCAATCCATTGGCATACCTTTCAAAAAGATCTGCAATGAATAAACACTCATCTTCCCAAATATCGAAAGAATTACTTACCTCACTCTTGGGGTCATTGTGAGTGGGTTGACCAACCGAAGTATCAGGTGGGTCATCAACATTTGGCATACATGTACTTACTTGTTGGAGGCCTAATCCATCCCGGATCGGAGATCGGCCTCGCTCTCCGATCCTTTGGAGTTTTCCTGGGCCTCTGCAAAAGAAAGGGAAGAGCTGGCCCGAGACTTTTTCTGGGCCTCGAGGGTCTTCAAGGTTTTAAGCACCTCTGCCAGGGTTGTGTCAATACTTTCCATGTTTTTCTTTATATCACTTATATCTGTTCTTAAGGCAGTGATATCACTCCTTAGGCAACCTGTTTCTGTTTTTAGACTATCAATGTCATTTTCAGTACTAAACTGAAACAGAGTTTTACTTTGTTCTTCGGTAGAAGTGGAACTTGTATTAACACACTGCCTGGCAGATGGTGGGGGCCGAACTTGTAAAACTTCTGGCTCCGCACCCTTGGAAGTGTTGACAACACCCTGTTCATACCGATAGGTCTGTTCTGTAAGAAGGGGGTGACGACGATGACGCTGCTGGCGAGCCGTTTGAAATTCGGCTAAAGCCTCTTCTGGGAACCTACCATAATCAAAACGACGATCCATTGCCGACATGATAAACATAAAATCCAAATTGCCCTGATCCAAAAGGTTGGAGTAGTACTCCAATGCTATACCTTTAAGAGACCAGCACAGGGCATCCCGGCAGGTGGGACCATTCCAGCCACACGAGGAAGCGTAAGAAGTGAATTTGTTCTTAAATGCCCTCCAGCTTGCCTTGCCATCGAATGAGATCCCTTCTGGAAGGGTAGGCGGAGAGTAGGAAGAAGATTGCTCAAACGGATGATTTTGAGTAGGGTTAGGAAAGGATGGAGTTTGCTGTGGGCAAGGGGGGTACCACGGTTGGGAATCTAACCTCCCTGAGCCGAGCATCTGAGAAGACGGCTGTGAATGAGGGGGGTACTGTGGCTGAGAATCTCCCCTTCCTGTGTCGACCTTTCCAGAACCACGTTGCTGTAGGTGTCCCATGTCTTGGGGCCTTGATAGAGGGAACGGCCCCTGCAAAGGAGATGGAGTAGCTGGCACACCCACACGTATTTTCGTTGGGACGCCCGGGTAAGGTGTAAAATCAAAATAGTCAAGGAGCGCCACGGCTCCATCAAGGCGGGGACATTTCAAAAATAACTCCTTATCTAAGTTCCCACAATATTCTCTCCAATCTAAAATTTGGGTTGCTTTTGTTTCATCGCAAACCTTCAAAACCTCCGACTCATCACAAAAATTTATTCTTATTTTGCGAGAAAGAACCATAGTCTTATTATATTAGTCACAGGGTTAGTTATGACATACATGTAGGAGAGATTGCTCAATATCCAGGAAAATTGCCAGTCTTAAATGAAGAAAAGCACAAATGGTCAATGTTATTGATATTACCCTAAGTGAATCTAGACAGTACTAAATGGTCTTAATTACAAATAGGAAAAGTACAATATCAAAATGCCTAAAGTTACACTTAAATTTTCTTGATTTTCAACTACTATTCACTCCCCCTACAAAATTAAAAGAGTGGGAGTTCAATCTGACTGCAAATTACAGGCAGAAAGTTAATATAAATTCACTTTCTTAGTTTCTAATACTTAATTACTAATGTTTCTTGATTTCTTACTGTTTCTTGCTTGCTTACTTTATTAGTTTCATATTTAGTTTCCTACTTACTAAGTGTTCTTCTTCGATCTGACAATTTTCTGGCAGAAAATCAGTCAAAAATTCCTACACTTAATTTGATAAGTATAGGTAAAAAGTCAATCAAAAATTCCTACACTTAATTTGGTAAGTATAGGTAAAAAGTCAATCAAAAATTTACTTTCTACACTCAATTTGATTGACAAGTATAGAAAGTCAATCAAAAATTTTATTTTCTATACTTGAATTGATTGACAAGCATAGAAAGTCAATCAAAATTAAATTCTACACTTAAATAAGTACTCAGATAAAATTACAAAGTAAAGCTAGGCCTATGTAATTCTACACTTAAACAAGTACTGAAAAGTAGGACAAAAGTACTACGCTATAGTTACTTACTACAATATAATAATCACTAAGGTGTAATCCTTCTCAAACACACACTACACTTCCAATTTTCTTCTTTCAGCAAAAATTTGAGCTGGCCCCTACCACCACAAATTAAATTTGAAATAGAAAATTTGAAGAATCAAGTTCAGCTTTTAAATGTCAAGTTTACTAACCACGCCCACTTCAGTCTAATTTTGAAAGGGCAGAATGGCAGCTCAATGAAAAATTTATCCTACCTATCCCTAATTACTACCTCAAATACGGCCAAAATTACAAAAATATCACTCTCAACAGGGTATTAAACTATGTATGCAATTATTAATTTGAAACTACAGCCGGGGATAAGACAAATGTCGTCTGCTACGGCTTTATTTTAGTGGAAAATTTTTGCAAGAAATTTGGCCAAAATAAGCATTAAAATTTCAAATATGAAAATAAAAATATTCACAGGGTCTCTAAAAACAAGTTTTACAACGATAAATAAGTATGGGATAACAAAATATTACGATATAAACTCTAAAAACGGAAGTTGAAGAAATCAGAAATTGCTTCAACACAGGAGTCTATGTAAACAAAATGGCGGATTTTTGCCTATGCGATACACGTGTGCATACTACTCCCTACGCAAATTACAATTGCCGACTACGCCAATTGTAGTGAAATGGCCGAGAAATACTAATTAAACTATACTAAAATATGATGCTACCTTAATCTTAGCTTAAACTACTCTTACTTGAGTTACTACTTAAGCTCAGAAGTCCGCAGGAAAACAGCTACCCGATGGGGAGATCTCCCGAAGACAATTGGTGCAGGGTGCAGAGCTCAGACTTGGAGAGGTTTGTTCAAAGACATCCAGTAGATCCAAGCTCAAAAGTTGCACTGACTGAATCTTGGCAGTGCTCTACTGAACAATGCATGCCATGTGCATTGACCATTGTCATGCACTTAACATAATTAATGCTACTGGAATGTACATGTAACAGGTGTGTAGGTGAACGTCTCTACAAGACGAATCTTGTAGAGATTTGGCCCCATTCACATTCACATTCACATTCACACCTGTTCACATACACACCTGTATGTACATTCCAATAGCAGTAATTATGTTAAGTACATAACAATACACATGGCATGCACTGTTCAGTAGAGCACTGCCAAGATTTAGTCAGTGCAACTTTTGAGCTTGGATCTACTGGATGTCTTTGAACAAACCTCTCCAAGTCTGAGCTCTGCACCTTGCACCATCGGTCTTCGGGAGATCTCCCCATCGGGCAGCTGTTTCCCTGAGACTTAGAAGTAGTAACTCAAGTAAGAGTAGTTTAAGCTAAGTTATAGGTAGCATTATATTCAGGGTAGTTTAATTAGAATTTCTCGGCCATTTTACTACAATTGGCGTAGTCGGTAATTGTAATTTGTGTAGGGAGTAGAGTATTGTACATAACACGTGTATTGCATAGATAAAAATCCGCCATTTTGTTTACATAGACTCCTGTGTTGAAGCAATTTCTGATTTCTTCAACTTCCGTTTTTAGAGTTTATATCGTAATATTTTGTTATCCCATACTTATTTATTGTTGTAAAACTTATTTTTAGAGACTCTGTTGATATTTTCATTTTCATATTTGAAATTTAACCGCTTATTTCGGCCAAATTTTTTGCAAAAATTTTCCACTAAAATAAAGCCGTAGCAGACGACATTTGTCTTATCCCCGGCTGTAGTTTCGAATTAATAATTGCATACATAGTTCATTACCTTGTTTAAAGTGATATTTTTGTAATTTTGGCTGTATTTTAAGTGAAATTTTAGGTAGTAATTAGGGATAGGTAGGATAAATTTTTCATTGAGCTGCCATTTTGCCCCTTTCAAAATTAGATTGAAGTGGGCGTGGTTAGTTAAACTTAACAGTTAAAGCTGAACTTGATTCTTCAAATTTTCTATTTCAAATTTAATTTGTGGTGGTAGGGGCCAGCTCAAGTTTTTTCTGAAAGAAGAAAATTGGAAGTGTAGTGTAGGTTTGATAAGGATTACACCTTAGTGATTATTATATTGTAGTAATAGTAACTATACTATAGCGTAGTAATTTTGTCCTACTCTTCAGTACTTTTTTAAGTGTAGAATTACATAGGCCTAGCTTTACTTTGTAATTTTATCTAAGTACTTGTTTAAGCGTAGAAAATAAAATTTTGATTGACTTTCTATGCTTGTCAATCAATTCAAGTGTAGAATTTAATTTTGATTGACTTTCTATACTTGTCAATCAAATTGAGTGTAGAAAGTAAATTTTTGAATGACTTTTTACCTATATTTATCAAATTAAGTGTAGGAATTTTTGATTGACTTTTTACCTATACTTATCAAATTAAGTGTAGGAATTTTTGACTGATTTTCTGCCAGAAAATTGTCAGATCGAAGAAGAACACTAAGTAAGTAGGAAACTAAGTATGAAACTAACAAAGTAAGCAAGCAAGAAACAGCAAGAAAACAAGAAACATTAGTAACTAAGTATGAAAAACTAAGAAAGTGAATTTATATTAACTTTCTGCCTGTAATTTGCAGTCAGATTGAACTCCCACTCTTTTCAATTTTGTAGGGGGAGTAAATAGTAGTTGAAAATTAAGAAAATTTAAGTGTAACATTAGGCATTTTGATATAGTACTTTTCCTATTTGTAATTAAGACCATTTAGTATCTAGATTCACTTAGGGTAATATCAATAACATTGACCATTTGTGCTTTTCTTCATTTAAGATTGGCAATTTTCCTGGATATTGAGCAATCTCTCCTACATGTATGTCATAACTAACCCTGTGACCAATATAATAAGACTATGGTTCTTTCTCGCAAAATAAGAATCAATTTTTGTGATGAGTCAGAGGTTTTGAAGGTTTGCGATAAAACAAAAGCAACCCAAATTTTAGATTGGAGAGAATATTGTGGGAACTTAGATAAGGAGTTATTTTTGAAATGTCCCCGCCTTGATGGAGCCGTGGCGCTCCTTGACTATTTTGATTTTACACCTTACCCGGGCATCCCAACGAAAATACATGTGGGTGTGCCAGCTACTCCATCTCCTTTGCAGGGATCGTTCCCTCTATCGAGGCCCCAAGACATGGGACACCTACAGCAACGTGGTTCTGGAAAGGTCGACACAGGAAGGGGAGATTCTCAGCCACAGTACCCCCCTCATTCACAGCCGTCTTCTCAGATGCTCGGCTCAGGGAGGTTAGATTCCCAACCGTGGTACCCCCCTTGCCCACAGCAAACTCCATCCTTTCCTAACCCTACTCAAAATCATCCCTTTGAGCAGTCTTCTTCCTACTCTCCGCCTACCCTTCCAGAAGGGATCTCATTCGATGGCAAGTCAAGCTGGAGGGCATTTAAGAACAAATTCACTTCTTACGCTTCCTCGTGTGGCTGGAATGGTCCTACCTGCCGGGATGCCCTGTGCTGGTCTCTTAAAGGGATAGCATTGGAGTACTACTCCAACCTTTTGGATCAGGGCAATTTGGATTTTATGTTTATCATGTCGGCAATGGATCGTCGTTTTGATTATGGTAGGTTCCCAGAAGAGGCTTTAGCCGAATTTCAAACGGCTCGCCAGCAGCGTCATCGTCGTCACCCCCTTCTTGCAGAACAGACCTATCGGTATGAACAGGGTGTTGTCAACACTTCCAAGAGTGCGGAGCCAGAAGTTTTACAAGTTCGGCCCCCACCATCTGCCAGGCAATGTGTTAATACAAGTTCCACTTCTACCGAAGAACAAAGTAAAACTCTGTTTCAGTTTAGTACTGAAAATGACATTGATAGTCTAAAAACAGAAACAAGTTGCCTAAGGAGTGATATCACTGCCTTAAGAACAGAAATAAGTGATTTAAAGAAAAACATGGAAAGTATTGACACAACCCTGGCAGAGGTGCTTAAAACCTTGAAGACCCTCGAGGTCCAGAAAAAGTCTCGGGCCAGTTCTTCCCTTTCTTTTGCAGAGGCCCAGGAAAACTCCAAAGGATCGGAGAGCCAGGCCGATCTCCGATCCAGGAAGGATTAGGCCTCCAACAAGTAAGCATGTCAAATATTGATGACCCGCCTGATGCTCCGGTCGGTCAACCCACTTATAACAGCCTTGAGAGTGAGGTAAGTACATGTAATTCTTTTGATATTTGGGAAGATGAGTGTTTATTCATTGCAGATCTTTTTGAAAGGTATGCCAATGGATTGGATCCTGTAGAGGAAGTTATTGTCAGTAAGGTAAGTAGTATAATTAGTTGTAGCAGTAAGGTTTATGTACCTATTGTAGTTGGTAGTGTAAAATTAAGAGCAGTTGTTGATACCGCTGCTAAGGTAACTGTAGTCTCTGACGAATTCCTTCCTCTCCTGGATCCAGCACCATCTATCCTCAAAGATGTCATTCTGCGGACAGCGGGCCGAAATCAGAAGATTACTGCAGTGAAGGTCGGCCCCGTCCCCATCAAACTAGGTCAAACCTGGTTTGATGAGACTGTGTTCTGTGCCCCATTAGTTGATGATCATGATATGATACTTGGGCTAGATTTTCTACAGAAATTCGGTATTGATATCGCTATCGCACAGCCCAAGCTCATCATCGGTAGGGAACAGATACACATGTACTATGGAGCCAGCTCCCAAACTGCCTGTATCCAGAAAGCCTGCACTGCTAGAACGGCCGTGGTGCCCCCTACTTGTGTTAAGCGGCTGAGATGCATTCAGGAAGCCTGCATCGCTAGAAGGGCCAAGATGTTCCCTACTAGCGGTAAGCGGCTGAGATGTCTGGTTGGAGATCATCCAGCAGATCACTGGCTCTTGACGGAAGGGAGCAAGGACTCCTTGTTCTGTCATTCCACTCGAGATGTCCCCGTGTGGACTCCTCGAATCGTGTTTGATCGGGGAAAGGCACTTTCCAAGCATTCTGTTTTGCTATCAGCCCAGAGGCTACCTGGAAGATAGATAGTTTTTACTTCTAAAATTATTTCTAATAATTTCTTGTGCTATTTTGGTTGATTATTGGCCCAGTGGTGACCAGGAAAAGGGAATAATTATATTTCTTTCTTGATATGTTTTGTTATTTATTTCCTGGCCCTTACCCAATGCAACTGCATTGATTTGAGTGTTGTTGGATTGTTCATTGTTGACCCATTTAAACACTGGTTTACAACAATAAGTTATCCTAAAATAAATTTGCCAGTTCCAGGTGACTGAATTTCCCATTCAATATGTGGTCAACATTTGATATTCTGACTAATTAGATTATTGGGTCCATGATCAAAAAAAACTGAACCTTGTTCAGAAATTCTTAAACATCACCTTTAATTCTCAAAATAAAAATGTAGCACAAATTATTTTGCCAAAAATTGTTGGAATTATCTTTTGTTATACTGACCTGACCTACTTTTTCCATAATGTCAAAATAGAATTTGTGTTTTGGACTCCCCAGTGAAAGTGTAGTTAACATGTACATTGGAAAGTGTTTCCTCTTGTTAAGGAGCCAGACCTGTGTCAGCCGCAGAACAGATTTATTTACATGGGACATCCCCCCACGGTGAAACGTGTGGGGATTAGAGACATTGAGTCTCATTATTTACTTTTCTTTGAAATACATGTAAATCTATTTCATTATTAATTGCAGTTCTACTGATAAACAATAATATTTTCAATGGCACAACTGTTTTCCACCAAGTTAGGGAGGAATTGGACTCCGTTTGCGATAATATGTGACCTCAACCATTGCAAATTTACAACCCGTGACCTTTGAGATCAGTATTATGTTACTTTTCTGATAATACACTGTGCTTGACTTCATATCAACATGGCACTTTCCAGTTACATGTACTTATATCATACCAGCTTACTTTTTGGTTGAGGGATGTTGTTTAACCCTGGAATCAACACATCTTCTAAAGTATTCTAAATTTCTAATAGAATTTGACACTGAGCCCATCCTTGCAGGTAACTTGGTGCTTATTCTTATACCTCATGAAGAAAGGGCTCCCCAACATTCATAAGAATACTTTACATCTTCAGTAGCCTCCTTGTAAGAGACTGGAGCCTGCGACCTTCAAGAATTACTTATCATATTCCCTTCTTCTTTTTGTGAATAAGGATTTGAATTAAATTTTTGGATTGTTGATTTGACATGACTAGAAGTTCAGGCAGGAATCCAGTCAACAGAATAAACCTTTTCAAAGAATTATGTTGGTTGGGATTCAGGCTCTAAATTTGATGCCCCAAAGTTCCAAACACAATTTACTGCTTTACCACCTTACAGTTATTGTGGATAACTCAATCCCATTAATTCTTCTGAATATAGTATTGAAGCCTTCATTGAACTCATCTGCCAACGTCTTAGTACATGTATCATGTTGCATAATAGATAAATGTTTAGATGCATAATTTCAACAGATGGGACTTGTGGCATTTCCAAAGATTATCTTAAGTTTGCTCTCTAACATTTCATTTGATTAATACCAAATTTTCGAATGTTGAGCCATATTAATCACATCATCACCTCTATTCCATGTGTGGTCAACGGATGATGCATGTTGATTAGCATGAATATGGTCATCCTCTAGTGTTGTCTATGTCCGGCGCAGGGAAGTCCCCCACTGCCGAACTGCTTCGGCTCTTAGGAGAATTCTTGCGTGGTGGCATCATGGTATTTTGGCCAAGCCGTGCAACATTCCCAGAGAAAGTTGAAAGAGCCATTTGGGCTCGGGAGTTAGGTATACTTACATGTAGCTCTTTCTATCTCCCCTCAGTTCTCCTGGGTGTAACTTAATGCACTATCTGTTTACCCTTTATAGAGTCACCCGGCCCCATCGAGCCATGTAGCTCTCCACTGGAGCCGTCTGGTTTTTCCCCTTTGCCACACTTCTTTCTGTTTTTCTTATTTTCATGCCTTCTTAACACTGTTAACATTTTTCCATACAAAAGACTGCTCAATCTCAGTCATTAGGTGTTTTGGTTTATAATTGGAAAAGAAAACAAAACATATAGCACAATTATAGGTTGAAGCATTGAGCATCTGCCTCTCTGGCTAGTTAGATCGGGGGGCATAGACCATTATTGGTTGAGAAGCCCCTGCATGTTATTTGTGGACGGACTTGCCCGATGATCATATCTGGCCATGGGGGGTATGACAGCTTTTTGCATGTACCAGGTCAATGTTTGCCTTGTACAGTTTCTTTAATACAAGTAATTGTGTAAGGTATCATAGGACTTTTTCAAAGGAAGTTGTTTCTTTGTGTAGACTTGTATGCCAAGGTAATCATTTATCTTTCCCATTTGGAAAGACTCTTTCAAGTTAAATACGATGCTCAGGCTAATTTAAAGTTAGGTTTTAAGTCGAGAGTAGGCTCTCGCCTCATAAGATGGGGAGTATTGTAGAGATTTGGCCCCATTCACATTCACATTCACATTCACACCTGTTCACATACACACCTGTATGTACATTCCAATAGCAGTAATTATGTTAAGTACATAACAATACACATGGCATGCACTGTTCAGTAGAGCACTGCCAAGATTTAGTCAGTGCAACATTTGAGCTTGGATCTACTGGATGTCTTTTGAACAAACCTCTCCAAGTCTGAGCTCTGCACCTTGCACCATCGGTCTTCGGGAGATCTCCCCATCGGGCAGCTGTTTCCCTGAGACTTAGAAGTAGTTCAAGTAAGAGTAGTTTAAGCTAAGTTTAAGGTAGCATTATATTTAGAGTAGTTTAATTAGTATTTCTCGGCCATTTTACTACATGTTGTCTGTTTTTTACTGCTGCAACGGTGAATGTTTGCTACATTCCGACACACATTTGGCCCTATGATGAGTGCAAAGGTCATGAGTTCACTGCCGAATGTTGACTGGATTTTAGTTTTTACAACCGAACTGCCATGACTGCATAAAACTTGTAAAACACTCTCACTCCTCTCTATCTAATGTTAGGCTCTAAACTTACACTCACAGGAACTGAATTGATGTTTATTTAAAACAAAAACAATGTTAATGTTCTTCATTTCTTGACTTGGATCAATGTTCAGGCTTTACAGAACCAACGTTAAAAGTAGGGTCTATTATTAACTCAACTGTTAACGTTAGTGTTACATCTGGACGTGGACTAAGGCCATTTCGTACATCATGTTCCAAGGTTTATTTCAGAAGTTTTTATTCCATCTTTATCTCGTAACATTCACTAGATCTGTAGCAATATCGTGAGATATGTCACAAATGTTGACGTTCGTTTGATTCTGAGATTGAGAGAGAGACAGTGAAAGTGAACTTAACTTGAAAAACTGGCTAGATCTAAGTAACGAGCTGGCTGCGCTGCGGTTCATCGACATCGCTTTTCCAAAATTTCATACAATTTTTTATTAAATCAAAAAGTCGTAGAAGAAAAAAAGTGTTAAACTGACCTACTCAGTCGAAAATCTGGATTCAAAATACAATGTACAATGCCATAGTTACACGTGAATGTAGTCAGAAGACGTAAATTTTGTCTTTCTCCAGTCTCTGATGTACAGTTCCCACACATTGATTCGAAAGCAAAACATTATCGTACCGTTCATTTGTACGCACTTCCACACCACAGAAATAGAAGACGTCTTCTATTTCTGTGTTCCGTACATGGCAAGTGAGTCGTCGCAAATTGTTATCGCCCCTTTGTAATTCAGATTCATGAGAAATCGTCCAGCCCACCGGTCTGTCAGGCACATAGCGTTACAACTCTATGCACAGCATCTACAAGTATTTTTTTTTCTTTCTTTTTCTTTCTTTCTTTCACCTCTTCGTTTGTTTATCTTTGTGTTGTTTGTTTTTATTTTCGTAAATTGCCCATAGTTTTTGTAGAGATGCTTTGTTTTGTATTGTTTTGTTTCTTTAGTAGATCAGTTTTAATGAAACAAAACTATTCTATTTCTATCCCTCCGAAAGTCTGAGTCACCCTTCGGAAGTTTTCATGCATTCTTTGATTTTTATACTTGATTCCCCCCCCCCCCCACCGTTTTAACATTAATTTCAGCAGCACTACCGGTCTACATGGCAGTTGCATGGTTCAAATCATACCTACATGTATATGGATCAATCAAGCTCAATGTGTCATGTCACTAGATGAGTCAGTATATACTGCAAACTTATATGCCGCGGAGTCCACTGAGAATTAAATCACACACTTTTTCTTCAAATTTGATAAATCAACAAAATAATGATCAAATGACACCAATCTTTATCATCAAGAAATGTTTTGTTTTCTTTCTTTCACCCTTAACAGATGCATTTATTTGCAACAAAAATCTCACATTCAGTTACAAAGCAATATAACATTTTATAAATACAGTTTCAACATTTCAGGCAAATTGTACATTTTTCGTTTACCTTTTTTCACAAAGGCATTATTGTTATCGATTCGTATTTTAATTTCCTTCAAAAAAAGTAAACTACAGTCTTTTCTTCCTTTCAATCTGTTCCCTTTTCGCTCCTCAAAATCAACATTTTGTATATGCTCCAAAAGGCAATAGACGTGATATCATCAATACTTTTATTCTTGGTAATTTTTCAACAAAGTATTAATATCAAAGCAAAGGTCTACGTTATAAACATTCTTAACCATCATGAATAAATTATTTTTTAAAAAGAATGTTCATTTCGCATTTCAACACAACATATAGGTCTTCTGTGCAATTACAAGCTTCACACTTATCAGAATTACTAAGTTGCCATAAAAACAACATCCTCCTGGGAGGAATCAAGTTATACAGCATTTTGAAATTAAACTGTTTCAATTTGTTTTCTTTTGTATTTTCCAGATTTCTTTGAAAGATATTTTTTTTTTCAATTTATATAATCATTGGTTAAGTTTGTCCAGTATGATGGACCATCACTGCTTCTTTCATATGTTAATAAGATATGATAAAAAATTTTACTGGAACAAAACTTCTCTTGTTTTTCTTTTTGACGCACTGGTATTTTTGGAATTTACAAACTGGTTTCCTTTAAATTATTCATCCAAGCTTTCGGTACTGCCCTTTGTAATTTGGAATAATCAAATAGGGCTCTCGCCTTTGTTTTTTCAGCTTGAAAGTTTCTTTTAGTTTTGAAACAGAAATAAATTGACCTTCAATACAAATATCTTTCAAAAAAAATTATAATACTTGAACACCACTCTCTTTAGAAAAGTGGATGATTATCATGAACGATATATTTTGTAACATAAAATCTGAGTATCGGAATGAATATCATCCTTTTTGATATTTTCTTTCAAATATGACCAAGCTTTTATCGTTTCTACATAAAACCTTGGCAGTTTGTCAACATTTCAAGAAATGTTAATACCAAAGAATGGGGCCTATACAAAGTGTAAATCTGTACTATTTTATAGCCAGGGGGGGGGGGGGGGGGGGGGGGGGGGGGGTTGTGTCGGGTGCGTATACGTATCCCCCCAAAATCTGAAAGGTCCACTTTTTTTTTCTTCAAAAGAATGTATTTTGATAATAAGCCTCAAAATAATAATAAAATAATTTCATACAGTGGCGTAGCTAAGATTTCATTTTAAGGGGTAGTGAGGGGGTGGCGTGCAAATTACTTACTGAGCGCAGAAAAAAAAAAACCACCGCGCTCCTTAGGGGGGAGGGTGCAGGGAGGGGGGGGGAGTTAGCTCCGACGTTTCTTTGTCATTGTTCCTTGTCTGGCTACGTGCCTGATTTTATATCACTTATATACCCACTACTCCAGTGTTTAAAGTTAAAAATGTTTAAATATAACGCTTATCTCCCAAACATGGGTGTCGATCCCGGGGGGATGCATGGGGATATAGGCCTATCCCCCAAATATTTTAGATGGGGTGGCCTGTATCATCATCCCCCCAATAATTCACCTTCAAAACATGACATGACACCCTGTTTTTTTGTTGTTTTTTTTTAAAGGAAAGAAAAGGAGAAAAGGAGTAAAGAAAAATAAAAGAAACAGAAAGACCAGGGGAGGTTTCATGAAAGGACTTGTCGGATGTTTTATCCGACAAAGTCTGTTTTATCCGACAGTTGCCATAGTAACGATGCTTCTCAGCCAATCAAAATCAAGGAAAGATGTCAGATCTGACAACTTGTCAGACAGCAAATGTTGATGAAACGCCCCCCAGGGCCCCGTCTTACAAAGAGTTGCGATCGATTCGGATCAATCGCAACTTTGAGATTGATCGCAACTCCTATCTTTTTAGTACACAGTTGAGATCAGTCTCAAAGTTGAGATTGATTCGAATCGATAGCAACTCTTTGTAAGACGGGGCCCAGGAAGCCTTAAGCCCGCCGCACGCTATACGATCCGTCTGCGACTCGATTTTCGAACAAATGGCATTTGCATTAAATATGAAAGTTTAAACAAGTAAAATTATCTTATTTGAAGTTCTAAATAATGATAGGAATACTAAAATCGAAATTTTGGTTTACTGCAAGACTTGTGGTCGGAGTAATGGCTAAATCGGCTTCAAATCGTAGCCGATCGCAAGATTGCTATATGCCCTTACTATGATTCGGAATTGAATTCGCTTTTATTCCTACAGAGAGGCTCACAAATAGCCCGGAATTTCGATTTTAGTATTTATACAACTATTCAGAACTTTGACCATTAACATTTTACATGTCTGAATGTTCATATTAAATGTTATATAGTGGGGCGGCATAGCCGACCAATATTGTACATTTTGGGTGAATGGAACCAAAATTGGCATAAATATAGATATTATGTAACATAAACAAATTCAGATGAGGGGACATCTCAAATTCTGCCCATGGGGGCCGTGGGGGCCACCTTTAAAAAATGGTCACATAGGGGCACCTTTTCTTCATACACAGTCGAAAATCTGCCGTAAAAAGTTAATTTTAGGTAATATGACATCAGTAATTCATATTCGAATGTTTCAGGGCATAAATATTTCTGAAAACACAATTTAGGGGCTCAATTTGATAAAAGGGGCTATTTTTTGAAAAATCGAAAATACCCCCCAGTTTACATCTAAAAAGTACCAGATTCGGCACACAGGTAGATTGATACATGATAACCAGATTTAGATGTGGAGACATCTCAGATTCTGCCCTGACCGTGGGGGCCATTTTGAAAAAAAAATGTTGCAATGGGGGTATTGTTTTCTATGAACACAGTCCAAATGAAATGTGACAAATGAAATTTAAGTTATATAGCATCAGTAATCCATATGCCGATGCTTCAGGGCTGAATATTTTATAAATATGATTTAAGGGCTTAATTTGATAAAAATGAGGGCTATTTTAAAAAAAATCGAAAATAGCCCCCAGTTTACTTCTGTCTTGGAATCAAAGTACGAAAATTTGGCACCCAGGCAGATTAAGACATTATCACAAGTTTTAGATGTGGAGACATCTCAGATTCTGCCTTTGAGGGCCGTGGGAGCCATCGTTAAATAAAAATGGTCACCATAGGGGCATTTTTTTCTAAATACACAGTAGAAAATCTAATAGGAAAAGTGAAATTCATGTTATGTTCCATCACTTATTTACAATCGAATGTTTCAGCACTGAAATATCTTTTAAAAGACCCCATAGTTCTACCCCTGAAGGTCGGGGCGGCCGGCCATCATAATAATTTTCGTATACATGCGTTCTAAAGTCATACTAGAAATTGTGCATCAATGTATAATGTGGAATGCAAATTATTTTTTTAAAGGAATGTTTCGGATTTGACCTATACTTGGAAAGAGGATATTCGCTGCCATTCTCTCTCTCTCTCTCTTCTCTTTTCTTTTCTTTTTATTTATTTATTTTCTTTCTTTTGGGGGTTAATGGGCCCTTTTTTGGTGCTAATTTAGGGAAATAGTCTAAAGAAGTCTAGATTGACTTCATTGTAATCGAAAGAGGTATCTAATGTCACAAAACGTGTTACATTTTCCTAAGAAAACAGTTATCCCAATTACTCAACGAAATAAGTAGTATAGTATCCATACAAAGAAAGAAAGAAGAGAGAAAGAAAGATAGATAGAAAAGAAATAAAAGAGACATTTTTAAATAGTCCTAGAATACATACAACTTTGTAAGACAACAGAATCGGCACATGACAGGCATGTAAATTAATGCATCAGAGAATTCTGGATACTGTATAAGAAATAAAAGAAATTTGGCTCCAAATGTCATAGTGACCAGTTTACAAAGTGAATGCCATAACATTTATTTCCTATAGTCATGATAGTGTGCAAGTTATCTGTGGGTTAATCAAACTTTCAAATACGATTACTGAAATATTTACAAATCATCTTATTGTTTAGGTACCCCATGTTGAATAAGGGTCCCTTTTCACATACATTTATTCAAGAAACAAAGATGAGTTCCAAATTCATATTATAACAAGAAAATTTCACATCCAGTTCACATTCACTGAGAATTTGGGATTTTGCGAGAAATCCCTAAACATGGGTATCATTTTTCTTAAAATTTGCCCCTAAAGATGGGTTGGGGGTTCAAGGTCCGGGCCTCACACCCCCGTCAAAAAAAAAAAAAAAAAATCGAGTACCCCATTCACCCCCGGGCCCCAACCAAGAATACAAAGCAACATCCATGCTCCCAAATAGTATCAAAGGTCCGTTTTCTTGACTTACGCACCCCTCCCCTTTGAAAATCCTGGCTACGGGCCTGAACTTAACAGAACACTTTTGGTCAAGGTGGAAAAGAATGTGTGTGTTTTTTTTATCAGAGCACTTAGGGCATGGATTTACTATGAGCACAGTTTTCTGTTTTTTGTTTTTCACCTTGAATCCGTTGTAACCTTCCATCTCCTATCCGACGGAGATCGTAAAGTAGTTTGGGATTACAGCTGAACCCCTTCCTTCTGACAAGTGGGAAGAAAGGGCAAAACGTGTCCTAACACTTTTAGAGGCCTTCTGCATGCCCCGGGGGGGGGGGGGGGGTCACTTCCATTGAAGAGTGGACAGCATCCGCGAGAATCGTCCTTCAAAAAGCACCCTAAACGAGGATTCAAGGGCAGGCCGCTAGGACCCCCTAAACACGGATTTTGCGCAGATGTCCCAGATTTGCACACCCCATACCCTAAACGAGGATATTCCTATTTTCATACCTAGAGAGTGATAGTGGGGTCCATTGAAAGTTTGGAGCCCTTTTTATCTCAATAATTCATTGTCTAAATAAGGTTTTACACAGGCGTTATAGGATTTTCCGTGGCACGGGTCTTGTTACAGTCGGTCCCGCAGTCGGTGCAAATTACATACCCTTTTTGCGTTTTAGATTATCGTGATTTAGGGGGCTTTTTTTCAATTTTTGGCGTTTCTGACACTATTCGCGTTCCGCGCGTTCCGCGCCTACCCCTGAAAAATACCATTTTCCCGCGTTTTTTTTCTCGCGGATGCTGCCCACTCTTCAATGGAAGTGACCCCCCCCCCCGGGCTGCATGCCAACCCATCGCTCACTTTTTCTCAGTTGTTTTTCACTTTTTACAAAATTAATCAGCCATGGCTTCTAGTGACAAATAGAGGTAGGTGGAGTGCATGGGACATTATGTTAGGGGGGGGGGGGTACTGGAGGCTACTCGGCTGGTATTAAAAAAAACACTTAAATATTCTATTTAGCTGTCAGTAGTCAAATATTTTTATGAGTGAAAATGGGTGACTAGTGGGGATAGGCTCCGGACTAGGGTCACCGTGGGCCTGCACCATGGTTTTCTTCTGTTTTTTTTTTTTTTTTTTTTTTTTTTTTTTTTTTTGACTATCGCAGGGCTCGAGATCATTCAAAGAATATAACAGAAGAAGATATATCAAATAAACTTTTTGCCAAAGGAAAATTTATTCGAATTTTGGACCCGACAGCTAGTAGAGACCCACTTTAACTTTCGTGCTTAAAAAACATTATCCCTACTGGCTTATGTTTATTTGAATGATCAGTGGCTTGCGGAAAGAAAAAAAAATGTGGCCGAATATTTCAAAGACGAATTCTCTATGCTGGTTAGCTACACTTCAATGGAAGACTGCGCTCTGAGTAGTCTCACACTAGCAACTTTTTAAGTTTAGAATAGCTAGTATATCAATAATGTGTTTTGTATCTCGCTGTTTACGAATATGCAATGATTTTTTTGCAATATGAAATTATATATGCAATTAAATAAAATTCAAAATAAGATTCATTATGCAAAGAGTCCCAAAATAAATGTGAAAATTACTTTGGTGAATTCTAACTTGAAATGATTGACAGATAATCAGGTGGCTGACCTTTGAACTTTATGATGTTGATAATGTTGGATGCACTCGGATACGCCCCCGGTCTGCATGAAGATCTGTCCAAAATGACAGTAATTTCTTTCCCAAACCGGCTGCTTGGTGCTGTGTGTCATTATCTGTTGGATTAGAGAGAAACCGGGCTATTGTACACCATTGGTACTAGATGATTCTGTATGTGTTATGACATGAAATTGTTCGTAGGAAAAGCGGTGTTGATTGTTGCGGATCGCTCCTTCTTCCAATCAATGGGCATTACGAAACTGCGCATACACAACAAATGAATGAGATCGAGAAGCAACGCAGTCAGCTCACTTACGACGCGATGGATTACGGAAGTCGGTAAAGAAACGGCTTTAAAATCATGAACAGTGCATGTACTACTCAAACAAATCCAGAAGATTTGATTATAAATAATGGAGAAGAAAGAACATACGTTGTGGAATCGCAAGCCGAACTTCAGGGTGCTAAAATTCCAGGTTCGTTGAAAGGGAATGAGGAGGTACCGTACGCAGCCTGTGAGCGGGACGGCGGTGTGAAGACCGCCGGGAATTCCCCGCTGTTGGCCAGTGAGGAAATGGGTGTTGTCAACACGGAGAGGAAAATATCGGCAGGGAATGGGAGGTTTGAATTCCAACATAGAAAATTGAATGATGAACAAGATGTTTCGGCAAGTGTTATCAGGGATGCAAGAACGTGTGATAATGGGTTAGATGTGCAAGAAATATCTCCCAACAATGCCACTGCAATAAATACAGTTAATCTCAGCAATCATCATCATATGCATGATAATTTTGATGAATGTGGATCTTTATCAGATAGTATGAATGTAGATTCAGCTAATAGTGACTTAAATATGCTACCATCAAACTCAGATCATCAAGATGTTTCATCTTCAAGGTTGGCACAGAGTGAAGGAGTGGATGCTGACGCAAGAACTAGTGGCAGTGATGGTATCCCTTCAACAACGACCCCTTGCCCAGATAGTGTAAACCCAAAGTCTGTCTCAAATCACAGCAGAGGAATTGAAACGGAAGTGATAGTCAATCAACAGAGCAATGGAGAAATGGGGCAATCCTGTGATGATGAAGAAGAATCGTATCAGAAAGTTACAAATATGCAATTAAGTAATGTTGGGGAAAACACTCAAATAAGGACTGGTCCAAGACCAGGTCACATACATGCACATGTAGCAGACTGCAAATCAACAAATGAAAGTAATGAAAATGTTTTGGATGCTAAGAAAGAGCTACATGTTCATATACCTAGTTCATGCAACTCGAATGTCACAATGGAAAGTGAAGGGTGTGAGGCTGCACATGTAGGTAGTGAACCTTGTGATCAGGATCAGGAACGCCCACCTAACTTGGAAATAGCAGAGGAAAGTACATCTCCTGCAACTTTAGATGTCACCACCTCCGAAGAATGGGAGGATGCAAGTTCTGAACTACCCATGAGGCCACAATATTTCAGGGAGAATCTCACTGATTTTATGCCAAGTCCAAACTCACAGACAAACTCACAGTCCTCCTCTTCTTGGTCAAGTCAAAGAACGCTTTCAGTCTCCACAACTCCAATAGAGGGATCCATTATCAACTCTGGTTCTCTTCAGGAGGTGGTCTCAGAAGCTGGAGTGATACAGGCGGGAAAAGGGCCATCGATTACCTCCACAGTGCCTGATGACAAAAACAGTACACCCACGAGGAGTAGGACTAGTACCACAACAAGTCTAAGCACCGATTTCTCCTCTAATATCTCAATAGCTACAGATGAGCTCACTGATGCCATTGCAGATGGTCTTGTTTTAGGAGAGGATGATATTGGTTTTGAGGAAGTAAACTTGGAACATGGAGAACAAGGACATCCTCCTGGAGCAACAGTCATAGGGTCAGGTGCCAAACCAAAGAAGAAAGGCCTTGGAGGATTTCTGACTAGGTAAGAAAGAGGAAGCCTTCTTGTTAAAGGATACTCATTATTCAAAATTGTATGTAAATCAAACATGTTGCCATCTGCATCATTGTTTTCTCATGTTTCCTTTTTTTTTTCACAGAGTGTAACATTAGTAAGGTTTTTTGGTGTAGGAAGTTGCAGTTGTCACTTATCTTTTTAGTTCCAGTGTTTTTGTCCTCTGTTGCTCCATTAAAGTGCTTGGAAATGTTGGTTGTATTGCTAGAAGCTGCAAATTTAAAGTATTTTTCTTTTCTCTGTCTTGTTTAATTTGTTTTTTCAGACTCAGTGGTACACATTAGCCTGGAAGGACTCCATGGAGAGTTTTAAAAAAAAAATGCCAACGCTACTCTCCATGGAGTCTGACATTTTTTCATATCTTCTACATGTAGTGGCCATTTCACCAGTTAAAAAAACCCCTGGAAATTCACTTTCACAGGGGCCGATGCCATTGAGGAGCGTAACTACATGTACATGTACATCTACTCTACAGTTAGAAGCACCCGCCCACTTCTCTACAAAGGTCTAAGGTATAGAATGGAAGAAAAAAGGGGTTCAGAAACAGGGTAAAAAACTCATGAAAGTTATGTTGACATTACTTCTTTTGTAATGCAGATTGACAATGGCGACTGTTTGGCGCATGCACCCTTTGATGTGAGCGATGCAAGATACATGTAGTCGATACTCTCCAGTGTAGTTGCACTGGCAGATGTTCTCACAAAATTTCTGGTGATGTTGAGGGTCCTGTGATTTTTACCCAGTTTCTGAACCCGTTTTTCCTTCCGTTTATACCTTAGACCTATCAGATTTTGTAGAGAAGTGGGCGGGTGCTCACTGCTTCTAAATGTACAGTAGAGTAGATTCCCACATTTTCTCACTCATTGGTAACTGCATGTACACTGTATGTTGCGTTTTAAAGAGGCCAGCAAATGGGAAATCACGGGGAAAACGAATTTGCAAAAGGCTTGTTTACTTGTACACTATAATCCGTCCGTTATGCGAGCCCGTCGGACTAATGCGATAAAAGTTCGGACAGCACGAAGTTTACCGAACTCAACCTAGTCATACACTTTGGGTTCTCACATTTCTCAACAACTCTAAGTGTTTAGACTCTTAACGGGTCTCATCGTGTTCACTCGAAGAAACATCTTGTATAATGCTCCAACATTTCAAAATACAAAATATAGTTTACTTCTGGTTTGTTAGTCTAGCCATTAAACTCCATTGCCTTTCCCCGACATGTCGTCGCCGCGGATTACGTAACACCCCTTAGGCTCTCCCAGGGAGGTGGCCATGTAATTGTTTTTCCATATGACTAGCTGTTTATTAGCTTTTTCACTGCACGAAATTTGAAACACATACGGCAATAAATCACAGTTGTTTAGAATGGATTATCCCTTTTCTTGAAACTCGAGCGGCCGACTGCATTCCCCCTCTCTCATCCGAGATCACCCTGCCTTTCCCCATGATTTCTCATGTAGTACTGTACATGTACATGTACAAATGACCATTGCCTGTCTCTACTGCCCCACCCATGCTACATGTTTGATAATTGATCCTACTATTTCTTGTGAACTACTTTTCATGGAGCCTGTGAAATGTATGGTTGCCCTGAAGTACGCTCAACGACAGGTCGTGATGCTATGAATTTCGCAAAAGTCGCAAAGTTCGCTACCAAAATCATCAAATTCGTGAGTACAAGTCGCAAAGTTTGTGACCAAAGTCGTCAACTTTGCGGCCAAGTAGCAAAGTTTGCGTCCCGTCAACTCGTCAACTTTGCTGCCAAGTTGCAAAGTTCACGTCCAGTGGTCACAAATTTCATGATCAAAATTGCGAATTTTATGACTTTGCTGTGAAATTCATGGCACACATGACCTGTCATTGAGCGTACTTCAGGGCCACCATAGAAATGGTATGATATTTTATTTTCCATTGGGAAGTTGTCTGTTGTTGACTTCACAGTATACTGCTTTTACAATGAGGGCAAATTTTAATTTTTGTTATTTCATAGCATGAGTGAAAAACTCACATGCTACTCCCTACATTTTAAGAATCAATGAAATTACTTTTTAAAAAGTGCATACATCTTAAATCTTTCCTTTCATATGATATTTCTGATGATTGTAAATGTAACTTTTTTAAAGTGTTGTTATAGATTCCAGAACATTGATCTTTTCCCTGTAACATTTTGAACTTGCTTCTGCCCAAGTTGTTGATACATGTACAGTATGTGATATTGTAGGGTTGTAAAATAATAAAGTTCATGCAGCAAACAAAACATTCAGCAGCAGATCAATCAGTCTCAAACGTAGCAGCATGAAAACTTAACAGCAACTCAGGAGACGAGGAAAATAAAGAAGATTGTACATGTAGTCTGGTAGTTGTCTGTGTAATCTCTATCTGCTATCTGTCTTTATCATACATAAAAATGCTCTTTTATAACATAAGGCTGCTTGGCCCACATCAAATTTGTAACCAAAGAAACGTAACATAATGAATATTCAAACATACTAAACCAATGAACATAAAGAAAATGGAAGGATCCAACTAAAATGTAACAACCTAATTCAACAACAGAACCAATCAGAAAATAACTAGGATGAAGATGAGTCAATGACTTGGTGATTATGTAATGAAGAATGTTCAACAAAAGAACCAGATGTGTGGATGGAACGAATGGACACATCTGAATAGGAAAGGAATGAAGGTGACGAAAGAAGTAGGACAGAGACTGATGAGGAGAATGGCAACATAACATCTATTGAAACTTGAACTTAAATGAACTAATTCCAACTGAAGAACAGAAAAGGAATGTAAACAAGGAAAAACCAAAATGACAAAATAGGCACCCTACAATATGCTAAAGTTTTGATTGAATTAGTCAATAGTGTTTGTGCACTTTGTTTTTGCTTGAACTTTACAAAATACATGTACATGTACCAAAAGGTATTAATCTTCATGCTGTATCATGATATGAGAAGAAATAGAAATACTGTATAAGCTGAAATTTTCGCGGTGGTTTAATTTTCGCTAATTTCGCGATGATATCCTCGCCAAAATTTCCACTCAATAAAATGCCTATATACTTGTATAGAAATATCTTTCAAAACGTGAAAATAATAACTCGCTAATATGTCAAACTTGTCTCAAATCGCTAAAATATCTGTTCGCTAAAATATTAGCTTATACAGTAGTACTGGCTTGCAGCTCGTGAACCACCAGTGGATTTTTTTTTTTTTTTGACGTGTACGCTCAGAGTCAGAGTCTCCATGCCATGTTGGTTCAGTCTGTGTCACTTTGCCAATGATGTGGGTTGTAATGTTGTTAGCATTATAATCATTGTGGATGATTTTAAAAAAAAGAGAAAGTAAAACATCAATATTCGTTGTTTTATATGTATCAGGGCTCGACACTAACAGGCACCCGGGATTCTGGGTACTGTAGGAGTCCGGAACACATGGGCTCCCATAATTTATGTCCGGACCCCCATAGGTGAACAATTTTAACACAGGGCTCAATACATGTACATGATTGATGCAAGGTTTATTTCATTTCCAAGTTTCCATTTACAAAACAACAACATTTTCAATGTACAAAATCATGAAATGAAATGGGGACATTGTACTAGAAAGCAGCTTGTGTACATGTACATGTAGGTTCCTTTGAATGAATATAATGTACACAGTAAACACACCTTTCATAAAAGCAGGGAATATATTTGAAGTGAAACACATATTTGAAAATAGTCTCTCATAAAATCATAGTAGTCAATGAAATCCAGGATCTGCCAGTGATGATGGAAATTTTCTATAGCAAGATGCTGTCATGCATGCCTGAAATACACCAAAGAACAAATGACAAGACAGGACTCAGAGGACAGGAAACTGACAAGATACATTGTAAGATGAGACAGGACAGAACAGGATAAGACAGGACAGGACAAAACCAGGACAGTACAAGACAGGATAGGACATGACAGAACAAGACAAGAGAAAGAAAGAACAAGAAATGGAAAGAAAAAGAAAAGGAAAAAGAAAAATCAGAGCCTGGAATTTCGACCTGGACCCCGACCCCCTACCAAAAAGTTGTGTGAAGCTCTGCATACATACATGTACATGTACATGTACATACATGTATGTAGTCTGTGTGGTTCACGCTGAAAAAGAAAGCAACACGTTGTGTAGGAGGAGTATTTTTTTTTTTGTATTTATTTTTTTATGGTAAAACACATCATGAACAATAAGTTAACAGCAAAACTTCATACAATACATAGTAAACAACTACTTAAAATATTGTGTAGGAGGAGTATTTCTTGTTATGCGCTATTAAACATTTCAATGATACTCCCCCACTGGCCCACAGACATTTACACTGTAAGATTAAACAAAACAAAATGTAAAAAGAAATTGTGTTGTCTTTCATAATGAAGAATGGTGATAGTAGAATAGAGCCCCAGGACATTATACATTCTGGAACCTGTGATAATCATTTAACCCTAAAAAACGTTAGCAAGAGTGATTGTGACACATTTTCAGAAAGAAAGGTGCTATGTCATCGAGCATGGCATCTAGATTTAACAAATTCATCGTGTGTTCACAAGGTGATTGCTGTTAAATTTGGGTTTCTTTTTGAAAAAACAAATTGTATTAGCTCACCCTCCAGTTTGAGGATAATTACAAATATAACTAAGAAATTAGCTGAGCTCAGTGCTACTAAAAAAAAAAAAAAAAATAAAAAAAAAAATAGGCCTGTGTACATTACATAAGCTTGAATATTGTGTACTACATGTAGTACTATAGTTGAACATGCATACATGTACATGTACATGTAGGCTGCAGCACATGTACATCATGCATGGTTCTCGCCAGTACATAACACCCATGGTTCCAATACCATGCGTAAAGGGTTTCAGACAAGGAAGAACCATGTGTGAAATTGCTGCACCATGCGTGGCAACAAGGGTAAAAAATTATTGGAGTATATATTCCTAACAATAATGATAAATGTCACAGATTGTTTTGCTTTTTGGCAATGTATTTTTTACTTTTATGCCATTAGTAGACAACTCCTGCTTGCCAAGAAGTATTTTTCATCCTTTTACTATAGCATATACTGCCGCCACACCTAACTTTACGTATTATTCCGTAAAACTTCTGAAACTTCCATGCTTTGCGCAGAGTGGGAACCGTGTGTGGATCTTTTTTCTAGTGAGAACCCTGTGTACATGTATGATTGTATGTTATAAAATTGTATTATACATGTACATGCATGCATATACACTGAACACAAAGCCTCATAAGAGCAAATACATGTAGATCATATGATTTTGAATTATACTGTATCAAGGTGTACATGTATGTCTCTTTACATTTTTCTTCCTCTTAACCATAAGAAATCCTTGTGAATATTCAAAAGGCCTACTTAATTAACAGAATGATACAAGATTTTTGTTCACTATGTAAAATTCCATGGATATATAGTAGTGCTGTAACATCACTAGGGCTGTTACTGAACCGCCGAACCGAACGGAAGTTCGCCGAACATGGCACTTCCGAACAGGACCGAACCGAACCGAACTCAAAGGCTAAGTTCGGAAGTTCGGCAGTTTATAACACAGGATCATCAATTCAGCCCTCGGTGAAGACCCTGTCCTGAATTTATTATTATTATATGCTAAATGGGAGATACACCTTTGCTTTATTAAAAAAATTAATATGTACATTTATTGGTGGGATTTCTTTTAATTCATCTTCTAAAAGTTTTTCTTAAATAAAAGATATAGAAACACTTAAAGGCATTGGCTAACATTGTTATGATTTTAAAAAAATCTCATTTTGTTACTTAAAAATGGGATAAACATTAGGGTTATAGTGTAAAAATACCAGTGTGAAAGTTTCAGAGCATAATATCCACGGGAAGTATTTTTAAATATTAGAAATGTGAACCAATGTTTGAAAAACATACGAGGGTCGGTTGCATAGACCCAACGTAAGGAGTGCGCATGCGCACATGACTCAACGGACCGCACTGTGTGTATTGACGTATCACGCGGCGGAAGGCAAGTAACGGTATTTTTGAATTCGTGCAAACGGTCGTCTTAGTTCAGTGTCTCTCGAGACGAAAGCTAATAAAATCGCGGTTTGCGTCTAACTTACAGCTTTTCCTTCCAAATTATGGTTGGTTTCAGGGTTTCTGAGTATAAATTCAAGTACTCATACACATGTTTCATCTTAGTTTGAGAATTTTTTAAATCAGCTGCTCACAAAGTTAGCCAATGCCTTTAATACAGCTTGTGTCTCATTTTTCCTTTGATTCTGATAAATTTCATAGGCTCCTTCATATTTCACTCTCGATCAATACTGCATGTACTTATATTTATATGGGGTACTTACCTTCTTTTATTTATTTCTTTTTCTGAATTTAGTATTTCCTTTGTACCTCTTATATTGCTTGTTTGTATACTTTCTATAAGCTCTCAAAACACTGTCAAATATTGTAAATGTCTGAAAATGTGTGAAATATGAAACAATAAACTGAAACTGTTCAAGTCATGAATTTGGCACCATGAATTCTAGTTGTTTTCCCCGAAAATCATGTTAAAAGCTTCAAAATATGCCCAAAGATACTCACGATTGTAATCGATCGTAATAAGGTTGTAATCATTTAACAATCATGATCGATCATAATACTAAATAAATATTTAAAAAAAATTAAAACATAGAAAAACACTGCTTTATTGATAATTTCTTTTAATATTTTCGTTGCTTTCCTTTATTTCGATTTTTTTCTAAATTTTCTTGTTTTCTATTAATCAGTATGTGAAAATTATCTTTCCCTTTCATTCAGAAAATGAAATAAATAACAAAGAATCATGCAATAAATGCAGTAACTATTTTTTGTCATACAAAATATAAGAAACAGTGACTTCTAAGTGTAGTAAAGAAGGAGAGGGTTCTGGTGATCATTTGTTATCGATGCTCACCCTTTTATTTTTTTTGTACTGTATTGCCGAACCCCGAACCGAACCAAAATTCGGAAATAAAAGTGCTGAACTCCGCCGAACTGAACCGAACCCGAACATTGTGCTAAATTTACAGCCCTAAACATCACGGTTATTTTCAATTCCGTTTAACGGGGAGTCAAAACCGAACGGTTTTTGGATAAACAAAAACATCACACCTTTGTCAAAGTTGCCGCCTATTGAAAGTAGTGCTGTCAGCCGGTCCGGGATCGGGATCAAATCCCGGCGGTCTCAGGTCCCGAGACGGTTCTGGTATCAATCGATTGAGACCGTATCCCGGCAGGCGATCGCGAGCCAGTAAACAAATACATCCGAGTGTATTGCTTGTGAAATACAGTACAGAGGTGCTGCATCACCCGCCCGCGCCACGACATAAGAGTGATGTGAGGGACCAATTTTCCGGTGAGCTTATCAATGGTTAGCTGACGTGGTTTAAGAACTTTACGTGAAGTAAAGACAGAACATCGGAAGTCTTGGAGTTGATTTATGATGACAGTTAAGTCAGAAAAACTTAAAATATTACAAGTAGCTACACAAACAATGTGTAATCCCTGGCTTACAGTAAATCTCCATTTATCCGAAACCGTCAAATTGGAAATGGTTAGTGGCATGGGCGGTCGTTTACCGGATGGAAAAATGTTTGACTACAGCACTAATATATAGTATATGCTTACATGTATGTACATGTACATGTATATGTAAGAAAGAAATGTAAGGAATATGAATTGGATTGTAAAATACACCCACTGCACCCAGTATGAGGCATCCTTCACATCATAATACATGTAGTTTTAGGATATAGTCTTTCTTATCATCTGGTAATGAATTAGTGAAAGTTACTTTTTTTTGTATTTCCCAAAACTGTATACAATCTTTAAATAAATCGTCTACATGTATTTGGAGCCAGAAGGGCGTTTCTGGCTTTGAACAGACGAAATGTAATTCCATCACAGAACAGACTACACGTATGATGTATACATGTACATTTACCTTGGTTATACTGTCTGTCTGGTAGCCTTGTAATCTCTGCAATGGTCTGCTCCAGGCACGACTCATGCCACTGCATATTAACAGGCTTGCCTATGGACGACGATGGGTCGAAAGGCAGCAAATTGTTAATGGCAGACTGCACACTACATCGCCTCTCTCAATCGGAGGTGATCGGTCATTCTACCCTTAAGCTGTCCGCTACCCAGACATGCGTTCGCACCTAGGGCTCCAGGGATCATATGAAAGAAGACGTCATTATGCTGTGACACAAATGGGCTTCGATCATGACGATTGCACATTTGGTTGCCTGAATTATTAGTAAATGTGATTCTCTGAAACTCATCAGTTATAAACGTCTCTCACTCTCTCACGGCTGAGTCGATTGTGTGTAGTAGGCCTTATGGTACTCATGCTAGTTCACAAAAATCATTTTCATTTATTGATGTACCATTGACCAGCCATTTGGTGTAAAACTGCACAACAGATTCTTTGAATTAGATGTCTGGTAACATGAATTTCATTGACATTTTCTACATACATGTATGTATCTAGGCCTCTGCATCATTACATGTATGTCTCCACAGGTAGTGGGTGTGACACACATGAGATGTTTGTCTGTGGGTAGCATAACTTGGTTAGAATTTGTACTCGAATGTGAAACCCCTCTTGAACGTGTACCACAAGAAAACAGGCTTATGTCGAAAGGGTGCGTGGGCAGAGCGGGATGGGAGCGGGGAGGGAACGGGGATGGCCGCACCCTTGCGAGAATAGCCCCCCCGGTTGTCTCGAAAGGGTGGGTTGCGTGTGGGGAGTGAAATTAACACACCCATTCGAGGAAACTGGGGGGGACTTGTCTCGAAAGGGTGTGTTGAGTAGTCTGATATACCAGCCGTTTTTTTTTTTGTGTTAATGTAAGTAAAAAAAAAAAAAGGCGGTTGGCTATTACCTGATGGGGGGGGGGTGTCCAACGATCCCCAAAATATATATGAGGGAAAGAATTCCCCTTGTCTGTCTGCTAGAATATTATGATGGGATGCATAAAACGGGAGAAATGGATGCCCCACACCCCCCCCCCCCCCCAAAAAAAGAAGGGAATATGCATTTTGTTCATGAGTATTCTTACTCTCAAGAACGCAGAAGCAATCTTATGCACCTGCACACACACACATACGCACACACATATACTTGCATATATCTTTCTTTAGTTTCTTACTGTCGCAAATTAAAGATGTGCATGAGGCTGATTGCATAATGGAATGCGCATTTCTTAAGGACAGATGAGGCAGAATAGAAAGTCATATTTCCATTTTATTTGAATTCAGCATGGAGGGACAACAACATGTGCACTTCAAGCAATCAAGCAATCACAACCAAATTAGACAAGAAGTTTTGTGTGTGTGTGAGGGTGTGTGTGTGTGCGGGTGCAGAAGATTGCTTCTGCGTTCTTGAGTGTAAGAATACTCATAAACAAAATGCCTATTCACTTTTCCCCATCAGGTGATAGCCAACTGCCTGTCTCATTTGCTACTTTTTTTTTTTTTACTTACATTAACAAAAAACGGCTGGTACATCAGACTACTCAACACACCCTTTCGAGACAAGCCCCCCCCCCCCCCCCCCCCCCGGTTTCCACGAATGGGAATTTCTCGAATTTCACGAATTTCACTCCCCACACGTAACCCACCCTTTTGAGACAACCGAGGGGGGGGGGGGCTTCTCTCGAAAGGGTGCGGCCATGGGTGCATTAATTTCACTCCCCACACGCAACCCACCCTTTCGAGACAACCGGGGGGGGCTTCTCTCGAAAGGGTGCGGCCATCCCCGTTCCCTCCCCGCTCCCATCCCGCTCCCATCCCGCTCCGCGCACGCATCCTTTCGACATAAGCCAAGAAAACATTACCTGTTTATGTACATGTATATACATGTAGGCTTTTGTGCATGCATATATAGCTGTGCAAGGATATTCATGTAATAAAATTGTTTAAGTGCCTGTTCGAGATATTTATACATTGTACCCTACAGTGTACATTTGTTTTAATTTTTTTTGTTTTCTTATCAATTCTTTTGGACATTCTGCATGTACATTTGAATTGTCTGTCTACTTGTACATACTTTGTATGAAATAAAAAGGCAGCTTTACTAAACTTTTTTGATTTACTGTACAGTAAAGATAGTCCTGACTCTTCCTTCCAGAAAAGCCTGTTAAATAAACCCAGTTTCTCTATAGAAATTTAAGATTGAAAAATGACTAATTTACTTCTCTTTTAACAGAAATATATTCAGGCGGTCACTGGGCAAGTCCTCCCACTCACCAGGGGCAGAGGCCTCGCCCCCTGGCTGGAAGCTCTTTGGGCGTGTCCCTGCCAAGGAGTCCATGCAGAGGGATCACATGCAGATCTCGGAGGACTTTCAGAAGAGAGGTCAGACACACCCTCCTACCAGCTCCCTGACCTGGAAGAAACGCCATACAGGGCTCAAGGAAGCCTCATCCACCACTGCACTCATTCTAGAGAACCGTCCACAGTAAGTAACCACAGCAGGAGATACCAAATCTCAGTTATTCGGGAGAAGTGTCCCTTTTCATCTTCATGACTGAACCAAGATAATTAATCCAACATTTTCAGAGCAGCTTTTCTTTTGGGAGTAAAATATTAAGACTTCTTAAGGTCATACCAAATTTAAATATGTCTTTTAAACACCTTGTTTTGTAATGGGGATGGGGAGAGACTTTCAAGTATTTTTTCTAAGCATTGATTTATTGATTTGTATTATGGATTTATTTATAATTCAACTACATATGCTTAAATATCCATCAGGGTTCTCACTAGAAAAAAATCCACACACGGTTCCCCCTCTACGCAAAGCGCGAAGTTTCAGAAGTTTCACGAAATAACATGTAAAGTTAGCAGTTTATGCTATAGCAAAAGGATGGAAAAATACTTCTTGGTAAGCAGGAGTTGTCTACTAATGGCATTATAGTAAAAATATATTGCCAAAATGCAAAACAATCTGTGGCATTTATCATTATTGTCAGGAATATATACTCCAATATTTTTTTACCCTCGTTGCCACGCATGGTGCAGCAATTTCACACATGGTTCTTCCTTGTCTGAAATCCTTCACGCATGGTATTGGAACCATGGGTGTTATGTACTGGCGAGAACCATGATATCCATGTGAAAGATGATAAGATAAATAATAATGTTATTATCAACAAACAGTGTACTTTTTTTTTTTTTCAAGGTATTGTCATCTCAAAGTTGTAAGGGTCTGGATTTGATAGTACACTGTATGTTGCATAATAGTGTATACATACATGTATGTAGAATGACTTGTATTCATTCCCCTTCTGGTTTTATTGAGATTATCCAGTTCAAATCAGTTTCAAGGCTCTTAAAATACTCATTACAATAGTGGATGGATTATGGAGATTTTCTCACGAAGATCATCACTCCATGCAGACATCAGCATCATGCGCAATGAGATGAAATTCATGTATTCACACTTGCCCAAAAGCGTTACTTTATTGATTAAAAACACGCCAGCCTTCTCATCCATTTGCATACATGTTGTGGAGGGAGAAGAGTGCATTATGGGTCAGTGAACTAAAACCATCATTGGAGATGGGATTATTGAAGTATGGTGTAGAATTGCAATTAGATAAAGATATAATTCATGATGAAATGCAGTGCATACATGTAGTGTATGCTGTATACATGTATATTTTCTTTTACTTGTCAGCAGTATACCCATGACCACTGCGACTTTTCACCATCCACAATTTTTATTTGTGTGTGTGTGTGTGTGTGTGATTTTGTCATATTTCATTTTACTGCCATAAAATGTTTCAGTTTTGAACATTATATTTTTTAAATATTATATGCCAAACATGTAAACATGAATGATTCAGCTTCAGTTGTTTTTTTTTACCTTATCAGCGTTCACTCATAAATGAGAATATTTACGCTTTTGACTGCATCTTTTGTTATTGCTCTTTATAAATTTTCAGGATAAGTATATATATACATATATATGTTGTCTTACTAGCTTTTATTTGTTTTATATGTTTTAGTAGTAAAAGGAGGATGATCTCTAATGTTGTTTTCAAGTGAAATTATGTACACAGCATGTTATGTTTTTTCTCATTAAAAACTATTTCTTCATTAATGAAATTGAATTTCAATTTATTTGATTAATAATTGATGGTACATGTATCTAAACAAAATCATATTAACTACATACAAGACAACCATGTGTACTACATATAAGAAGAGAGAGAGAGAAAAAAAAGAAATGTGGATATATACAGATTTTACTCTCTTTTTATTTTATTCTAAAACTTTTTATTTTTCCTTATTAACCTTGCACTGTCCATGGGAGCGTTTCATGAAAGGACTTGTCGGATGTTTTTAATATCCGACAAAGTCTGTTTTATTCGACAGTTGCCATAGTAACGTTGCTTCTCAGCCAATCAAAATCAAGGAAAGTTGTCAGATCTGACAACTTGTCAGACAACAAATGTTGATGAAACGCTCCCCATGTGTGCATTCTCTTTAGGCCAGCTCTACATGTACATGTACGTCTGCTCTTTATTCATTTGTATTTATGTTTGTTTGAATGTTTATTTATTTGTTTGTTTACAGAAACTTACCAGCCAAGAATCCAGAGGAGGAAGAGAAACACAAGGAGGAATATACTAAGATGTTGAAAGAAGCCAAAAAGAAAGGTAAATCACATTTCATTTCAGAGTTTTCTTTCAAATTTTTGCTTGTGAGCAGATTGTTTTATTTTGTTTTGGGTTTTTTTTTGTCAACTATCTGGCACAAGAAAACATCAGTATGATGCTGAATACCATATTCATGTGTGATTGACATTTTATCATGTTCAAATTTA
Source organism: Echinometra lucunter (assembly GCA_029962745.1). Classification (NCBI taxonomy): domain Eukaryota; kingdom Metazoa; phylum Echinodermata; class Echinoidea; order Camarodonta; family Echinometridae; genus Echinometra; species Echinometra lucunter. The sequence continues at coordinate 3,281,618 of CM057159.1, forward strand.
TTTTCTTGTGTACATGCTGATAAAGGGGAATTCCCTCATTTTGTTTTCATGTGGAAGATATATTTCCACAGAAGGGCAGAATTGCAGAGGTTGCCTTTTTTGCGAAAGAGAAATTGACAGCTGAAAGGAAAAACTCTAGGGAAGCACAGTTGCCCAATCAGAGAATAAATTGATTTGTCGTTCCTCAAAATACAGATCAAATTCACTACATGTACACTCATGTGTCACTGTAAATGATATGAATGGGGTATGATGGAAATACAATGTAAATGCAGCTGTTTGGGCAAAAAAAAGAGGGATTTTTTTTTGTTGTTGCTGAAGTATGCCTCCAAGCATGCAATAAATTGTGTAAAACATGCATTTTTTCCCTATGAATAATACCCCTGTACTGAATGTACATGTATGAATATATGAATAAAGATGATAAAAATATTGTCAGTTCTAACCTTCGTGGAAATGTTTTATCCATTATGTGAAAATGATTTTCGTCTCGAGCATCATCTGATCTACAAGTATACATAAACTTGGATGAAAGGTACTTTGCAAAAAAAAAAAAAAGTTCATGGCATGTGAACGCAGTTCCAAACACATAACAGTGTATAGGCTGAATGCTATATATTTACTTTCATGGTCGTAACATAAAACCCACCATGTGGAGAATGCATTTGGACAATTATAATGATGTGCTGGTATATAGGCTACATGTACACTGTATGCACATGTATTGAGTTTCATGAAGTAATTCTAGAACCAGACTGAACTTTTGAATTATTTATGGTGTGGCTGCCCTTTGTACATCATCCCATGATGTGATTGAAAAGCAAAAAAAAAAGAGAAAAATGCTGAAAACTTTGCAGGGGCAGCAGGAGCAAGGGGGGGGGGGCTGCAGTGAGTGTAGTCCCCCACAATTTCAGCCAAAATATAAAACAAATAATAAAAAAGGAAAAAAAAAAGGTGTATAGATTGTCAAAACTTAATATTTGAATTGCTCATAGGTTTGCAAAACCATAAAACCCCAAGGACTTCAGGGGGCTCTGCCTCCTGGACCCTCTTGTTTACCGTAGGTGTCAGCCTTCCACTCCAAAAAGTGTTCCGCAGCCCTTGCTTTGTATAGTAGAAATTGGGATTGAAAATACTTATATTGAAAAGTGGAAGGAAATGAGAAAAACAGTATTCACATACTACTGACCAGTACAGGGCATACATGTAGGTGTGCTATATAAACTGGTTGTTAATAGCAAACACTTTGGCACAAATGAAATTAAAATGTTGAAATTTTGTAAATGAATAAAAATTGTACCTGGTTCGTTATGAAAAGTGGATATAGCAATAGGATTATCAATATTTCTATGTACATGTATTGTTAATGTACCTGTAATTCTAAATCAGAGCAGAATCAACAATGTGCAGGCAATCATATTTCACCTGCTTGCATTTTGATTTATTGATTTTTAATGGAGATAAAAAGGGGATAAAAAATTAAGCCAATCATTAATGGTCTTTAATAATCATTGCTGCTTACATTCAGTGAATCGTTTTTGGTTGTTGTTACTCTAGTCTTGAGGCAGCATTAATGTGAGAATTTATTTATTCATTGTTTTTAGTTTTTATTTTTTCTTTATGGGGGGGGGGAGTCCTCTTTCCCATGCATGTGTAACTCTATAAACTGGAGAGGAAAGACATATTTTGAAGGCAAAGTCCATCCCAGAAGTTTCACTGTTTCAATAAAAGGAGTTAAATTTGAACAGCATTTAAAAAAAGAAATGAGCAAAATCGGTCAAAGAATAAGAAAATTACATTCATTTACATTTTCTAGTAAAGAACTCTCGGCTCTGCAAATTGGCAACACTGATGACATCATATGCGAGCAGCTCTCCATTCACTATGTACATGAAATTTCACATTTTCTCAATTTTCTTGGAAGTTACACATTTTCTCACCCCATAGTCAAAGTATGTTATGTAAAAAGCAATTTCTTCTGAACATACATTGATTATGGGGGTTAGAACGTGTGTAACTTCCAAGAAAATTGAGAAAATGTGAAATTTCATGTACAAAGTTAATGGAGACCTGCTCGCATATAATGTCATCAGTGTTGCCAATTTGCAGAGCTTAGAATAATTTACTAGAAAATGTAAATGAGTGTAATTTTCTTATTCTTTGACCGATTTTGCTCATTTCTTGTTAAAAATGCCGTTCAAATTTAACTCCTTTTATTGAAACAGTGAAACTTCAGGGATGGACTTTGCCTTTAAGACACACGGTGCCAAAGGTATTCTTATGCACATGGTACAATGTAGGTCACTTTTCTGTGGTGTTTTCTTTCCCCTAGAGGTAATAATCACATGATCTTGAAAGTATGCAGACTGGATGGATAGACCTTGACTTCTACAGTATATCTTCCTGTACATGTGTAGCTTTTTAGAGTGAAGGAAAATTATCGAAGAGGAAGGAAAAAGGGCTGTAATCTAAACAACTAGAAGGAAACAAAACACTGCAGAAAAGTTGTGGTTCATGCCAGAGTCTGGTTCTGGTATACACCCTAAAATGGGCAGAAAAAAAAAAGTTCAGAGAATATTCTCCTGGGGAAAATAAGGAGAGAGGAAGATAGAAAGAAAAATAGATAGAGATTATAGAAATAAAAGGAAAGAAAGGAAGGAAGGAAGGAAGGAAGGAAGGAAGAAAGAAAGAAAGGCACAAAGAAAGAAATGACAGGTCAGGTAGAAAAAAAATGTCTGGAAATGAGGGAGTTTTCTAACAAGGTATATTATAGAAGGGAGGGGGTGGAGAGAGATTGGATGATTTGTGCAGAGATGGTTGTCAGGGGGGGGGGGGAGGGGTCATCCTGATACACATGCATGTTCATGTACATGTAATCAAACAATTTTGCACATGTATATTGTGAATATGAAGATTATGCTGAAAATCTTCAAACTTCACATTTATCCACAATTTTTGTTGATAGTCAGTACATGTTTGTTCTCCATGCCTCTGATGTCGTTCCTTTCCAGGCCATACTATTTGATCATGTTTGTTTTATTGTCTGAAATGACGAAATTTGTTACAAACATTGAATAATTCATAATGTATTACAATTCAGAATGCTCATACAGCCCATTTCGTTGTATAAATTTGCAAAATACAACTGTTCTTCCATACTGGGTCCTGTTATTGTCTGTGTTCACTCAGCCTATTGTACTATTTGTAGGCTTTTACTCCCACTCACTAGTTCCACGGTATCTGAAGAATAGAATCCTGACTCTGAGTCATCATTAAAGAGCAGTTTGAGTTCTGGGAAAGGTGAAAAATAATTTGTGAGCTTTCTCATTCTTTCCATGTCAGTTAGGAAGAATATCATAGTAGAAATATCCCCTGGAAAGGATTGCTCTTCAAATGCCCTCATACTGGAAATATGACAAGAAAAAGCTGAAAAGTTCAGGGGTAACATTCATGCCAGATTTGTGCATGGTCCCATATACTCATTTCTTTGTGCAGTGCAATTACCTCTTTGGGAAAGTATGTGAATTTCTTATCAATTCAATATTCTCCAAATCTCACACTAGACATCTACTTATATTATACAACTAATCTAACTCTCCCAGCTGCTTTGGAACAGTTTCTTTAACATTATGATCATATGACCAGAACTACTTCATCTTTAAAGTTCAGACACGTAGACTAATAAAACAGTAATGACCTACTGTGCAACCACAGTAGGGAAATCATACCAATTCACTGTAATTCATTGTGATTTGTGCAACAGTTATTTTGCACTCTTTTGAGAAAAGTATGATGTATCCAGGGAGATTTCTCTGATATACATTTATGTACATGTACATGTATGTAGTTCAGTTTAGTTTTTACAGAGAACCTTAAGTACTGGGAGGAGGTGAAAGAGCTATCTCAGTATTTTGATGTCTTTTTGGAGGAATATCTTAGTAGAAATGCCTTTTAGAAAGGATTATTATTCAATTTCCCTTAACCCATTCGTGACAGGAATTATTTAAAGCCTAATTTGATCAGCTTTTATTGTTCAAATTGGCAACACCAACATTTTTATTTTATTGCTACATTTTTCTTATAAAACGTCATGTATCTGAAATGAATATAAATTGACAAAAAGTTGCCAATTTGCAGGGCAAAACAGTGATTTTAAACTTTCTATCACATTGCCAATTTAAGGATTTTAATGCTTATTTTTCCTTTGAAAAATTCATCAAACAACGAATATTGACACAACCAAAATGGGCACAGTTTGTGTAGAATTTTTTGCTCTTTCTGCTCATGTATTTGGTATGATTTTTTAGGGCTTTGCATCAAAAGATATTAGGCCAAACCACAAAATGTGGACCTCTGTCACGAATGGGTCAAATACATGTATGTGAAATATGACAAGAAATACATTTAGCTTGGGTGTTCGGCCTGAACATTGGTATGCAGTGGTCCCATTTGTGTGTGCAGTTCATGTGATTTTCAACAACATAGAGGTGATTTCTTATCACTGGGATGGTTGCAAATATATATATTTCCTTTTTATGCTAGTAAAAATCAGAGATGTTAAACAAAGGCACCCAGGTCTTCGACCAGAAGGTGAAGAAAAAATTCCTCTCTTGAAACTGGCAGGAGGCAGGATTACGAAATAAGAGTTACAAGTACAAAAATGTATAAAGTATTAATGAAAACAGAAACAAAATAGTAACAAATTAATCAACAAAAATGGTAACAATTGGGACCATATTACATGTACATGTAAAATGGGTACACGATCAACTTACACAGTTATATTGCACACAGATGATGAGCGTGGGTGAAATCACATATTTTAAGCAAATTTGCAGTGGTGTACATGTACTGACCTGGATCTTGCCCTGGCTTCATTTCATTTCATTTCATTGATTAATTTCCACATTAAAAATCAGAAAATTATACAAACAATACAAAGCAAATCACAGATTCAGACACATAAATCAATAAAACACAAAAATCTACATCGAAATATACAAGAATAGGGAGAGAAAAAAAGAGCATAATGTGGACGGGGCTAGCAAAAGCAAAGCTTGTCTAGTCTAGCCCCGTTAATTATTTAAAGGGGAAGTCCACCCTGAGAAGCTTGGCTGAAAAAAGGGTATACATCTTTCATTTATGGCTTGACCAAATTTCCCACTTGATTTCAGACAGTTTCTTTCACAGTGCAATCACATGACTAGAACTCAGATTTACCTTAAAGTTACCCAGTTCTTTAAATCGGAGAGCGGAGAGTGGGCAGTACTTAGAAAGTATTAGAAGCAATTGCTACAAGGGATTTCATTAAGTAATTACAGTTGGTGTGTCTGTTTTACCTCTGAACTAGAGCATAATTTCTTCTTGGTGCAAGTGAGCCTGATTGGTTAGTCATTGGACGGACATTGGAAAATTTCTGAAAGTTCAAAGGCCTGTATGTAGAAAATGAGTGCTTAATGGGACAGGGCTATTTTATATTACATTGTGAAGGGCATCGCTGAAGAAGTTCAAACTTGATAAAATTTGATTGGTATGGTCACCTACACAAATTAGAATGCATGAAATATTCACTTTCATGGATGGACAACACGCATGCAATTAACCATTTAGGCTCAAATATCCTTTATGTAATGACATCTTATATTTGGTAATCTGTACATTTTTATGTTTCATTGTGCAATATGCAGGTTCATAATCATCAAGAAGAGAAGTTTTTTATAGGTGGGACTAGCTAGCCACAAAGATGTATGAAATATATCTGGTGTAGGAAACAGGAAATACGAACCATTAACGTCATTGTGGCCGGTGGTTTTTAGAACTGCCACAATTATGTATAGATGTATCCCCATGCTATTGTGAAGAAAGAAAAATTATACCACGTGTACCATCCCAATTTCCCCAAACATGTCATACTAGGATAATAAGAGATTATAATCGGCTTTACCATAGCAGATCTGAGATTTTTGATGGACTAAATGAATCAGCTTGTTTTCTCAAATTGGCAACACCTACATGTATTCCTACTTTCCATTCGCATACTTGGAAAAAAAATTAAATGTATATAGCATGAACTAATGTGAATGGAAATTGCAAAATTTAACAGCAGATTTATTTAAATTTGTACATGACAAGAGTGATTACTTATTTTATACTGCATTGCCAAATTAGAGAACATAGTAATTAGCTACGTGTACATCACTAATTCAAGAATGGCACTACAGGTATACAGTGTATGTGCATGTACATGCTGCATTGGAAAGGGACTCAGAATTTTCGGTGAATTTTCCTTTTCTACTCATGTATTGTGCAATTCCTAGCATTCTGGATCAAAATATACAGCAAAAGCATCAGTAAAAGGAGACCCCACACTACATGTATACTAGTCGTGCATATGATATAATTGCTTGTTTCTAGCTACCGTGTGCATATACAGTGGGAATTCAATTGAACTGACTGAAAAATAGTGTGTGCTACATGTATGTGGGTGAATCACAGGTACACTGTGTGAAGAAAATGAAATTTGGTTTTCTCTTTACAGAACAAACATTACCAAGATCAGTATTTTCAACCAAATGTTAAAAAAGAAGGAGTGTCATTTTCTTCAGAATGTTAAGACTAAAAAGCACCTTTTAAATTTTGTCTTCAATGATAGGGCCTATGTTTACTAAAATGCAAATAAGATTTGATGGTGATAACATTTTGGTATCAGTTACAGGTCAACAATTCAACTGCTTCCTTATAGAACCAAATCACATTAAACCATTATCTTAGTAACCTGGCAATGCAGAGTGATGCATATGACATTCCCAGACTAGTAATGACATTATTTAGGCCATTTGAACTGTAATTACTTCTAAAGGGTGGGATAATTCACTCATAATTGAGAATGGATCTCGGACTTCTGTTAATTGATTCGCAGCCTGTTTCTGTGTGCATACGTACATGTACGTAAAGACTGTGTGCTGTTGGCCTGCATGCATCTTGACTCACACTCTTCACTCACACTCTCGGACATATACCCGGTTGGTATACATGTACATGTACGTAGTGTAGTAGCCTTGTTTGCAGGCACAAACCCTGGTCAATCAAAATATGTTACATAGAGGTCTGAATAGAAGATTAAAATAGCTTCATGGGGATCAAGGCCATACGCAGGATTTTTTTCCTGGGGGCAGGAATATGTTAAATATTTGAGGGAACACGCAAGCGAGGGATCAAAGCAACCAAGCAGGAGCTTTGCATTTTTAGAATTGAAATTTAAAATCTGGTGCACACTGATGGTATTTTTAGAAATTTTCAATAAAGAATATAAGAAAAAAGAAAAGAAAAAAGGAGCGGGCAACTGCCCCCTGCCCCCCTACGGTGTATGTGCGTATGGGCATGGGGATCGTGTACTATAACAGCTCCTGACCATGGCCCAGCCAGTAGGTCAATGGGCTAGGCTTCTCTCAAGATGCAATGCTTTCTGATAAAGTGTCATTTAGGGTCTGTGCTTGCAGACTACCTATAGGCCTGCATGGTCAATTTTTAGATTTATTTATTTATTATTTAGTCATTTTATAGTCTTTAATTCAAGGTGGCTTCGTGTGATGGTTTAACCCATTCGTGACAGAGGGTACACATTTTGTGGTTTGGTTTAATAACTTTTGATGCAAAGCCCTAAAAATCATATCAAATACATGAGCAGAAAGAGCAAAAAATTCTACACTTACTGTGCCCATTTATATTGTATCAATATTTGTTGTTTGATGCTGAAATTTTTTTTAAAGGAAAATAAGCATTAAAATCCTTAAATTGGCAATGCAATGAAAATGTTAAAATTACTGTTTTTCCCTACAAATTGGCAACTTTATGACTTCTCATCATACATTCTGTCAATTTATATTTATTTCAGATACATGATGTTTTATAAGAAAAATGTAGCAATAAAAGAAAAATGTTGGTGTTGCCAATTTGAAGAATAAAAGCTGATCAAATTCGGCTTTAAATAATTCCTGTCACGAATGGTTTAAACACCATTTCACATGAAGCCCCTGCAAATTATAACAGTGGAAATGGAAAACAAGATCCAACAATTTTCTACTTACATTCATGATATTGTGGTATATGTACCTTGGTAACGGAATTACCAGCTACTTCCAAATAAAATAAAAAATGTCTTGTAAAATAAAACATGCACTATACCAATACTGAATAAGGTTGTGGAATTCCTTTTTGTTTGAGCTTCTTTGAATTCAAGGATTTGGCTATTCAGGACTGTCAAAGTGATTTTTTTTCCTATAAATCTGAAGTTAGCTGATTGTGCTTCCCATTTGGCATTGCCTAGAATCAGTAAGACAGACACAATCAAATGTGAATTCAGGAAGTCCAGATCAAGAGAAGAGCATACATTAACATGGGTGCAGTGGGTCAGGGGAGGGGAGGGGGGAGGTCAGGGGGACATGTCCCCCCCCAAAAAAAAAATTAAGGATGGGGGACACAATAGGGTATGTCCCTCCTCCAAAAAATTGAAGCTGAGGACCCTTTTCATGCTTGTCAGCAATTTTTTTTTTGTATGTGCCCCCTCCCCAAATGTGAAGATGAGGAACTTTTTTTGTGTGTGTATATGCACTTCTCCCTTAAGGGGGTGTTCAGATATGAGGCGACATTGTGGTGCCACAAAATTTTTAGTGTTCAGATATGGCGTGACATTGTGGCGCCACTTATGTAAATGAACGCACATTGATGCGTCAACTCTCAAATAAAAAAGAACTACCGGTAGTCAAAACTTGTGCAGACAAGCTCATGACAACATATTTTGTGCTTACTTTTTAGGAACTTGATTGGTGCGCATTTTTTTTGCAGCCGGGCAGCAATAAATTTTTTGTTGCCTCATACCCCATTGACTTGTACACCAAAATGTTACAGGGATTCTGTGGCGCCACAATGTCGCCTCATATCTGAACATCCCTTTATTGCTCCCTCCGATTGAGGGATTCCACCATCCTCACCTCATCATCATCTTTTTCAATCACTGCTGTGGAGATGTTTTCCAGTCTAGCTGCCAGACTTCCGTAACAGGATAGGAATATGCAAATCAATGTAATCATGGTCTAGGTGTAAGATTGGATTGCAGGTACACGAAACGAGCATCTTGTAACATTAACAGATCAGCTTTCCAATTCAAAAGCTGACACAGGCAGCTTTGATAAGTAGGGTATTTACACTACACAAAACTTATACAAATCTTGTATGAAGAAATGTAGTGAGCATCTTTTAAGTTCAAGTTCAAATTCAAGTTCAAGAAATGGGTTATTTCATATAAAAATCAATACATGATTGACAGCCCAAGTCTGAAAGTAGCATGTTTATAATGTAGAAATACATATAGATTGATCAAAGATGAAAATAACATGAAAAAGAATGACAATACACATAACGAAATAATTAAATCTACAAAAAAGGTAAATACAAATTAGAATATTAAAATTGGACTGAAAAATTGAACTGAAAAGGAGACTATAAAACAGTAATAATGCAATTCTGTATACTTTGAGGAGAAATATTATCTTTTTATGATTCTCACACAGAGAAAACATTGCATGGAGAAACTAATTTGAAGAAGCAGAGAGATAAATTTGAGTTCTGGGAGTCATGAATTTTCAAAGTTTTGTTATTTTTTTGCAAAACAGTACTTGAACCCAATGCTGTATGCATTATGATGTATGCTGTATGATATTTCTTATCATTGTGATGATTTCGAAACCTTGGGTATATTCACCAATTGAAAGTACTACTTAATTAACCTTTTTCCAAGTGCTTTCTTTCATATTGTAATCGCATGACCAGAATGTATAATTTACCTTTGATTTCCACCGTATGATTATGATAGGGTCAGCTTATGTCCTGAGAACTGCTGGTTGGTCAACATGCACTTGAACAATTATGCTCCATCATAGCCAGTTACATATACATGAAGGATGTTCAAGCTAGAAATGAACCGGGGGGGGGGGGGGGGGGGGTGTAGCATAAAGAGATAATCAATCTTTCGATCAATTGTAACTCTTTAGTACATGATTTGCCATGGACTTACGATTGATATGAATCGTAAGATTGATTGTACTTTTTATGTTACAGGGCCTTGGAGTCGTTAAATTGAGTTTTAGTTTCAAGATGATGCTCACCCTTACATTGCACTTTACAAAAGTTGGTTGTGTAATGCTTTGTTATACAATTTTCACACAGGTACAGAAGAAAGGTATAGGGGCAGATCCAGGTTCCAAATCAGCTGCACCCCCTCTTTTTTTTAAGCCAAGGACCTTTTTTATGCTTATCAGTGAATTTTGGGGGTAAAATAGCCCTCTTTTTTTT
>CM057159.1:3292467-3364967 GCA_029962745.1 Echinometra lucunter
TGTGACCTCCTTTTGAACCTCTTCATAACCCACATACATGAAGGCCTATATGTTGACTTGCTCGGTTCAAAATCCACATTTATAAAGTGGGTTGGGTTAGTTCTGTTGAGCACAGAAAGATAAAGAGATAGCCAATGGGGTGAGAAATGCAGACAGGTAACATCTGAATAGTGTAATGGGTGTAGTGTAATTGTATTATTTTTTTAAAGCACGATGTCATCTTTTCTTTTCTTCCTATTGAATTATGAAAATACGATATTATTATGTTTTCTGATGATATTTATTTTGGCAGTATGCTGTGATGGGCAAGAATTAAGATACTGTATTTCCACTGTCAGCTCTAAAAAGAAGTAGTTTTAGAGAATACAGTCATTGCCTTAAGTTTTCTTAAGAGCTGAATTAATCAGCTTTCCCCCTCAAATTGACAACAGTTATGTTTATTTTCCATTCTTTCATGGTTTGAAAAAAAAGGAAAAGTATACAACATAAGCCCATGTACATGAAAAATGCAAAATTCAACAGAAAAATTGACAATTTTTCCAAAAAATAAGGGTAATGTATTTTTCACTGCATTGCCAATTTAGAGAGTTTAATGATTAGTGACACTCGAATTGCTCTAATAGGGGAATGACACAGTGTATTGCACTGGAAATGGACCCAACTTTTTCAGTGAATTTTTCTCTTTCTGTTCCTAGCATTCTGGATTGAGGGATACTGCAAATGTGTCACTAGAAGGAAAGTGTGCAGTGTGTTTCCTAGTGTGCGTACATGTACATCATCATTACATTTATGTACAATCGGAGAGAAAAGTAAAAAGAACAATCAAACTGAACTGAATTAATAAATAAATAAATAATAAATAAAAAAAAACTGATTAATAAATTAGTGAACTGATACATGTTGGGAAAAAAGGCTGCTATGAATAACTGAGGAGAACAACAAATCTGCTGAATGTTTAACCTATTCGTGACAGGAATTATTTAAAGCCTAATTTGATCAGCTTTTATTCTTCAAATTGGCAACACCAACATTTTTATTTTATTGCTACATTTTTCTTATAAAATGTCATGTATCTGAAATGAATATAAATTGACAGAAATAATGAGAAGTCAAAAAGTTGCCCATTTGCAGGGGAAAACGGTGATTTTAAACTTTCTATCACATTGCCAATTTAAGGATTTTAATGCTTATTTTCCTTTTAAAAAATTTTCAGCATCAAACAACGAATATTGACGGAACCAAAATGGGCACAGTTTGTGTAGAATTTTTTGCTCTTTCTGCTCATGTATTTGGTATGATTTTTAGGGCTTTGCATCAAAAGATATTAGACCAAACCACAAAATGTGGACCCTCTGTCACGAATGGGTTAATAAATTACTGAACTGGGAAAAAAAGGCTGCTATGAATAACTGAGGAGAACAACAAACCTGCTGAATGTTTAATGTTGTGCCAATGATGTGAATTACCTCTAGATATCCAGGGGCAACCCCTACTGAAAACCCCCGCATGAGTGTTTTTTTTGGTGATGTTTACATATGGTGCAATAGACTGCTTCACTTGAGATAACTAGATTTGCATTAATGCATCAATAATTCGCGCTCAAATAAAAGAGAGCTTTGACAAAAGTTGCGCAGACAAACTTATACGTCATATTTTGCGCTGATTTTAGAAGAATTTTATTGGTTACACATTTCTGCTGCCAGAAGGAAAAAAACATAATTTCAGCCTGGGTGTTTTGGATGGTTGTTTTGGGTTTTTTTTTTTTTTTTTTGGGGGGGGGGGGGGGGGGGGTTGCTTCATATGTGAACAAGCCTTAACAGTTATTATCATGTGAGCTTCATGTGCGTATAGAGTCATCTGTACACATGAATACTAGTAAATGACATGGAGTGGAATGACTCACTTCACAAGTATCTGTTAGTAATATAGCATAGGATCAAAGGTTGTACTTAATGTGTGTTCTACTTCCTCCTGGTATAAAGGAATTAAGTAGACATTGTAGACGGTTAAAAAATGAATAAGCTAGCAAAGAGGACAAGATGAGAGGTCATTAAAGTAAGGTGTTGTGCATAATTTGCTCCAATATTTGATGTGTGTTGAAAAATGACAAAAAGGTCATCTGCATGGAAAAACCAATTGATTTGATCCTTCCAGGATAGGGGTCTTTCAGTACAGGCAGAAATGTCATTAGAGAGGGCAGGGGGTGGATGTGACCCCACCTCCCCCCCACACCTCCCTTCAATCCCCCACATTGAAACTGTGTTAGCCCTTTTGACATTTTGGATAGCTCTCTGCAAATCCAAAAATTGGATGACATTTTATGCTGCAGGTCTATTGTAATTACATGTATATTTATATTTATTTTTTGTTTTGTTTTGTTGTAATACAGGAAAAAACACAAGAAGACAAGGGATCTTTGGTGGCAGGGGATTCCCCCTAGTATCAGAGGGCGTGTCTGGATGCTGGCCATCAAGAACGAACTCAATATCACTCATGGTAAGTGCAATCTCTTTCCCTCCCTCCTTTTACTCCTCCTTCTAGTCATCATCATCATTATCATCATCATCATCATCATCATCATCGTCATCATCATTATCATCATCGTCGTCATCATCATCATCGTCATCATCATTATCATCATCATCATCATCGTCATCATCATCGTCATCATCATCGTCATTATCATCATCATCATCGTCGTCATCATCATCATTATCAGCATCATCATCATCGTCGTCATCATCATCATCATTATCGTCATCATCGTCATCGTCATCATCATCGTCATCATCATCGTCGTCATCATCATCCTCATCATCGTCGTCATCATCATCGTCCTCTTCTTTCTCTTCTTTCTCCTCCTCCTCCTCCTCCTCCTCCTGTTTTTTTCTCTCCTACTTCTACTCTTCCCCATCTTTACTATTACATATCATTTACATCATCCATAGTCCTATTGTACCAAGTTTTGTTTTTTACCACTTAGTATTCTAGCAACAATTACCAGTTGAAAAAAAAAGGAAAGAATATCTACTTCTTGTATTATCTTGATTTGCAGAATGATTGTGCTTTTACATTTCATCATCCCCTTGCTCAAATGATTTTGTTTTCATTGGAGTAATTACTATTTTATGTATTCATTGCCACAGCAATGTATGAGTTTTGCAATCAGTACTGATTATGCCATGCATTGATTCCCTGATTAAAATGTATCATTTATACTTTCCTGTTATTCCGCTCGAGTGAAAAGTCCTTAGCTGAAGCATGGATATTATCCTTTGTGGATATCCTACAGTGTATTTTAGAGCAATAAAACACCATGAGCACTCAGCAGAGGCCCCCAAATACCAGTGCCATGGAAGAGGTTCCCCCGACATATACGCTGAAGACCGTATCAGGACAACTCCCCCGGGGACTGGGGGAGCTGTCCTTGGGGAGTTGTCATCCGGGAAAAGTGTACTCCGGGGAGAGTTGCCCTCGGGGGAGCTGTCCTCCAGGGGAGCTGTGCTCCAGGGGCAGTTGTCAGGTGGGAATCGTATTGGGGGAGTTGTCCTCCTGGGGGAGTTGTCCTAGAACCATCGGAGACAGTTGCTCCGGGCTTTGTGTTGTCAAAAGGTGTGTCTAAAGGGGGAACTACAGGGATAATAAGCGATCCAAGTTCCCGACTAGCTTACCCGTTACCCTCGATAAACACGACGATGACTTGATTACCCGAGTAGGGTTGTGGACTTCAGTTCCGCAAAATAGGGAGAATTGATATTCGAGTCACTGTGATAAGCACAATGCAATTTGAGTCGTGTGTGTAGCTGGGCAGAGGCAACAGGCTCGGGCCAGGTTTCGGGAACTCAAATCACAACAATAAACACGACATCCAGAGAGACTGTCTGTTGTGAGCACGATTTATGTTCGCGACTCCAGTACCCATTTCTAATTTCTAGAAAACGAATTCCCCTGATGGACTTACCCAAAGATACACGGTTAGGGTCAGGGTTGCAATAGGATTTTAGGTCATGCTTAGGGTTAGGCCTTAGGGTTATGCATTATGTTTGGCTAGGGTTAAAGTTTAGTATTAAATTAATTAATTAGAAATTGACATGGAGCTGTTGCTGCTGGAGCAAACATTGTGGATTCATAAAAGAAGCCGCCATCATCATCATCACTTATAGATGACTACATATTTCTACTTTGGATCAACTATGGCCACTGACCTATCTAATCTTCAGGAATATATTCACTTTCTATTGCTCACTTTCCTTTTTTTTTCTCTCTAGAATTGTTTGAAATCTTCCTCATCCGTGCCAAAGACAAAATCAAGATGTGCAGTGAGTCGGAGTCAGAGGGCATTGGTCTTGAAGAAAGTAAGAAATTTTACTTTTCATTCTTTATTTTTCATATGTTTTAAAGACAGTTTGTAGATTGAACGTCATACATTTAAGAGCTCAGTCAGAACATCTTGGCCACACCTGTTTTCTGAGAGAAAAAATTGAAACTCATAGGATATCCACTGAATAACAGTTTCAATGTACTGCTGGGAAATAGCTTGAAGCCATAATTCACGGATGAGTACATGCATTGAATTCTAAAGAATTTCCCCATTTTCCTGTTTCATGGGCCATGGAACAAGACCATACATGTTTATATTTCATTTTTACATGAAAGACTTGATCCAACAAACATTTCAGTTGGGATGGAAACAAGGGATGATGATTGGGAAAGAAAATAGCAGAGCAGTGAAAGATAGCAAAGGGCATGTCAGTGAGCATTAATTCCTTTTATGACAGCAATTCACCTATCTCAGGGTGATTCATCAAACAATGTACATGTACAAGGAACACATTTTCCTCTATGGACAATCCAGATCCGAGTGACATATGCATGCTTGAAGTTGAACCCCTTATGATTTCATTCCAAACCCAGACAAATTCAGTTACAGAGAACAACATGCTTGATACAGCATTCTACAACACCCAGGCACATTGGCAAGAGAGAGAAAAAAATTGCTCATAGCATGTATCAGTTGGAATGGCTTGTGCAGTTTATTGGGGTCTTGATTGAATTTAGAGGGTGATACCCAGCTGGATGCTAGACGGCATGACGTCATCATGAAGACAATCATCATTTGAATGAATTGTTACTCAAGTTTACAATACCATTTTAAAAAAAAGCTTATAGCATATATGAAGTTGAATGACCTGTATAGTTTATTGGGGTCTTGATTGAATTCAGAGGATGATACCCAGCTGGATGGGACGGCATGACGTCATCGTGAAGACAATCATTCTATGAAATTGTTACTCAACTTTGATATATATGAAAGGGGTGTTCACATATACATGTAGCTGAACAGAGATTATGAAAGTTCTTATTCAATCAGCTTTCTCTCAAATTCACAACATTTATTTTGATTTCTACTCCTACATTGTAACATGCAAATGTATATAACATGGTCCGATGTGAATGAAAATTGCAAAATTCAGTGAAAAGTTGCCAATTTTTTACACTGCATTGCCACTTTAGAGAGTGCAATGATGAATTGCTATTAAATGGCTCTTATTCGAGAATGGCACAACATACTGAACTGGAAATGGGTTCATTATTTTTAATGATGTTTGTAACTCTTTTTGTTCATGAATAATGTTTGATTGCATTATGGATGAAAGGATACTACAAAAGTGTCACTTAAAGGGTTAACCCAATAGTCAGGCATAGGATGATGATATATATATGGTAAATATAGGACATTTTGAAGTAGAGAATGAGCATGATTACATGATAAGAATGTATTATTATTCAGAATTCAAGTAAAACATTAAAATTAAGATACATTTTACAGAAATCATACTAAGCATTCATACTCAAAGGTATGACTGACATATTTTCTCTTTCAAGAACATTTTACAAACATGGAATGGAAACATCAAATATTGCTGCTGGGTCAAAAAGAAGCAACAATGAGAAATCATAATGGAGGCAATGACATATATTTAGAGATGAATTTAATCAAGCTAATTGCACCAGTAATTGCAATTAACCTATTTTATCCCTGTTTGCCTGATTTTGTAATTAACCTGTCGTATCCCTCTTTTGTCTGATCTTGTACAGTCCATGCTGCCAGCAGAGAGAACAGCATCGATGTCATCAAGTTAGACGTAGCAAGGACATTCCCACATCTATGTATATTTCAGAAGGTAAACACATAGGGAGTCTATCGCTGCTGGGGCAACAAAACCTCGTATCTCAAAAATGTCAAATGTTCAGGAAAGCGAAAAAAAACATGCTGGCCAAAGCACTATAACCAATGGGATCGCCTATCCTTTGACATGTTGTGGTGGCTTCATTTCTAGGGTAAGAGAGGACTTATCATCTGGAGATTAATACCAAAAAATGATTTTCACCAAAATTTTGAGATACAAGGTTTTGTCACCCCAGCAACGTCATGTAAATTAGTGATATCGTAGGAGTATCATGGTCTAGAGGATATGTCACTGGACTCTAGATCACATGTTCATGGATCGAGTCCCGTTACAGTGCTGATGCCTTTGGGCAAGACATTTATCTGTGTGACTGAATCTGCAACTGTAATATATACTGCTGTTTCACCTACCTCTGTATCATACATTCTTCTGTTTTCTTTTCTTTGCTTTCCTTTTTCTTTCTTGAGGAATCCACGTCACTACAAGCAATGCTTTTTTGTGGATTTCTCTTTTCCAATATCATTTCTTTTTCTTTTTGATACACTATGTCAAGCAGACATTTAATTTGTTTTGATTTTAATAAGAGGAAAAAAATGTTGCATGTTAATTTACGATATTTCTGTTTAAAAGAAGAAAAAAAAAAATGTCTTCTGTTATATTGGAAATAAACCTGAACTTGAACTTGAACTTGAACTATCTGTGTTTGCCACCCATATGTAGAAAATGGGTACCCAGTAGGAAGAATTGATTTCAAATACTAGAGCATTGTAATGGCAGCAATGCTAAACCCTGGGTAATAACAGTGGGAGCACCAGGAGTACCAGGTGTGACAGATATGAACACTATCCAAGAACCTACTATTATTATTATTATTGTTATACATGTATGTGCTGGAAAGGCATTGCAGCATTATTATCATTTTAATGTATATTTCAGAAGGTAAATACAGAGAGAGTCTACATTAATGGCTGCGCTGTAAAGACATTGTAACATTATCATTTTAAAGACAGGGGATCTCTTTTGCAGCCCCAAAATCAACTTACCTTCATACATGTAGCTTGTCATATTGTTCAGGTAGATGACTCAGCTCTTCCCTCAAAATAGCAAACTTCTTGTTTATGGGGAAAAAATAATAAATAAATTTCAATTGAATTAATGATGCACCTGCATACAAATTATGTGAAGGGACATGTTTTCCAACTCAGTGATGCACTGTGAAAGTAAAAGCCAGTGTAACATTATCATTTTAAAGATAAACTGGAGAGTGGAGTTTTGGTCATGCGATCATAATGTGAAAGAAACTATTCCAAAGCAACTGGGAGAGTTAAATTAGTTGTAAGTAAATACAGTTGTGAGATTTCGAGATTATCAAATTGACAAGAAATTCACTTACTTTCCCCAAAAGGTACTTGCACTCCACAAAGAAATGAGTATATGGGACCATGCACAAATCTGGCAGGAATGTTACCCATGAACTTTTCAGCCTTTTCTTGTCATATTTCCAATATGAGGGCATTTGAAGAGCAATCCTTACTAGGGGATATTTTTACTATAATATTTTTCCTTTACTGGCATGGAAAGAATGAGAAATCTCACAAATTATTCTTCACCTTTCCCACAACTCAAGCTTCCCTTTAATGTATATTTTAGAAGGTAAACAATTCAGAATCAACCAGAGGTTCAGATGTGATGGGCCGTGAGTGCCTGTTTCCACCAATACAAACATTGCCTTGATGTAGAAATTCATGTTGATTGTGTGTTTGAAATCGAGGGGCCGTGAAAAGGCTTTTAGTGAAAATCAAGTTTATTGAATGATGCCGTGTAGTAGTAGCAGTGGTAATGAGGAAAGGGTTGTTTGGATAAACTTAAGACAAGTCATGAATAACAGTAGATTGTAAGTTTAACTGTCAGGGATAGTTTAATTATACATGAAGATCGCAATGATTAGATGCCAATATGTTTAGCAGGCAGTAGGATTTGGTCTAACACTGGACTACCACAAGTGACTATTAGCTCACATACAGTAGTTAATGGGATTTTCTAAGGTTTGGGTCCATAGTGAATACAGATTAACATTGGGAAGTAACATTACTTCTTAGGTTTTGATATCTTGGAGAGTTTCATAATTCAAGAGTTCATGTTCAATTTATTTTTCCTCAGCCATAAAATAAAACTGACAGTAATGTTTACAATGTATGATACATATAGGATTGAAGAAAAAAGAAAACTACAAGAAAGTTTGTAAAGCTTATAAGGTGTAGCTCCCTAGATATACATAGTGGACAGTTAGACACATCACAGAAAAATTAAGTGGAAGTAATAGGAAATACACATATAACAATTGATTAGGTACACACAATCCAATACTAATCCAGCTAAACCACCAAACCACCAGCAGACACCAACAAACATCTGGGGGGGGGGGGGGGTACATGGTGTAATGTCTAGCAAATAGATAAAGGCCAATTTGAGTATGAAACTATATATAATTTCTTCATCTTAGATTTAAAGGAGGTGATTGTAGTAGAACTCTTGACATCTTAATATGAGCGATTTTTCCGCAGGCATGGACCATAGTGTCTGACAGAATTGAGCAGTGATTTGGATTCAAACCATATAACATTGATGTGCCAAGATGGTCTCACTCTATCATATATGGATTATGATTAATGTTTCATCTACATTTCAGAGTTATGAGGGGCATATGTATGACATTAGTACATGTATGCTGCCAATTTAAAACTGAGAGATGATGATTCCTTTAAAAGTCCATATCTAACATCCATACAATACCACGGTTTCCTCTCAAAGTTAATGGAGGCTAAGGAATCATTATCAAATGGTTTTGATGCTGGCAATAATTTGCTACAAATCACTTTATTACCCATATCACTTTCACTGTTTCTGGTGATACTACGTGATAGCAATTTATTTTCTCTGTAATTGACCTTTTGCCAATGGTGTAAGATTTATTGGACAATGAAGAGGTAGTATTGGACTAAATCAGAATCTGGCCGTTGTATTAAGAGTGATCTCCTCTTTTTGCACAATCCTCCCCATGTGTGTGGTGCCTTTAGCTTGTTGCAAGAAAAGGGGAGATGACGTAATCAGAGGGATCGAGTACGAACACATTTTGGCCAGATTCTGGACTGCTACCAAAGCTACTCTTTAGAACTTGATAGGGTCAGTGAAACTGTCATTTGACCAATCACTTTTGAATTTGAACTTCAACTTGATTACCCCAGATCTGTCGGTCATCCCTAAATTTTGCTGTTTTCTTTATTCTTTATTGACAGGGAGGTCCTTACTTCGATCTGCTTCATGGTGTATTAGGAGCATATGCATGTTACAGACCAGATGTGGGATATGTAAGTTCACCTTTAAAAAGAAAGTGGAAAATGATTAGAATCTTTTTGTTTCTTGAAGAGTTTGAAATAAATGGTGGAGAATGTAGAAAGGTCAAATTCAGTGTAACTGTGAAGTCAATTTGTTGTACAAGTATAATGGATTGTTTGAAGAAAAAAAATAGATGTCAAAAAATCTTTTCAAGGTTTTTGCTGAATGTATTTTAAAGATTTTTCATTAAAAATCCAGTTGTGACACTCTATTGTTTTGGAGTTAATTTTACCTTTAAACTGAATAAAATATTCAGTTTTAAAGCAAATTTTCTTCCTTCTTTGATTTAAGAGAGAATGCCTTTTTGCGGATTCGCATCGTGACAAACTGTGAATTCCAATCAGTATAGAATAATTACAGATAGGAAAGAAAAAGAAAAATGCCCATTTTTTTTCAGAAACTGTTGTAAACAATGATTTACTTGTTTGTTTACTGACCAGGTGCAAGGGATGTCCTTCATAGCAGCTGTCTTTCTGCTGTACCTAGATGTTGCTGATGCTTTCATATGTTTCGCCAATCTACTCAACAAGTCTTGCCAGCTAGCTTTCTTTAGGCTTGATCAACAAGTTGTAAGTTTAACCCATAGCAGTACAGAGCTTTCTTGAGGTCTAAATTAATCATCTTCAATCCTCAAATTGGCAATACAAATTATTTTTTTCCATGTTTACATAGCTTGAAAAAAAAAAAATATGGATATAACATAAACCAAAATGAAATATAATTGTAAAATTGAATCAGAAATTGCCAATTTGAACACAGAAGTAGTGATTATATATTATTCACTGTGTTGCCAATTTAAAGAGTTTAATGATTAGTTACAATTAAACTGCTCTAATTCGAGAATGCCACACCATACAGCGATGGGAATGGGCTCAAATTTGTCAGTGCCTTTTTCTCTTTCTGCTCATGTATGATATGTACTGCCCAACATTCTGGACCAACAGATACTGCAAAAGTGTCTCCTAAAGGTGACACTGTACCTCTATGGGTTTATATACTCTCTGTATGTTACATCATGGGAAGGAGACAAAATTGACATTTAAAAACCCCACAAATATATGCTGTGAGCTCCTCATAAGAATCCTAAAACCAAATGAACTCCTGATTTTTGTAATTGTGAGAAATCTTCTTGCCATTAAAGCACACGGTACCTACAATTAGTTTTTTTTGGGGGGGGGGGGAGGGGGGAGGTTGTTTGTTTGTTTGTTTGTTTGTTTGTTTGTTTGAAGTTTGTTTCACCACTAGTATTTATGGATTCAATCCTATCTTCGTATTCCTTTTTGATAATGTTAATTGTAATACCTTGATGTGAACTTCTAACAGAACTATTTTGTGACAAGCCGTTTGCTATGGATGTTTTAATTCAAATATGAAGACTAAAATGGGATGAAAACCAGCATAATGTAACACAGACCTGATGATAATTGTATATACTGTTAAAAAAAAGACATGTACACTTGGGATATTTTATGTACAATGGAATATCATATAGTTTTGTCAGTCCAGCTGGGCCCTGTAACATAAAAAATACAATCAATCTTACGTTTGATATCAATCGTAAGTCTATGGCAAACCATGTACTAAAGAGTTACAATTGATTGTAAGATTGATTGTATCTCTTTATGTTACACCCCCAGATGTTTTTATTTTAGTAAGTAGTTGACTTTTTATCAGCTTGATCTTGCAAGCATTGTTTAATTTTTTTTTTTAGTATTCAGTGTATATTTTGATTGATTGTGTATCTAAAGGAATGTAAGTCTACCTTGAAATGTTATCTCCTGTATATTCTTTATTTTGTTCCACAGATGCAATCCTATTTCAATGTCTTTGAAGAGTATTTCCAGGACAACCTCCCACGGCTCTTTGCCCACTTTGATGAGCTGGGTATCTCACCTGACCTCTATATCATTGACTGGTAAGTCTACTCAGATTATTAAAGGAGAATGAAACCCTAGGGAAGTATCCATTTTAATGAAAAGAGAAGATAGAGAGGTGCAGTTTAAAGAAAAAGTTCCATCAAAATCGGTTGCAAAATGAGAAGGTTACAAAAGTTTGAAAAGTCTCAATTTACTTTCTATGGTGACCCTCAAATTGGCAGTGTTGCTTCAAAATGGTAGGTTTAGAAGGACACCTCTCGGTATGTTTTGTGCCCAAAATTTCATATTTTCTCCATTATCTCTAAGATGCTGCTTGTCTCTATGTGAGCTCAACATATGTTGTGTCAAATGCATTTCTCTGTGATATATGTTGAGCTAAGAAGGAGACCAGCTGCACCTTGAGAAACAATAGGGACAATACGAAATTTTGTACAAAACATCTGTCAGAGTTGTCCTTCTAAACCTGCCATTTTGAAGCAACATTGCCAATTTGAGGATTGCCATAGAAAGTTAATTGAGACTTTTCAAACTTTCATAACTTTCTCATTTCGTAATCGATTTTTAGAAATTTCTTTCCTCTTTCCTCTCTTTCCATTAATATTGATTTTTTCCCCAGGGTTTCATTCTCCCGTAAAGTGTACCAATCACCTGAAAAAATATTTTGTATATGGCTAGTATGTGTGCAATAACCTCCTAAATATGAGGCATTCTAGGGGTTAATAGTTCAGAGCAAGAATTTAAACCCTCCACCTCTTAAAGGACAGTTGGGTGAATGAACCTTATAATCTGCTGGGCATCAAACAGGGGGAGACAGGGGGACCTCCCCCCCCCAAAAAAAACCCCAAACTTTAAAAGGTGGGGGACACAATATGGTATGTCCCTTCCCTGCCCCCCCCCCCCTAAAAAAAAAAGAAGAAGAAGAAGAGCTAAGTGAAGACCTCTTGGGGGGAGGGCTTGTCAGCAAATTTTTCGTTATGTTCCCCCAAAATAGTATGTCCCCCACTAAAATGTTAAGCTGAGAACCTTCATTGATAGAGTCCTAAATATGAGGCATTCTAGGGGTTAATTGTTCAGAGCAAGAATTTAAACCCTCCACCTCTTAAAGGACAGTTGGGTGAATGAACCTTATAATCTGCTGGGTATCAAACAGGGGGAGACAGGGGGACCTCCCCCCCCCAAAAAAAAACCCCCCAAACTTTAAAAGGTGGGGGACACAATATGGTATGTCCCTTCCCTGCCCCCCCCCCTAAAAAAAAAAAAGAAGAAGAAGAAGAGCTAAGTGAAGACCTCTTGGGGGGAGGGCTTGTCAGCAAATTTTTCGTTTATGTTCCCCCAAAATAGTATGTCCCCCACCAAAATGTTAAGCTGAGAACCTTCATTGATAGAGTGTCAGAGTGTCCCCCCCCCCCAAATATAAAAAGGATTGATGCCCCTGATAATGTGTCTTATCTTTATTTCATGCAGGATGTACACTCTGTACAGTAAGTCATTACCCCTGGATGTGGCCTGCAGAGTCTGGGATGTGTTCTTCAGAGACGGCGAAGAAGTGCTCTTCAGGACAGCTTTAGGTGAGACCATGTGCTTTACAAATAAAACAAACTTTATAATCACAAGCTCTGCATTGATTTTTGTTAGTTACGGGTAAATGGATCTTAGTAAGACTTGCTATGAAAAGTCTTAAAGGATTTGTTTGTGTGTTGGCAAAGAGCTATTTCAGTTTTCTATTGAAATTTTAGACACTTTTTTGTTGTTGTTTGTTTTTGTACATGCAGGAATATTGCCCTTTGAAAGAGGTAATTGGCTACAATCTGATATGCAAGAAAGTGCCCTCTTGAACATTTTGATTGCATTGATTGCATTGTTAAAACCATTAACACATAACATTGAATTTTACTCTGTGAGTTAAAGACATTCAGTCGTGGGCTTTCATGGGGAATGGATCATAATTTGCTGACACCAGACTTTGTGAAAGCACTGGAAATATCTGTAATAGAGCTACATTTCTGGAGCACAGCAAAACAAGCTGTCCCACCATAAACATTCTTCGGCCTGCTTCGGGCATTCTCGGGCCAGGGAAAGAGAGATAATGACTTTGCCATATGGGGCAAAGGGTGGAATATACACAGCATTACATAAGGTCTGTTGGTCATAAAACTCATAGTGATGGACAACACCTGTTACTGGGTAAGCACCCGTGGTGTCAAATTCCCCATGAAAGCCCACGACTGAGCATCTTTGAATACTCTGTAACTCTCTAATGCTTTGGTTTATCAATGAACTGTCAACTGTTGGAACGTGTGTATTCATATCAAGTACTCTGAACAGTGTGGGAGTCTAGAGCTTTGCTGTATAGCATGTAAATAGTTTGAATATGAAGAAAACTTACTGTATTGAATGAATAAAAGTGACAAGAGTAATGATGTGTTTGATCTTTCAGGTATCTTATCCCTCTATGAGGAAGTCCTGCTCAACATGGACTTCATCCAGGCAGCCCAGTTCCTCACCAACATACCCGTCACCATCGACAGCGATAAGCTCTTCAAGCACATCGGTAACATCGACATGCATCAGAAGAAGTTTGGCCAGGTTCTCATGCAGCACATGTCGGCCAACCTTGCCAATCCATCCGGAAACTCATGAAGCGGATCTTCCCGATCCTGTGATGCGTCTCAAACCTGCCATGTCTACCGGTCCTGTCCAAGATGGCCAGTTCTATACCTTTGTTGGGACAATGGCATGTTTCAGGAATGCCAGTTTTCAGTCAATTGCCTGATATTAGGCCCTGTCAAATCTATGTGTCAGGCTTTGTTCAGGCATTACAGTATACAGAATATAGCAGTAACAGAAGGGCATTAACCTTTATAGTCGCTCACCCGGTCACTGCCTTTCTTGCTCAGTACCTAAAATGGGTCACCAACATGCCTAGGATTGTTTTCTGTCCAGTCAGAGGTTTGGTGGCACTTGTAGATCTTGGTGGTCTTTGTGAACAAGTTCAGGGGTGTGGAAATCCTCTTGGCAAGACAGCTTCTATCATATTCTAGGCAGATGACCTCTCCACCAAGGTCAATATCAATTTGGAAGTCACTTGCAAGTACCAGTATCATCATCTGGATAATGTGTGTTCATGTTATCATGGAGTCAGTCCGTAACAGCTGCCACCTGAGAAACATAGACTGTAAACAGATATTATTCATTGGACATATGGTAAGGACTCGCATGCTTGTGTGCAAAGTTGAAGTGATTGGCTTTTATATTGTAGCTAGGTGACCTTTTGTGCACGTGTCCTCTACATTGAGTTTCATTGCATTTATATTTTACTTGAGAGAAAGAAATTTATATTTGCCTTCTGTACCTCGATGATGGAAACCTCATGGAGAGAGTTGATTTACTAGAAGTTTGCAATATTATGAAAGAAGGGTTAAAAAAAGCTAGTTACACAATCATGTAGATGTCACTGCATATGATTATCATTTAGCCAGCAATACCTCAAATTACTTTTATACCTTTCTTGAATGTGTTGCCCTTGCCCCCCCCCCCCCCCCCCCCCCCCCCACATACAGATACTCACTTCCAACTCCCCAGGAACAGATTTTGAACAGTTGGAGTGTGTATGCAATTGGGATTTTACCAACATGTACCTATCAGAACTTGCTCAAGTCAAGGGACCAGCCTGTAAAGTCAAAATTTGGGAGATGCTACTGTGATTTGGAACCAGAGTCCTGCAGAGTCTGTTTACAGGTTTTAGTTGCAGTCAATGCTTTGTCCTATCCAAATTGTATAATCCAATATTTTGTTTTGAGATTAAGATTGTATATGTACTGTTCACAAAAATATTTTCACATGTCACTAATAATGATGATCTGAAATGGTAAAATTAATTTACATAATTTATTCATCCTCATGTTGATATGTGAGAGAGAACTGTTGATTTATACTTTACACAGGGATACCACTTGTGATGCCTGCATTTATTTCATGCCATGTGAGAGGATTCCTTCATATATATATAAATGGCTTGCAAATGTTCAAATTTATTGGTTGGATATACTGTCATGTGCCAGGCAGATTTGTGGATGTATATGGCTGGCATCTCTATTTCTGTAATTTTTGTTGTTCTTCATGATAAAAGTATTTTAATGCTTGCCAGGTTTTCTTCAATTCTTCTAAAGCCTGTCTGATGAGAATTTTTTGTTTGTTTGTTTTGCCTTGTTCTGACTTTGCAGGCAGAATGAAGAAGAGAAAGATTGCATGGAAATATGATATTGTGGCATTTATCACTGTATTTCTGAATAGTTCCAGTTGTTGAGACTTGCCAGTTTGTAGACACACTTGTGTCTCATGTATAATTTGACAAAAGATGCAACCCCCACCCACTCCCCCTCCCCATTAAAGATAAACTGGAGTTCTGGTCATGGGATCATAATGTTAAAGAAACTGTTCCAAAGCAATTTGGATAGTTAGATTAGTTGTATATAAACGCGGGTGTCTAGTGTGAGATTTGGAGATTAATGAATTGATGAGAAATTCACTTACTGCCCCAAAAGGTACTTGCACTGCACAAAGAAGTGAGTATATGGGACCACACACAAATCTGGCATGAATGTTAACCCCAAACTTTTCTGCATTTTCTTGTCATATTCCAATATGAGGGCATTCAAAGAGCAATCCTTTCTAGGGGACATTTTTACTATGATATTCTTCCTAACTGACATGGAAAGAATGAGAAAGCTCACAAATTATTTTTTCACGTTTCCCAGAACGCAAACTTCTCTTTAAGACTCGCCAGTTTTCAGACACAAAGATGCAACCACCACCCGGACTCCTATTAAGGTATTTTCTGCTGAGAGCCAGGTGTTGTTATGTTACAGTTCAACCTCATTTTTTGGCCTTTGATCATGCAGATCTCCCCATAAAAAGGGGGGAAAATGTATGACTATCACATGCACAAATTATGAGGCATCAAAACACACATGACTACATAAAGTTTGGTAAACCTTACTAAAATGCTGTATTTGAGCATTTCGTTCACTCACCTCACCCTCTCCTATGCTGTGACATCTTGATGTCGATGGGTCACCAGTGAAGACACTACCACCACTCTTCATCTTTCTCTATTCTCCACCTCTCTCTGGGATTTTACCAAGGTCATCCATGTCCACTCACAGATGTTGTCCTCCCATTTCTCTCTCTCGTTTTCCTTCCATCACATATCGTCGGTGGGCTGTTAAAACCTTGTATCTCAAAATTTAAAAATTTTGAGGACAGCTCAGAAAAAGCTGTATTTTCGAATTATGGCAATGGTGGCAACCTCATATTGTCTGAAAACGGTCTCCTAATTCCTGTAGAGAACTCTTTCCAGGCAAAAGAAGGTTGCCACTTATGTCATAACTCTAAAATAGAGCTTTTTCTGAGCTGTCCTTAAAATTTTTTAATTTTGAGATACAAGGTTTTAACAGCCCACCGACGATATATCTCATGCAGGGTAAAAAATACTTGTTTTCCTACATGAGCTATTCTCTGAAAAAATTAGCTCCTGTGGACAACTTTACAGAGCTCTTTCTTGGCCCTAGGGATCTACATGTATGTTGAATTGCTGATTTCCCAATTGTCTCGTTATGTATTAATTCTGCTGCTCCTAGATCACTTTTCACAAATTTATTGCTTATCTTTGGAGCTGAGGCGAGGGCGAGTCTGAAGAAAATGGTCACCCCAAGGGATTTAGGGGGCTATTTAAGCTCTGCCGAGGGCGAAATAGCTCATCACCCGCGGGTATTTTTTACCCTCCTCTCCTTTATACAAGTTATCTCTTCTTAAATGTACTTCTTTGTTAACTATTAACCTGTAATGAGTTACAAAAAATGAAAATAAGAAAAAGAAAAAAAAAGGCCTGTAACTATATCTATATATTCAGTTCTATTGCTTATATCCTTTCTGAATGAAAGTTCTTTGTAATAATTCAATTTTTTGTTGCCTAAAGATATTCTTTAGTTCTTATATTTACTGGCAGTACTGCTTCTTCTTCTATAATAAAATTTTAGAAATTGTTTCCATATTTGCAGCGAATAAATGGATCATTTCTTTTTCATTTATATTAAATGAGCCTTAATAGATGCGACTATGATTGCTGTGCAGTTATACATGTGCACAGCATGAGTCAAAATTATCAACTTTATGCTATTATTTCATATACATCTTTTCTACAACTTATCTGTAACCTTTTTTTTTTTTTTTTTTTAAATGTCATCTCACTCACATTCCTGGGATCTTAGTTGTCAATTGATTTATTAATCATGCTTCATATGAGATTTTCAGAAATAAAGTGAAGTATTTCTACAAAAGAAAACATGATTATTTGCATGCACCCTCTCCCTTTGTTTATACAACAAGCATTTGACTGTGAAATGGTATAATATACATGTAATAATATTTCATTGTCTTTTGAGTCAATACATTTTTTTGCTGCAATCATTAGTGTTGACAGGTCTTCATACGGGGGGGGGGGGGGGGGGGGGGGGGGGGGGGGGATAATTAACCAGTTTGTACATATTTTGGTACACATATGAGTCCACCTCAAAATGTGGGGGGTGGGGGGGTGCATCCCCCATCCCCCCACTATCTACACCCATGGCTGCAATGGTATATCTCGTTCTGATAAAAGTTTTTGTTGGTAACAAACACACAGCATAAAAACTATGGGGTCAAGAATTCATAAAAACAAGATTTTGTCATGTATGATTAATGTAAATGAAACAGCACAAAATTTACATTTGATATGAAGAATATATTTGTCTTATATCATATGCAGTGTATTTCCCCTTTTTGTTTTAAGTTTATATCAAAAGAAAACAGTAGTATTATATCACTCCAAAGCTATTAGCAAGTTCTGAATCCTACCTAAGAAAAAGGAGAAGAAAGAAATATACTTTTGCTCAGATATTTTATACATAGACATTGTAGACTATAATTTTGATATGTGGTATTTTTAACATGATATTTGTGTATGTGCTACCAATGGTGAAATGAAACTTAGTTTGATGGTGGAAAAAGTACTTTACATATACAATGAAAACATATGCCAAGTATTTTTTTTTTTTTTGGGGGGGGGGGGTCTCCTTTTTTGGTGAAATTTTATGGTGGCATAAAATTGACTATGGATGCAATAACAATTAATTGGTTTGTACTCTCTCATGAAAATTACATGCATGTATCTATATATTATGATGAAGATTATATAACATTTATAAAATGTGACTTAATATATGTATGATACAAATAATGACATTATCCTCATTGTTAGCATCATTTTGTTGTATCTCTTTCTTTCTCTGCATCTTCAGTGTTTTTCTATTCCCTCTGTCTTTTACTCTCCCCCTCTCTCTTTATTTCCCACTGTCTCACTCTCTTTCTCTGTTTGTGCTAATTCATTTATGTCCCTCACAATCTCTGTCTCCATTTTTTATTCCTTTTTGTCAGAGAGCCCTTCTTTCTTCTCTTTAGATGTATCAAATATATGTATAGTGTATTTGATTAAGAAAGTGAAATATGATTTTGAAACCCAGGTATGAAATATCACGATCTGTTAGACAAACTCCTCAAGCCTTGTCTAATTTATTTCATTAAAATTTACCTAACAAATGTTTTAAATAACATAATCATTTTCTGGAAATGAAACTGTACTCAAAACAAAAAGGGTTTGACATGCATATAGGTACTATGTAGATTTTTAATGTGTGTTTATGTGCAGTTGACATGGTACCATACATCGATATTTTAATTTTGAAAGGAATAATTCACTTTGTGTTGATTAATATGATTTTTGTTATACCACTTTAAAGTTCCTTTGAAAATTTTAGTTTCTTATATAGCTTAATTTTTGTATAATGTTGAATTTGACCGTTTGTCGACCCCTTATAGACCTCACATCATGTGGAGGTCTTTTTAGGACACCTTTTCTCCACTCAACTTTATTTACCGGTAGTAGAGGTAAATACTAATTATAGGATACTCTTTCAGATGTTTCTGTGTCAAACTGCCTAATTGTAAACATTCTAAATCAATAGGACCTAGTTAATATATTTCTTCAAATCAAACATTGTGAAATTATTTTGGGCTTGTTTCATATTCTGTCATTAATTTGTTTCATTGAATAAGAAAATGACACCGGGTGTTGGCACATTGAGTACTAACTATTCCAATAGGTAAATCAAGATGAAGAGTATATGTATGATTTTTTTAATGTTTTTGATTCTGAATTGATATGCATGTGTAATAAAAAATAAAGAATATTTTGTATCAATATACATGTAATTCCTTATTTTTCAGATTTTCTCTTTACTGCAAACTATTTTAGGTGTCAATTTCAATAGAAAGTTGACAGAGAGAGGGGAAGGGTAGAGAGAGAGGGAGGGAGAGAGAGGGTGGGAGACACAGTAAAGAAAAAAGAAAAGATACGCTGTATAAAGAAAGAGTGAAGAGAGTAGGGAACATGAGTTGGTCTGCAGCAGCATCTGAGGTCAGTTCCTTGTTTTCACTTTCAAACAAACTGTCTTTGATCGGATTCGGGTCGAGTCTGAGTCACGTTTTTCGGATGGTGATGGTAAGGGTCGGTCCCAGACATAAGGCACACGCTTTTATTTTCTTACACGCACCCACGCCCACTTTTTAAAACACATTCACATGGTAAAAAAAAAAAAAAAAAAAAAACAGATTGTACTTTTTTTTTAACACACATGCACACGTTAACAATATGCCTATAGCACGTTCATTCATTTGATGTACAATAAGAGCAATGTAGATTAAAAGGCCTTGCTCAAGGGCATAAGTGCCGTGCCAGGGATCGAACCCCCGATTCTCGCATCTCCAGTCAAGCGCCTTAAACCACTAGACCACAGCACCTCCACCTGCTTGCACACCCCCCCCCCCACACACACACAGAGTGACGAAGGAGGGAAATTAAAGTGAGGGAGAAGGGGGAAAGGAACAAGAGAGGAAGGAAAGGCATAATGAGAGAAAGAGAGTTGAGGAATCTGAAAATGGAACGAATCACTTCAACTTTGAACATTCAAGAGAACTCCTTCCTTGGGCATGTTGGGAGTAACATTTATCTTGATAGGATGAGAGATTTTTGGAGAGGGAATGGGTATAGCTGAATAGTTGCATGATTCAATCAGAGCGTCATTTAACTCCATGGCTATTGTAAAATCTTATCAAAAGGCTTCTTTACTTCGTTTGTCCTCCGTTGATCAATTGTACCGTCAAACAATCAGAAACACCCCGACCTTCTTTGTCCTGGCGTCCTTTTACAACTTCTCTTTGAAAGAAATCTCACGTGCTTGATGTTGTATGCATTCATTGTCCACCTTTGTCATTTTATTTCGACGCGTTTTATGTCCAAGAAGACGAGAAGAAAGTAGGGGGGGGGGGGGGCGAAATGGCAGTCTGTGTATTAATAGTGTACTCCTTTGTGAATGATTTCAATCTTGTAGATATCCCATTCCAATCGTGCCCACTCTCAAATCCTTCTAAATACCCCCTCCCATCCACTTGACATGTATCTGTATACCTGCTTGACTTTAAATCACATGTTTGTGCTAAGCTTTTACCTTTCACTTGTCGGTGCTCCAAACCATTACAGACTTTGTTTGATTCCAAGGGTTTCTTAAGATTAAAATTGCCTCCCCTCTCCCCCTAAATCCTGTCAGAGGCGATGCTAGGATTCTGCAACAAGTGGGAGGGGAGGGGGGGGGGATGCTGGGAAAGAGCATGTTCGGAACAAAAATTAACTTGAGCCTTCTATTCGGACATTGGGCAGGAAAATCATTCCTACTTCAAATACAGAAAGGGTTTAAAAACAATAGTAAAAAAAAAAAAAAAAATGAAGGGGGGGGGGGGGGGTCTTCATTAGAAACAAGAGACCTCAGTTCTGCTGATAAATGTTAGAAATAATTCAAATTCAAATTCAAATTCAAATTCAAATTCAAATTCAAATTCAAATTCAAATTCAAATTCAAATTCAAATTCAAATTCAAATTCAAATTCAAATTCAAATTCAAATTTATTGATATGAATTCCACAATTTTGGATTATCATCAAAATGAACAATAAGAAACAAAACAAAGGATACACATAAACTTAAACATGATGAAATCAAAGCATACATATTTGACAAAATCACTGAATAAATCGAACAAAAATCAAACAAAAATGTAAAAGTATACGAAAATAATATGATGGTGTTGTATTGTCTATATCTTAAAGATATATTGAAATAGTCCACGTATTGGCATAAGTAAACAAACAAACCAACAAAAGTCAATGAGAAGAGTTGACTCAGTAATGCATTGTTGATTGCAAATAAGAATATATTTAATCCAAATTTTCGGGGGCCTCCCCCTTCCTCAGGGATAAAGACGATAATGCAATATGTACTTAAAGACATATAATATATGTAAACATAAACACATGCGGCTCCTGCCGTACTCCCTTTATTCTGCAAAATATAAAAGACCCCCCCCCCCAAAAAAAAGGAGCAAAATAAAACCATCTAATATCAATTGTTTTGTCACGAAGCGAAAAAACTTAAACACAAATATCTGCCAAGCAAAATAACGCTACATTTATGAGGATAGGCCCTGGGTATAAGGGGGAGGAGGCATATGCCCCCCCCCCCCCCCTGAAACCACACCCTGGTACTACATACCAAGCCCTTGTCACCCTCCTGAATCCTCCTTTTACCTCATTCATATCTGCACCGGTGGGTGGTGTGCTTTGTCTGGGGTTCAGAATGTCTGATGGACAAACCCTCCTTCAAGGACTATAAACTCTAGCAAGTGTTCTCTTGTTAGCCAGTCATCACGGAGAACACGTCTCGAGGTGGATATATTGATTCGGAGCTTAGCGGGGTAAGTTGTATTTCTTGTTCGGATGTACGAATTAAATGAAATTGATAATTTTGCTTCTTCAGTGTTTGTTGACATGGTGTATTTTCAAAGAATTTTCTTTTAAATCATTTGCAAGGGGCAAGAAGGGGACGTTTTTCACAGTTGTCACACAATCATATTTCACAATGTGAGGTGATATAATTCTTATCAGTTAAGAAATAATGACGGAACTCCAGTCTATTTTTACATTTTTGTATCAAAATTAATATGTTGGCCATGGAATGACATCATCAAAGAATTGGGCATTATTTTGTAGTTCAAATTAAAAAAAAAGGGAACCTTCACGAGAATCTCTGAAATTTATATTGGACAAGGGTCATTTAATGGATGAACATGGATATTCACTGCACAAAGCAATATTCAGAAAGCCTTGTAATTTTATTATTATCATTTGGGGGGGGGGGCGGTGTTGTGTCCACTTGCTCATCATGAACGCTGCAAAAATGAAAGCTGCATTTGACTTTTACCGTAGCTACCGAATACTTCTCATCTTGCATTGTTTTGTTTCACCTTATGTCCCTCACTTTGTTGTTATAGTAGTAGCAAATCTATATGTGGTTAGACCCATGTATCCAATGTGTCATAGACTTCCATTGATCTTTTATCGATTGATTGAAGTAATGTTGAGTCATGCATGCATTATGTATTGAGGCATACAATCGGTGTACGATTGATATTTGTTTGTTTATATCCCATTATTCTATTTTCCATTTTCCATTTTCTCACAATCGTTAATTCAGGTTTTTCTTTGTTTTTGTTTATTTCCATTTTCTTTATTTTAATTTCTTTTAACTTGTTCAATCATCCCTCAATCTCTCCTTGTACTGTTTTGCAACAGTTTTTATTTTGTTCTCATGAGCATTTCTTTTTCAATTACCTCCTTTCTCTCTTCTCTCTCCTCCCCTCTATCACGCCCTCTCTCTCTCTTTCTCTTCGTCTCCTCTCCCTTCTCAATCTAATTCTCAACTTCCTCTCCCTTTTCTTTGTCATCCGTGAGATACACATGCTTCTCGCCTTCATTTTGATTTATTCATGTTTGTGAGACGAATAAACCCTTGCTCAAATACCAGTATATCTGGTAGTGCCCAATGCAAATGCTGTTCGGATCTAGATATAAGCAATTTTGCATGTCATTTGCATAAGAATGAGCACCACATTACGGTGTTAACGTAGTTAAGAGATGTTTATTGGGAGGATATTTACTGACAGTTTTAACAATTCTGTGCCAAATTGGATTAAATAGACAAGGGTCTATTTAGTCCCGTCTTCTTTTAAACTAGCGGAAGGCACAAAGCATTGCATGGGCTTTGTGCCTGGGGTTAACACGCACATAAACAAAGAGATTTAAGCTGCGATGAGGTCATGTGAACGTTTATAACAATAGAAGAGCTAACAAGTATATTCAGATTTGATGCATACCTTTTTGCACTAGGATATTACTCTTGACGACCTAGATCATCTTAAAACATATCGGCAAATATAGGTTACCCAAGACTCCAATGACTAATAGTGTCAGAAACAACAACAATACAGAAATCACCTCAAGGTAGTCATGGTAGTTGTTAAAAAGTACTGTCCACGGAGACGCTGGAGTCTGCAACTCGACAAGAGAGAAAGGGGGAGTGGGGCTGATATACATCCTATAAGGTATAGGCAATTGAATATTCCTGTATTTCCTCTTGCAATACCCCTGCAAAGAGTAGAAGAGAGTATATATACTTGGAAAAACAAACAGCAAAAACAATATCAAGACATCATATTTCTCACGTTAGAGATAATCAAGCTATTATTTGGTTAAAAATTAGTGAACTGTAATTATATGTAAATTTCTTGTAATTTCTCAATAACTTAATTTAGCAGCAGGTATACTAATGAAAACACTTTCCTAACTGGAAACCTTTCCGCAAACGATCACAAGAAGATCAAAAAAAGTTCGGTTCTCACGACTTTGTTTCAAGATGTAACTCTCCCCCCCCCTCCTCTCTCTCACTCTCTCTCTCTCTCTCTCTCTCTCCCCTCTCTCTCTCTTCTCTCTCTCTCTCTCTCTCTCTCTCTCTCTCTCTCTCTCTCTCTCTCTCTCTCTCTCTTCATTGAATTTTCGCTCAGTATCCATCCCTATCCGTTCTTTCTCTTTTCACATTGCCATCAATGGTGCCTCTATATGAAAATGCCAATTAGCAGAGCCAGTGCTGTGGACATGATTAATACCTGCTGTTCATAATGATAACCTCTAATGATCGTCCTATAATTGCCCATTGTAATACTGATATACCCGTAAGCTATTTCTTCAGTATGTTATCCCATCTTCTTTTATGTATAGTGTAATACGGAGTCTTTTGCTTTTCTTTGTTCCAATATTGTACTTTTCGTCGTTATGAAAGTTTTTTTCCATATTAAAATAGTTTCTCTCTTTGTAGCCCCCCCCCCCTCTCTCTCTCTCTCTTTCTGTGTTTCTATCTTTTTTGTCCATTTCTCTTTTGTTCTCTATATCTTTCTGCTTTTCTTTCTGTTTTTTTTTTCTCCTCCTTTTTATCGCTTGTCTTTCTATCTGTTTTTATTTAAGTATCCCTGTTCTATTTTCATTCATTCACTCTGGTCCTATTTATGTTTGCTAATGGTTAATATATCTTGATTTTTATTGAAGATTACCAGCAACCAAAACAAAACCCCTCCCCATCCAAAGACTGGAGATTTTTTTTTTCTCTAGAAATTCTTATTTTATGAAAGGTTTCCGAATCCTCTCAAGTTGCAAATGACGGTACTAGACCTATTCTTGACTTCAATAATGATTACCTTTACCATGGAGTGTTTGTACATCCGTGTCTTTACTTTGTATCTTCAAAAGCGCTTCTTTTCACCTCCTTGTGCTATTATTTGTAATCCTTACTTAAATGTTGCTTTTCAATCAAGTCCTTCACAACACAAAGGCATAAATAAAGATCAGCAAACCCTGCCAAATTAAAGAAACCCTTTTATATCAATGGCCTCTTCAAGACATACAAGGATGATAAGATGGAAGCTTCTCATCTCCTCTTAATTACTTGGGGAAGAAAGTATGCTAATTAATGATAAGCCTCTGTGTAGGGAGCTATAGGCATAAACGATGTCGTACGAATCTATTGCCATTCTGTTTACCTTATTTTCTTTCAATATAAAACGTCGGGATATTTTACCGTGAGCATTCTATTAAGTTTCGAATATGCATTCCTTCTTTGCAGTTGACTACGGTTTTCTCCAGGTGACTTCTGTCGCCCTACCTTGAGCTCGTCATGGACTTGCTCCACGTATTCGTCATCGTCTCGACGTTCGGTGTTCTTCATTGCACACAAGCTCTTCCGTCCAAGGACGTAAGCGGTACGTAAGCGGCATTGTCGAAATTAAATGTTTAGTTTGTGGTTATGGTATTCTTTTGTCAAGAAATACTGATCATGCTGATGTGGCTGTTGAAACCATGGTGCAAAATATTCATGAAAAACAACATCAGCGTTACTCTTGTCAACATATTTCATTATATTTTATAAGGATTTTTAGATCGATTCCTCATTATGCTCATAGTAGCTCTTTTTCATAATCCCCCTTTTCATTTCAACGATTAATTTTCTTTTTTCTTGGATGCTTCTACTTCAAATAATGTCTCTCAATTCTCTATCTTGTATTGCCTCGCCTTCTTTTTCTCCGTATCCATCTTTTTGTGATTTGTGAAATTCATCTATATGTCTTGTTTTCTATTCACAATTTTCAGAATAGGGTTAAGGTCTACTTCTCTTATCATCTGGTCATTCACATGTGCTAACTTTTAACCCTAACTCTGCATGGCTCTAATCCTTCACATAAACCTAACCCTAACCTCTGATTACCTTCTGGAATAACTTCATTCTTCTACATTCTAATCTTTTCAGATGACTGTGATGTCCTGATCAAGTCTGGGTTCAACGTCTTTCGATGCACAAAGTCCGCGTATGGAGACAGGGATGAATGCATACCGCGTGGACATCGCATCGGTGGACGAACTCGACGACCAGGGAGTTTTGACCCAATGAACAGGGTTTGTGATTCCAAATTGGATTGCACAGACGGGTCTGATGAAATGCTTGCCGAGTGTGCTCAACTTCACAAAGGTAATGTATTGAACTGGTCATCGGCTGAAGTTCAGTTCAATTCAATTCATTTATTCATTTCCATTAAAAAAAACAAAAACATTCAAATATTACATTCATCATAAATACAAACAGTTCAGATATACAGAGGGGAAAAAATCTAACGCATGAGCATAACAACATAAGATTAAGGTAAACTGTTAGAATCAAAGAAATGAAAAAGGAGCACCTGTAAAAAGCTTTAAAAGCTTGTAAATGTCAGGTGTCCAAAGTAAACAAATTAAATACACAGATATGTTAACATAGTTATGAATTATACGCATGTATTTGAGTTTGACACCTTAAACCCCCCCCCCGTCCCCCCTCTCTCTCTCACATTGTATAGACTATAATATAAATTAAGTAGTTTTTAGGAACAAATACAAATGAAATCAAAAGGATAACAAATAAACTTAAAGATTTTTCTTGAAAGTATTCAAGAAGGCATACCCCGTGACGGATGTAATTTTTGGCTATTTCCAGTATTGGATCTGTGAATCATAGAATTGGTTTTAAACATATTGGCAAGGGGTCTGGCTTACTATGTAAAAAATTTAATCAAAGACACCGAAATAATAATGGTTTGTAGAGGATTCAAACAGGATAAAAAATAATTGCCAATCACCTTTTCAGAACAAGATTAATTAATTCTCCGTTTTACACAAATCAACAAATCTGACAAATTTTCAAAAATTTGCCTCCATGACCCCATCCGATTCTTAAATTCCCTTGTAAATATTGAATTAATCACAAGTCGACTAAGTTTTGCTGTAATACACCAACTACAAATAATCATTCCCAACCAAAGCTTTTATGCGCATATTACACATATTAAGACTCTCACTTTAATGCCACACCCTGCCTTTTCTTGATTTATTTCACATCACACTCCTAGAGTACTGCATCAACGAGCTGGAGAAGGAAGTCGACGGCGACTACCTCGATTCTTTTCATTGCTACGACGAGGGTGACGACAGTGGTCCCTCCTCGCTGTGCGTCTCCGAGTGCCAAATGTGTGACGGTATCAAGGACTGTCCGAACGGCGCCGACGAGAAAGTTGCGAACTGCGAAAAGATGAGGCCAATGCCAGATGCATGCGAGTTATTCTAACGATTCTCTTTCTTCTTTATATGTCGGTCTGCGTAGACAAAGGAAGCGTATATATACAGAGGGGGGGGGGGGGGGGGGGGAGGGGGCTTTATGCTGCTGCCCCCTTCCTCCTCCTCCTCCTCCTCCTCCTCCAGTTATTTTGGCCAACTATCGGACAGCTGCCACCCCAGACAGCAAAAGTAGTCCGCTACTTTTCATATCCTATAAACAAAATTTCTCTGTAAGAGGGTCGCGGTGACAAAATTTTCCCTGCATGAAAGTTTATATTTTTGTAAGAGACGCCAGTCCCCCCCCCCCCCCCCCCACACACACACCCGCTTCCTTTTACAAAATTGTGTCCCTACATATCCCCTTACTTCTGAAAGAATTACTGATCGTGTTAATAATATTTTAACGGCATTTGACCACTCTTGAGGCTGAAATCTGAACAGTAATCACTGGACACACTCTAAAACAAAACAAAACAAAACAAAACAAAACACCCCCCCCACAAAAAAAAAAACAAAAAAAAAAAAAACACCACAACATACCGTCCCTTTTTTGTGTGTGAATGTTTCACATTTCTGTTTGATGTCTTTTACATGATTGAACAGCGAAGCCTTCAAATTTCAGGAGGGTTTAACCTTGGATGATGTGCAAAGTCACCTGATATTGGTACAGAAAAAGGAGAAAGAAAGAAAAACCGAACAAACAAACTAAAGTCATGTAAGGAAGCTTTTGGATTTTTAAAATGGATTTACTATGGACATGAGGAAGCCATGAGCAAGAATGCAGTCAAGAAGATTAGACGAATATCTCTTCAAAGAATGAGATTATTTCGAAAAGGAAAATTATACCAATGTGAATTAACATTTGGTTGAATTAGCAGAATCAAACATGATTTTTTCACTCTAAATTTTTGGACTTGAATCAGGGACAACTCCGAAATTCGATTAAGAATTTAATCCAACAGATTTAGAAATCAATCTTATTTATATAATTTCTTAATATGATTTTGGATTTGTCCATGATAACAGCAGACTTAGATCAATTTTTAACTTTCATCAAAGAAATTTATAGAGTGAGTGTCGTTATTATAATCCTCACAAGAAATACAAAAATTTGTTGATGTACCAGCTGTGTTGAGAGAAAGAGTCCCGTCCTTCCGTGGGTACCTTTCGTGATATTGGGGAGTTCCCATCAGACAAAGTGTGTGAACATAACCAAAGGTGATAGAGCAAAGTGATCGACAGCTGAAAGATATAAATCTTGTTATCGCATTGATGCTTCTCTTTTAGCTTTCTTTCTTTTCTTTCTTTCTTTCGTTTCTGGTTTCTTTCTTTTCTTTGCCGAATGAACTTTTTTGATCTTTTTTTTTTTCCATTTCTTTGTTTTAATAGGTGGATGTTTGCATGCCATCACGTACCTTCACTCTAAATTCTTGAACTTGAATCAGGGACAACTCCAAAATTCGATTAAGAATTTTAATCTAATATTAATAGATTTAGAATGAAATTTTATTGATCATAATGGGAAAAAATCTTATTTTGGAGTTGTGCCTAATTACAATCGACTTATTTTCTAATCTAAGACAATAAGTGTTTAGTGATCATAAACTCCATATTATGGATTCTGTACAACTTCAGTAATGTACGTGTATATTTGAAACGATAATAAATTAAGAAAAATTTAAACTTTCAAATACAACCACTCATCAAATTTGTCGTCTTTCCGGCGTATCTCATTGTTAAGGCTGAAAACTGTATAAAAATACTTTTAAACAGACACAAAAAATGGATTCTACAAAACTGGTCAGGATAAGACTATATAGAAAAGAATACAGAGAGAGAGAGAGAGAGAGAGAGAGAGAGAGAGAGAGAGAGAGAGAGAGAGAGAGAGAGAGGATAGAGAAACGGAGAGAGAGAGAGAGAAACAGAGGGAGAGAGAGAAACGGGGGAGGGGGCGGAGAGAGGAGGTATGATGATGATGATAATGATGATGATGATGATGATGATGATGATGATGATGATGAAGAAGAAGGAGAAGAAGAAGAAGATGAAGAAGAAGATATCGATAAAATTGTAATTATGTTATGATGATACAAGATAAAGCAAAAAATGAAAACTAAAACACACACACTCATATAGAAAAAGCCACGGTGAAAGTAAGTTTTCCGTGCAGCATGCATACAAAATGAATTATTGTTATAATGAAGTGTTGGTATATGCTTTATGGTACACATTTTGACTTGATTGGATGTTCGCCTCTTTCAGTATATTGGGGTAGGACATTGCTAGCCCCCCCCCCCCCCCCCATGCAGCGCCCCTCACTTTCATAAGAATGTGTTAGGGTAATATCTGGCCTCCCAGGCCACACACTCTCCTCTAACAATAATTTTAATGATTATATAAAACAAAGTTATAATTGCATTGATTTTTTCCGGGGGGGGGGAGGGGTGGGGAAGAATGTGTTCAATATTTGATTACACTCAAGCGAGGGAGCGAAGCTATCGAGCGGGGAGGCTGGAGGGGCGAGTATAAAGAAGCCTAGCTTTTGCATTTTTATAGAACTGAAAGTGAACGATAATGGTGCACGCTTTGGGTGGAATTTTTGGAAAATTTTCGATAAAAAAGTAAGAAAAATAGATGTTACTGTTCAAATATTTTCAAAGTCTGAAAGTAGAGTCTTAAAAAAGAGGGGGGGGGGGGGGGGGATCGACATTTCAGGGGAAGGAGGGCATGGTACGGCCTTAATTGTATGATTTATTCCGACTTTTCAATTGTAATCATTTTTTAATCAGAATTTAAGCATTATTATAGTCATGACAGTGCTTTCTTATTCTGTAATACAAAATTTACTGTGTTTTCCCCCTTCTCTTCTTTAGTATATCCTTTCAGTTTTGTTTTGTTTCGTTTTGTTTGGGATTTTTCTGTTATTGTGATTTCCGTTTATACTGTGCTTTTCATTTCAAAATAGAGAAAAGGCTGATTGTACATAATTATTCTTATTATTGATAAAACTTGTTTGTAGGCCTATATAGAAATAATGAATTTATTCAAAGAATAAAACCCTTAGCTTTGGTGTTAATAGTCAACTGACTGATCGCCATTATAACAAAAACCAACAACATTTATACTGTTATCTAGATGTTGTCTTTTTAATTGTAATACGTCTATGGTGCCCACGCTAACCGTGAAGTAAAAACCTCCAAAGCAGGCCCCTATGCCCCCCGCCCCCGCCCCCTTGAAATAAAGCGCGTGTGCATTATATCGCGGCGCGGCCGCGCCGACCGGATATCGATGAGGCATGTTCGATCGAAAGCTAAAAATTGGAAGCTGCCTGTGAAAATTTACGGACTGTCACCATTATCTGCAAGTCAAGTGATACAGGTGAATGCATCATCTAAGTTATATAACATTCCATTTCTGTGTGCCTAAATGTGAGATTCACGTGTTCTGATTTTGCTTTTATTTGCAGTTTTCGTTTTGAGTTTATTATGTAATCAGTTTTTCTCGTTAATCTTGTGACCGTGCAGCCGCAGAGCTGAGCCTGAGGAGTCGGCCACTCTCGGGGGATGTTGAGGGGTGCTAAGACGTGAAATAGCTGATTGTCCTTGTGCTTTGGTCCACATTGACTTTTGATTTTAGTTGCTGAGTAAATTTCATTGGTTACGTTCAGATTGTTGAATCAGTGGACAATGATTACGATTTTCACTTCTAAGCATGGTAACTGTGTGGTGACTTTCATGAATTTTAATAAAATTAATGACATTTTTTGAACTAAGAAATTTAACAGGTGGATTATCGATCATAACATGGGCTAAATTTTTGTTTTGCATATTCTGCCATGCCTCTGCCTTCTTGAAAAGAAATTGTGAATTCTTTTTATTTTATTTTTTTGATTTTAGAGAGAGAATTTGAACCATAAATTCATGTTGCCCTATTCAACTTCTATCTATAGTCTAGATGCATGTAGCAGGGGATTGATTGAAGTGATGGAATTTTGAGAGTCATGTGAACTTTAATTTGTGTTATTGCTCAATTGAGAATCTGCCATTGCTAGTCTGATTGTTAGCTGCAAAGCCTATGGCACGAAGTTTAGCACTGTTTATTATTTGATTGACACCCTGATGTTTTTAAACTATTAAAGGAAATCAAAACCTTCGAAAGAGATCAGTGAAAAATTTTGAACAAAATTGGACATGGAATAAAGTTATGGCTGAATTAAATACAGTCAACTCTGCATACATGTAAGTCGAAGTCGCACAAGTCGAATAATCGCCTAAGTCGAAGTTCTGTACTGGGTCCTATTCCTTTATTTTCTATTGTTTTTGACCCCTCATAAGTCGAATTTTCTCTAAGTCAAAGCATTTTCTTCAGTCCCAGGAAATTCGACTTAGGCAGAGTTGACTGTATTCATTATGACGTTTTTTTATACTACCATAGCTATTGACGACATCATTTTGGGGACAACTTTCATTGTTTTGTACACACATGATTAAACATTTTCATTTCTGCACAATTTTTGTACAAACTTGAGATATGTAATCTAGGAGTGTTTTCTCTACAACATATTTGGATTAAGGATAATGAAAGAATGTGTTCTTCAAGAAAATGTGAAATTCTGTAAAAAGGAAGGAACAACCCAAAGTTTCAAGAGGACTACCTCTTTAATACTTTAGTATATGATGCTGAAAACACTGAGTTGTCCACAAATCACCAAGACCTATGGAAAAGAAAATTTCTTAAAGCCCACAGGTATAACTTTTTTATACTGTGTTCGATTTTTTTTTTTTGATGATCTGGGCCCACTTGCACAAAAAGTTGCGATTAAACGCAACTCAAAAAAATCAAAGGCAAGTTCAAATACTCAATCCTGATTGGTTGAAAAATCAAGTCCTCCGGTATTACATGATGTACATTATATAGCGCCTTTCCATAAAACATGCTCAAGGCAATTTATAGTAGGAACAAAATAAAAGAAAGCAATTATTTTGCCCTCCAAGTGCATACAAAATTCAAAATCCAGTCCCATAGAAAAAAGGAGTCTTAAGATTTCTCTTGAAAGGTCCCCCTGAAGGGCATGTAAAACAAATCAAAACACCCCAAATCAAATCAAAGATTGACCTTGGTGGAAACACTAACACCTGTGTGTTGCACTCTGGTTTACTGCACTTTGACACCTTTCCTTTGAATTCAATAGAAAAAGCTTACATTCCTTGCACACATGAACAATAGATTTCAAAAGAACTTCAGACCATGATTACCTTAATCCCTTAATCTCTCCTGTAGGTAGACCATTGTCCTGCTCTTTGTGTTGAGCAGCTTAATCCCCTGTTTGGACTTTCAGAGGGGAAGGCCAATCATGTACTCTATACAGACCTGTGTAAAGGAGTTCATGAGGATTAGAGCAAAATAAGACACAATGTACATGTGTAATTTTCAAAGAACCAGTTCCTTCAGGGGCCTCATAGGAATCCAGCTTTCCTTTTCTATTAACTACATGTAGTGCCTAATAGCTCCTGTGCCTTTTAGGAAGAACTCCCAAGCAAAATTTTTCGAACTTGAATTGTTATTCACAGGTAAGTGTTTTATTTGTCTTTCTGTTTTTGTGTTTGTTTTAATAAAATCATTTATACATGAAACATCAGTCATTCCTAAAAACTTTTTTTTTAAAACAAGGAGTCACATAATAAGTACCTTCTCATCAAATCATTCCCTACACACAAAACTGTCACTCTGTACATTTTTATACTAGTTTCATATCTAATTCAGATGTGTAATTTCCTATTTGATTTTATTCCATTCTAGAGTGATGCAATCATGCCACCTCTGACTCTCTTCCTGAATGAGGACGTTACAAAGCTCCTTTACAACAAGTTTGTGGTCATCTTGGGAGACTCAAGTGAGTGATCTTTTACCTTATCTATGGCAGAAATTTGTGAGATATGATTTGATTTGATTTGTTTGATTTAT
The DNA here is from genome assembly GCA_029962745.1 of Echinometra lucunter. Classification (NCBI taxonomy): domain Eukaryota; kingdom Metazoa; phylum Echinodermata; class Echinoidea; order Camarodonta; family Echinometridae; genus Echinometra; species Echinometra lucunter. The sequence goes on from CM057159.1 coordinate 3,326,072, forward strand.
TCATATATACATCATCATAATCGTATAGTTCATCAGTAATGTAGTTTAAGCATGAAAGTAATATAAAGTATGAATGGATCGTCGTTAAAAAAAAATTAGAAAAAAAACATCGATGAATATATTAGTAGCATTCAAACAAATATGCAAATTCACAGTGATAATTACGGTAGATCAATCATTCCTTCCCCCCTTTTTTCAAATTAGCTGCACTTGTATTTTCTAACAAGTGATGTTTTTTTTGGGAAAAAAAATTGTACATACACAGCATTGAAAAACTGATAGACATTGTCATACTGCCAGTTCTGCAAAATTAGGAACTGTTTGGACTTTTCAACATGTTGCCAATTTGAGAGTTCTTTGGCTTATCCTATCACCGATGAAGTCATAGGGGGGTATAGTAATGCTGCTGTCCGTCTGTAACAAATCTTTCAAACACTGGGTTCCATTTGATAACTTAAGAAATGTTTGACAGATTTTAATGAAATTTGATATGAAGGTACATGGTACGAAGATATACATGTAGCATAAGTTCAATTTTGGAGTATGTAGGTCAAGGTCATATCTCATTAATATGCAAAATAACTATGTAGGTTCAAGTTCAAAGTTCACTGTTCAGTGAATATGTGAAAATGGCTAATTACATATGCAAAAATATGGTTTCTATTTGATAATTTAAGTTGTTGAGTATGTAAATCAAAGTTCAAAGGTCACAGCCCATCAAATACTAAAGCAAAAATGACTAATTATGTACATGCATGTATATGTACCCAGCGAAGGGATACTAAGCTTAGCTTGCCCTTGTTTTGTTTTTAAAGAAACTCGGGTGTTGAACGTCATGTACACTCATTTTTAGATTGTATTTCTTTTATTTTTTTATTTTTGGTCAAACTGGGAAGTGTGAGTAATTGTATTCTATACAGTACATCCCCCCAGAATATGATCAGCCTATAAGTACTGATTATTAAGAATAAAATCATTTTGCAGTATTATGAACTATAACTATTTTTCAACCAGTCAATGAAGACCCGTCTGATTCAGTCCAGTAGTCATGAAGAAATAAGGAATTTTGAAATGGAAGTCATAAGCCCCTGGCCTCCCAACCAAGTTTGAACTTTGGACATAAATGTATGGAGGACTCCTAGCATAATGGACAATCCCACTCTCCCTTAAGAAAGTTTTGCAACTGAAATCGCTGTTATGTTTTCATTTGATATGATTGCAGTGGTATGCCATTCTTGCTGTACTTCAATAGTCACAAATGATTAGGAAATTTAGTAAAGCAGGTCATTGGTCACTTTACTCCATCTTTTAGCAATTGGATATCCTTGGCATCCATGAAATGAAAAGATTTGTATCACAGGAGACAAGTTTGCTAATTTATTCAAATTTAATTTATGCATACCATTTAAACAAAGATTTCCAGATAATGTAATTAAAATCTCCCTTAAAAGATCAAGACAAAGCATTCATTAAATTGTCTCATAATTTTGTTTAATAAATGGATTTCTACCTACAAACGACCAACATTTTTAAAACTCTGAAAACTGTATCTCTTTTCATTCATGATGCACTTTGTTTTGAAGAAAGATATCCATATTTCAATTATTTTGCAACAACAACAGCAGCAACATCAAGAATGAAGATAACCATGATAAATAAACTTTTGCCATCAAAACCATAGTACAAAATAAAAGCAAAACAGTGATTTCCTTTGCAAGCCATTAAAAAGGAGTGTGATTTATGCATAGTGATTTGAGTCTCCTTTTTGTTTAGTTTTCAATGGGAGAGACTTACAAATGTTTAATACAAAAATCCCCATTTCTTCCTAAGTACTGGACTGAATCGGATTTAATCTTGTAGTTTCATAATCTACAATGACTTTTCAGATTTCGAAATGATTTCTTCCATAAATGTCACTTAAAGGCCGATCATAATTTTTTTTTTTTTTTGGGGGGGGGGGGGGGAGAGATACTGTATAACTGATTTTTGACAGGAGTTTTTTTAAAGGCCTACACATATCACTTCTGCTTTGATTTTTTTTGAAAAACTACAACTTTTCTGTTTATTGCTGCTCTGCAAAAAAAAAAAAGAAAGAAATCATTTGGAGTGGATATTCTTAAAAACCTTTGTAATATACCTGATCTCTAAGAAAGCGTTAGCAAGCATGACATAAGCAATCCTTGGTCTTTTGAGTTGGAATCATATCTGAGGAACATTAATAATGCATACCATTTATAAATGTATTTAGGGCTGAAATGTGCAAGCTAGATCCCATGAGCAACACAACTTGTTTATTTTGGATGATTTTCTATTTGTCTTCAGTCCAGCGAGGTGTTTACAAGGATCTTGTTGCACTACTGCAAGGAAATGAATACCTGTCATCACAAGATTTGAAGGCCAAGGTAAGAATCTTGTTATTTTAACGATGATTACACGTATCATAGTGTATTTTTTTCATTGTCTTTGTTTGTTTGTTTATTAATAGTAATGAGGATATTAAAGGCATTGGCTGACTTTGTGAGTAGCTGATTTAAAAAATTCTCAAACTAAGATGAAACATGTGTATGAGTACTTGTATTTGTATTCAAAAACCCTGAAACCAACCATAATTTGGAATGAAAAAGTGTAAGTTAGACGCAAACGGCGATTTTATTATCGTTCGTCTCACGAGACAATCACTAAGAGGACCACTTTGCTTGAATTTGAAAATGCCGTTATGTGCCTCCCGCCGCGTGATTCGCCAATACACACAGTACGGTAAGGTGAGTCATACGTGCATGCGCACTCCTTATGTCTATTCTGTGCAACCGACCCTCGTATAGTTTTCAGACATTGGTTCACATTTTTGATATTTAAAAATACTTCCTGTGGATATTATACTTTGAAACTTTCAGACTGGTATTTGTTACACTACAACCCTTATGTTTATCCCATTTTCAAGTAACAAAACAAGATTTTTTAAAATCATAACAATGTTAACCAATGCCTTTAATACTGCACAACATATCCACCCCAAAGGGTGCTCAATGCACTTACAATGAATTACATGTAACATAATACATTATTATTACCCCAGCAGTGCCAGGTACCCATTTATACACCTGGGTAGAGTGCAGCAAAGGTGGATTAAATGTCTTGCTGAAGGACCTATGGAGCCAGGCATTGGTGGGAATGGAACTCACGACCCTTTGATTAAGAGCGTGCGCTCTTACCAACTTTGCCACAACACCTCCTTGTTTGTTTTATTGTTGTTTTTCTTGCATTAAGGAACAAGCTTTCACATCATAAAAATCGGATTCAGACCAGTTACATAACATACATGTATTACATGTTTGCAAATGTAGAGAATACACTTTTGTTAGTTTTTGTCTCTTTTCTTCTTTTCCAGGGTGAGAAGAGTTTTATGAGTGATGTGCTTCTTCAAGGTGGTAAGATGCATAATGGTATCAACTACAGAGAAGTCAGACAATACAAAACAGATTATCACCTAGTAAGGTAAGAGTACATGTTTTTAACACTTCCAGCACCCTGATTTATTTTTTTTAAAAAACAAGCCAGATGATTCAAATTTTTATATTTCAGATTGATAACATTTTGTATCAATTTTTTTTTCCCTGCAGCACCTTTGTAGCAGAAAATCTTGCATTTGTGATAAATGTTAATTTTATACAATTTACAGCAATCATGGTTTTAGAAAAAGATAAGTTTAACTCCTACATGAAGCCTCATTCACATGTAAATCATGATGAGCCATTTACTAGATCTTTTTTTTTTCTGCATTAGATGTTTCATTCACAAGTTTTCTATTTCTTGTCTTACTTGACAATCTGTTTTTACCTTTTTTTTCCTCTTTTTTCCACTAGGTTTTACTTCATCACCAGGATCCACAACAAGTACTGGGAGGAAATCATCTTTCCTGACCTCAAAGGGGAACCTGTTCCTGATGTTGTCATCATGAACTCCTGCCTGTGGGACGTCTCCCGCTATGGGAGACATCAAAATAAACCCATGATGGCTTTCAAAAAGAACATAGAAACCACCTTCAGCATGCTGAACAGCATACTTCCACCAGAGACTCTGATCATGTGGAACACGGCCTTGCCTGTAGCTGAAGAGATTAAAGGGGGTTTTCTGCTGCCGGAGCTACAGGACCTGAGCAAGACGATGAGATATGATGTCCTTCTGGGTAACTTCTACGCCAAAGAGCTGGCAAAGTACTATGAAATAGATGTCCTGGACCTGAACTATTTCTTCCGTCACCAGATGCACAGGCAGGTTGGAGATGGGGTACACTGGAACTACATGGCTCATCGGAGGATTACCAATTTGATCCTGGCGCATATTGCAGTGTCTTGGGGAGTCGGGTGTCCAAGGAGAAGGATTCCGTTGAAAGTTCCTGACAGCCTCTACTTTGACTTTGAGACAGCTGAGGAAAAAGAGAGGTCTTCTCAGAATCGGTCAGAATGGGATGATCTGAAGACAGAGTCACGTACTTACACTGAAGCAGAGGAGAAGGAGAGTTACTCTGGAAAAGGCCAACCTGCTGTAAGGATTGTGAGGATGGAAGATAGGAAGGATGAGAAGCTATCCAGACCTTCAGATGGTGACAGCATGAAGAGTCTCCTTACTGACAACATGACAGGGTTTGATAATCAAAGCAAAGATGACGGTAGCTGCGACCCAGTTGTGAATGTCAGAAATGAACATGAAGGCAGAAGATCAAGAAGTCCCTTAGAGCGGGATCGTCCTCCAAGTCGATCAAGAAGTCCCCTAGAGCGGGATCATCCTCCAAGCCGATCAAGAAGTCCCCTAGAGCGGGATCGTCCTCCAAGCCGGTCAGATGTTAGAGTTGATCCTGTGAAGAAGCATCGGGAGGACAGGTCTCCTACCCGCCGAGAAACACCACCCCTTAGAGGAGGAGGTCTCCCTTCTGCTTTAGAGCTCAAGCCAATAGACCTTGGTTACATTCCAAAGGATTCACCATTGCTTAGGTCTCCAGGTCGTCCACATAGAAACATAATGCCCAGAGCCGGAGACCGGTACCAGCCCTACCAGCCCTATGCCTATCAGAACAACCCACCTCATCGCTTCCAACCTCAAGTCCAACCACAGTCATGGTTCCCAAATCAACCCATAGCACCTCGTCCATACTACCCACAACCCCAGTACCAACCTTACCCAAATCCTCGACCCTACCCACACTACCTGCAGAACACCGGAAACTTATACAACCCATACAACGTACAGAACATTCCTTACGATAACAGGATGCGTCAGAGATTGGCTGCAGAGCGCAACATGGAGGTTGTGAGGGGTCTTCTGATGGAAGGTGTGTATGGATTACAATAAACTACCTGGCAAAGACTTGTATTAGTGCTTCTGAAAAGAGCAACCAGGCTTTATCGTGTGTCCTAAAGAATGCTGCACAGGAAAGCTGTAGTGGTATTTGTGGAGCTTTGATAATATGTGTTAATAAGGCTGAAAGAAGGAGTAACTGCTATGTTGATCAACTTCGCTCTTTTTATAACTTGTTTCAGTGCTTAGGATAAAGATGAAAAAGGAACGTAGGTGCAAACATTTATGCTGCTGTTCACATAATGTTTTGTAAAGTGGAGAAGGGTTGTGCCTTTCAGTTTTTTGAATTTTTATTTTTTTAATTTATTCACTTTATGTTCTGTTATTATCTAGTGCTATATTCCATAACATTTTTTCAGGTTTCTTTACTGTGACTTCAATATTTGATCACTACTCAATTCTCAGATGTCAAAAGTGAGACTTATCAATGCTACTGAGTGCATGTTATGAGAAATTTTCATAATTTTTTTTCAATGCATGAATTTCTTTAGGCTTTTAAAATTTTGTATTTCCATGGAAAACAAAAGAAAGGAGGCAAATGATTTTCTCTTTATTCATATACTGATTGTAGAACTAGTAGCTGTAAAAACTTCTCTTTGGAGTACTTCACACTATACAGATGATTAGATAAATCTGTCAAATGAAATATTCTTTTTAACCCACAGTTCACAGTTCTTCTCATGTTGACTAATGTATGTACATATGTGTTTTCTGACTTGCCCAGGGGCAAATAGTGGTCGTTGGCAGCAAAGGTGGCTATGTCACAACTTTGAAACTTTAACCTAAAAGAAGATTTGAGAATTAGGTTAAAGTTTCAAAGTTGTGACATAGCCACCTTTGCTGCCAACGACCACTATTTGCCCCTGGGCAAGTCCAAGGCATTAGTTACAAAGTATTTATTTGGAATGGCATTATAGAATCTTGAACATGAATTGACTTCAGAAATATTATTTTACTCGATATTCTGTCTGATTTAAACTCCATAATGGCTATCAACGTGATACAGGACATGAGATATACTCAAATCTAAGATGTGATGAGTAATTTATGGGACAAAATAGATTGGAACTAGCCTGCTATGGACTCTGCAAGGTCAATGTACAGAGAGTTCTATATTGTGTGGTGGATGTCAGTTGTAATGGCATTCAGTGATATTTTTAGAGCTTTAAAAGAGATACTTTGTTCAAGAACAGGAATCAGGACTCTCAGTGCTATCTTGTCAGTTAAGTATTGATTTGTGCTGTAGAGACTTCAGTTTTTATTCACATGGAAATCATCACTTTCAGAGAAAAGACAGTAAAATGAGGTGACATGAATTTACCTGAATGTTATCCTTGACTTGCACTTTTGTTATAATTTCATGCTCAGTTCTTTTGCTTAATGCATATCAACTTTGTTCATGCCAAAGGCTAAGGTTCACATGACTGTAGTTACTCTCCAAAGTACATGTATGCAGTTATGAAGGCAAGAAGTGACTATACAGGAGATGATGTATTTTGTATTTTGTATTTTGACATTTATGATTAAGATGGTAGGAAAGAATCCAAGGTTGCGTTTCACGAAACCGTCATAAGTCTAAATTCTCGGACATCCCATTGAAACACGTGTTGTAGAATTAATACGTGTTTCAATGGGATGTCCATGAACTTAGACTTATGACGGTTTTGTGAAACACAGCCCTGGAGGATGCTGATTACATCCTTGACAGGTACATGCAATTAGTGTAAATGGTAGATAATGGTGATCCTCTGTTGGTGTTTGCGTACTTAATTTAAGTCATTAGAACTACACATTAATATTGATTTTTAATACTGCCCCCAATGTTTCATGCTTTTCTACCCTAGCCCATTTATAGCAGGAGTTATTTGAGGCATTATTTGATCAGGTTTTCTTCAAATTGGCAACACCAGTATTCATCTTTTAGTTCTGCATTCTTATAAAAAGTGATGTATCTGAAATGAATATAAATTGACAGGAAGTATGTTGAGAAGTTAAAAATTTGCCAATTTGCATGGAAAACAGTGATTTTTTAACTTTCCATCACATTGCCAATTTCAGGATTGCAGTGCTTATTTTTCTTTTAAATATTTTCGGCATCAAATGACAAATAGTGATGCAACCGAAATGGGCACAATATGGAGAATCTTTTTGTAAAGCTCTTTTTGTATGTTTTTTAGGGCTCTGCATCCAAACATCCAAAGTTATCCAAAAAGTTATCAAAAAGTTATCACAATGTGGGCTCTACGTTATGAATGAGATTGAGTTAATGAACTATCTTACCAAAGATGCCAAAGACAGTTGATAATGAAAGCAGGAGATATTGAGTTCATCATCTTCAGTGATTATTTCTTTTATATTGTGAAAAGATGTTTTTTGTTGTTTTTGCTTTTATTTATTTGTTTTGTATTAGCGAGTATGAAAAAAAAAAACATGGACACCTTGAATACAGAACTGATTTTTTGTTGATGTTTACTTATGCATATTAATGGTACACACCTTGACTAAAGAAAAAGTTTATAAAAAGGATTCAGTTTCCATGTGGTTTATTTTCTTGACAGATTCAATATTTTTTGTTTGTAAGTATATTAGGCAGTCATTTTCATCTAACCAAATGTAGCTGAATTTTGAAATATTCAGTAGAACTTGAAAAAGTGTCAGTAAAAGAGTAGAAGATATAAAGAGAGAGAGAGAGAGAGAGAGAGAGAGAGAGAGAGAGAGAGAGAGAGAGAGAGAGAGAGAGAGAGAGAGAGAGAGGGAGTGAGGAGCAGAGACAGAGGAAAAAAGGGGGTGGGGTGGAGAAATGAGATTATAAGAAAGTTAAAATTTATTCAACCAGTGGATAAGAGAGAAATATTCAAGAGATTAGATGACAAGTGAATTATATAACAAGTTATCAATGTAATTAACGATAATACCCCTCATCTATACAATTGAGAGTGAAGGGGGGGATTCTTAGGATAACTGACAGGATAGAAAGAGAGAGGGATAGAGATGCTTGATATTGGCATTTGATTACACTACGATCCTAATTCTAAAATCACATCCCTAATGTGAAGTTCATTCAGTGGAATTGATTACACTGCTGATATTAATGTTTGCTCAAGACAATGGTGTTGAAAATGCAGAAGGGAAATTCCCTTCTGACAAAAGTCTAGCGCCATCTGCTGTTCAGATTCGATGTACCATTAGCTGTCATTTTGTTCACTTGCAATCTGAAGAAGTCTCAGTCTCAGAAGCGAAGAGCTTTGTTTCGAAGAAGGTGCCGATTATTCTGCAATCAAGCCGAGATAGTGAAAGAAAGGTAGACTGGCCAGAAGATCTCATCATTCCTTTTAATGTTGATGTTTCTTCTCGCATAGAGAAGAAGTCCTTCGGCTTCGGCCCGAGCAAGCGCTGAAGCAGATGCATCCAGAGACGGAGTCCAGCACTGCACCCACGCCCCGACGCCATCCAGTCATGTCATGAGCACAGACTCTCGCCCAAAAGGCAAAAGTCTTCTTAACAATAACAGCCCAGCTCGAGTTGAAATCGCATGCATACTGTACATGAACTTAAGAATGCGAGACTCTTTAAGATTACCAACTCTGCATAACAGTGCAAGGTAACAGCAACAACAAATATGGATCTTGGCAAACCAAATTTGCTTCGTTTTTCCAACGTTGTTCTTCGCCTTCCAAGCGTCTTCATTCTCGAATCTCTCTACCATTCGAGGGCCCAGAAGCTGATTGAAGAAAGCGATGTGCTGAACAATGAAGTAGTGGAAAAGCTGGGAGTTGCACCGGAGAAATTAACTCTGGGTGCACAGTATGTGGGTAAGAAAGAAGAAACAGCATGATGTTGCAAAGAAAGTCTCTTAGTCTTATTTGCTAAACTTGGGGGAGGGGGGGGGGGGGGGTATGTGTCCAGATGCTTAATAGAAATGTACAATGTAACTTTCGCCTTCTTTTTTGTCTTTGGATTCAACAAAAACTATTCATTAAATAGCACTAATTATCATCTATATTTTTGTACTCTTTAATATTGTCCAACAAAAGTCTAGAGAATTTAAGAAATATTGCTTGTGGCTGTTTTAAATCGACTGTCTGCATACACAACCCATCCAGACGGACTGATTTTTGTAATTGTCAAAATTTATTACATATAGAGTACCGGCTCTGGTGTGCGGCCGCTTAAAGGGAATTTGCTGATTATATTTATTAATCAAAGACTCACACATAGTTCAATACCATCAATGCAGAGTCCAAATACTTGCTAATTGAATAGAGGGCAAACTTGAAATTACTGACCAATTATGTGGTCAGTAGTGTCCATTTTTCAAAACGATGTTAGGGGTCCTGTGTGCGGCCGCCCCTACCCCTGTGGGCGGCCGCCTATCATTCGGCGAGCATTTAGCGCCATATTTGTAATGAAGTAAACAAAATTAATATTGAATTTCATGCTTTACACACCAATACTTTATGAAAAGTAATAATACTGTGGAGAAACTCATAAAATCTGTCAAAAGTGATGATCTACCAAATGCCGTGACAAAAAAATGAAGGCAGAGTAAAATCTCCTACAAAAACCTGCATTTTGTACACGTTTACATAGGGTGGCCGCTCACAGGACCCATCTTGAGAAATGGCTCTGGTGAGCGGCCACCCCCATGCAACTTTTTCTCTGGTGGTATTAATAAGAATTTCTGCAGCAAAATATGGACCATGAACTTCATTCTCTTAAATAAAAATCAAATCAGTTATCAAATTGAACAAATAAAGCTTAAGTGTTGGCTTAAGTATGTCAAAGTTTCTTAACTTAAAAGTTAAGAAACTGCCATTTTTCAGTCAGTGATTGGTGGTGTCCACTTCTAATGATATTCAGTGAGACTCATTATGCTTACTGCTTTCGCTGAGTATGTTTTTTGGTGCACTAGAACCTACCTGAAACTGTCCAAGGTAATTTTTGAAGGGATATCAAAAATATTTTTTTAATTCTTAGTTTTTATTCACCACCGGCCGCTCACAGGGGACGGCCGCCCACAGGAGCACATACTCTAGTCTAGGCTATATAGAAATACCGTGTGAGTCAAAAACTTTACACTTGCACATGTAGAAAATTGTCATAAAAAAAAACAACTAAGTTACGAAGGCAAAATTATTACACATATTTTAAAAAAATATCTTCTCCAGAATTATTTGGTACCATTTTTGTGTGGTATGTGTTCACGCTTGGATGAACAATTGAACATGCCCATTGTTTGCGAGAATGTAAAAATCAACTTGTGCCAAATGTGACATTTGAACCAGTGAAACATTGTGATTAGGGGAATTTAATTCGATCTTTGCAGATACAAATAACGCTCAAACCATCCAGAACAAAATTAAACATGACATACATGTACATAATTGAGACACACATACAGTTATACACAAACACCCCCCCCCCCCAACACATACACACGCACATCCACACTCAGGCAGGCAATGGCAGTTGTTGACGATAATTACTACTCTTTACTAAAGCCCACTGCTGAGGAATAAATCACTCAAGTGACATCCTTGTGTTGAGACCAATACTCCAACTGGCAAATGGTTCAACCTTTGATGAAACAAATAAAAACGGTCATAAGCATTGTTGAATAATATACAATGTAAATAACCATGAGCATACATGTAGATTAGCTGTTAAATGAATAATACAGACTGTATACATTGTATACTGCACATATTCACTCTCTTCTTGTGGATGTAAGCTGTCTCTAATAAATCCAATAATAGGCCAAAACAAATATGTAAAACCCTTTGCATAAATTACTTATTTTGTTCTACAACTGGTATAATTTGAGGAACTTGAGTTGTTAAATTTGCATAAATAATGATGTACTTTCTGTCGTAAATGGTGAGTTGGTCACAAACAGAATATCCTCTTTAACCCAATATCATTCATCATGACCTTACATAATGCATATATGTACATGTACTAATAATCTAAACCTACATACAGATAGCTTGACCCTGTACTCACTGACCCCTCTGACCTACTTTCTCTGTCATATATCAACTACATACATGTACTGTCTATCTGGCTATCTGCCATTTGGACACCAACTCCACTAAATTCTTATTTATACAATCCAGGTCAAATCATCTTGTTTACTTTCACTGAACTGAAACCCTCACATCGTGCGAATTATGCACTACGTAATAATCAGTGGCAAAACGTAAATTTCGTATTCAAACTACAACCTTCTAAACTCACATTCAGCCCTCTCACATTTCTTCAGTTTTATACATCATAGCTCGAAACAAGAAAGAAATCATTTAACTTCAATAATATTTGATCATTTTTGACTAACAACATTGGGCTTGTGTGAAAAAACAGCAAAATATCAGTAATCTTTAGTGTCGATTAGTAGTGTCGATAACACAACTTGATACACATGTATATGTATTAGCTCCTTAACCAAAACATCTTCGCCCTCAATGGCTAAGCTTGGAAAGTGATTAGAAAACTCTCGCTTCTGACATCACAATGCCCATCAGAATAAAACCATATGACATCTCTAAACTAGATACAACAGCAGTGGCATACAGTGGGTCAATGCATTTGGGGCCGGGGGCACTGGGTGGAAAAGTGGGTGTGTTGGAATGTGTTTACATTAATTGGGGGGGGGGGGGCAGCTGACAGGGGGAATGTGCCCTATCCCCCCCCCCCCCCCCCCCCCTCTGTAATTATGCCCCTGGGCCTGCGTGGCATAGGTAGGACTTTGTTTTAGGAGGAGGTAGTGAGCATGCGAATCATAGGAATTACATACTGAGAGTGCAAAGTGTGCTCCTGGTCCCTGGGGAGAGAGTGTAGGGAGAGGGAAGTTCCCCCTCCCCCACCAGCGCGAAGCTCCAACATTTCTTTGTCATTGTTCCTTGTCTGCTCCCACTCTTCCCTTATTCTCTGTCCCGTCACCTTATCCTCACTTTCAATACTAACGCAAAAAAAAATGCCTCCTGAGGCTCCTGTTCATCCAAGCGTAAACACATACCACACAAAAATGGTACTAAATAACACGGGAGAAGATACTCATTCAAGATATGCCCAAAAGTTTAGTGTTCATATCTTAGTTTTTTAATAAATGACAATTTTCTGAGTGTAATTTTTTTTTTACTCCCATGGTATATTTAATATTTTGACTTGATTTTTTTTTTTTTTAACAACAGGGTTGTTGCCCTGACTGAACCTGTTGGCCTCTCTTTAACCCTCTCTATTCCTGTATTTTTTCCATATATAATCTTTTATGTAACTACTTAATTTTTGTATTTCATGTACTAGTATTAAATTTGTGTGTTATACCTATTTTCATGTGCTTTTGAAACTGATCATTTTAGTATATTTCATTACATAATTTGTCTCAGCTACATGACATAGTACTGTACATGTACATTAGATGTGTCAAAATTATACATAGACTCAGAACTAAGATGACATTTTGTTCTCTTCTATTTGCTATGCAGGTTATCTGATAGCTTTATTGCTGCATGCTCTACCACTCCATATGCTGTTCAAGTTCTATGTGCACATGATCGTGGGTATCCTGATCCTTGCATCCCACCACCTATCCAGCCACTACCTTGCCCTTCAAGCCCAGGCTGACCCTTCCTCTCATGAGTCTGTCTACAACACCACCTCCAGCATTCATCAGCTATTCACCTTCATTGGTCTCCAGACGGTGATCTGTGTGGTCTGTTCACAACTTCTCAAGACCAGGCACATCTGGGCGTTTGCATCGTACCTTCTGCCCCTCCTTGCACGAGCCTGCGGGCTGTCGGTTCCCTTCGCAGTGATCATGCACGCGGTGGCAGAAATCATCTGCATGGTCGTCGTCACTGTCTTTACGTTGAGACACATTTTGGTTCCATATCGCCTGGCTCTGATAGGGTTACAGACATTGCAGGAGTATATCGAGCTCTACGGTATCGTGAGTGTTGTTCTGGCCCTCTACAACAGGTTCTTTGTGCCTGCCATATACCTGGTCTTTTGGCTTACCATATTCATGTATCAGCTGTACTCCTACTTCGCCAACAAAAGTCACATGGCTGTTCAGGAGAAGTGGGTTCTGATTCTCCTTGCGTCTGTAGCAGATTGTTGTGTCAGCCCCTGGAGCTTGGTGGGCCTCAGCTTTACAGTGTCCTATACAGCGTATGTTGTGCTGACGTTCTGCAAGGTCTACCTGAAAGGATTCAGTGAGAGAGAACAAAGAGACTTCTTGCACAGAGGATGGACAGAAGGGGTTACTCTGATGTTGCTGGCAATGCAGACGGGCCTCCTCAGCCTCAAAAAATTTGAAAAAATCCTCCTTCTGAGTATCGTTCTGTTTATTGTGATCTCATCCACAATCCAGTCTATCCATGAGCTGACGAACCCTGTGCTGTTGTCTTTAGGAGCATCAAACAACCGCAGCGTAGGGAAACATGTCAAGGTCTTGATCTTAAGCTTTGCTTTGATGTGTGTTCCTCTGTACATGAGCTACATGGTGTTTACTATCTTTGATATGGAACTGTGGCTGCTGATCATTGTCTCCAGTTGCTTGCTGACAGCTATTCAGACCTTGGGATCAGTCTTGATCTATGCCCTTTTCATGTTGGATCACCGATATGAAACACCCTGGGAATCACTGGATGATATCGTCTATGGTATCCAGTCTCTGTGCCACATTCTGGAGTTTGTCCTGGCTCTCTTTGTCCTCTGCTATGGGGGACTGGAATCCATGAATTCGAGCTACAACCTCACTGGAGGCTTGGTGATTGTGGTGCACTCCTACTTTAACGTGTATCAACGTGCTCAGGCAGGATGGAGCTCTTTTATGAAGCGACGTAATGCATCACAGAAAATCAGCCTCCTACCCAAGGCAGATCCTGCAGAGCTCTCCTCCAAGAAGGACCTTTGTCCAATATGTTACGAAGAGATGCAGTCAGCATGCATTACCCCCTGCAAGCATTTGTTCCACAGTATCTGTTTGCGGAAGTGGCTCTACGTGCAGGAGAATTGTCCATTGTGCCATAGTGCTATTGTGAAATCCTCCCCCAATGAATCTGGTGATAACGGAGTTGATCAAGAAACACAGTCCTCCACCCAGGAACAAGATAATCCCTCGCCAAGTGCTGGTGGGGACGATGATAGAGATTCTGCTTCAAAGAGAGGTAATACAGATAATGATGCTGGGGAACCTCCTCTAGCATGCTCTCAAAATGTTACCAATAATTCAATGTCAGAATCTGAGCCGGTTTGGTCGGATGAAAATTCCAAATCAACGTCCAACATTGCATGTGTTTCCCCAAAGGACCAAGGTTGCCCATGCAACATACACAATGCCATTCCTGTTAATAGTGTTCCAGCAAGATAAGATATTTTTGCTGTCAAAAAGCTTTTCTTTTTCCTAAAAGAATGTGCTTTTCTGGAATTAATCTACATGTACATGTGAATGTAGTCGTGGTAGCCTACTGCATTGCCAGTTGAACATTACAGTGGTCCATAGGCCTTACACCCTCAACATAATTTTTAGAGGCAAGACGAAGAAAATAATGATAATTGTGTTTGTTGAATTACAAGTCAAAAAGTACATTGTTGAATATATGATATTTATGAGACAATACCAAAACACAGCTTGCAATGAAAATTTGATTCATTAACATATTTATATTGGGATAATTCACTTAAATTTCATTTAGTCCGTAAGGCTTGCCATTATCTGCCATTTTGTGTGATCAATTTAGAGGCTTCCTATTTTCATTCTTCTGATTACTGTGTGTGTCATGGATTACTATGGAAGCTTAAAAGTGCCACCCAGATGTCGAGATAATTATCTTGGGAAGTCGACATCTTGCTTGCAAAAAGATCAGATGACGAGATCTCGGATCTTATCATGTCGACATCTTGTAGAAGAGATGATCAGATGACAAGATCCCGGATCTCATCATGTCTACATCCTTTTGAAGAGATGATCAGATGACGAGATCCCGGATCTCATCATGTCGACATCCTTTAGAAGAGATGATCAGATGACAAGATCTCGGATCTCATCATGTCGACATCCTTAAAAAGAGATGATCAGAACTGATGACGAGATCCTTGACTAATCCCCCTAAACTAATTTTCCTACACCATGCATTGCAAACGCGGCGCTAAATTATGGAACGCCAGGCTGGACACAATTCGTCACCAATTGATGTGTCCAGATAGCGGAAAATAGTGTGATTATGTTGAAAGAATAAAAGATGAAGGAGGAGGAGGAAGAGGAGAAGAAGAAAAAAAAGAACAATAAAACATGTAAAAAGAACAAGAAGAACAAGAGGAAAGCAGGCGCGGTTCTACGGGTAGGCTTTGAGGACTCAAGCCCCCCCCCCCCCCACCCCCCCCCCCCCAAAAAAAAAATGACCACAAATCCCATATATGTCGTTAAGTGCTCTTGAAAAATCTTATGATTCAAATTCGAAAATTCATCTGATCATCTCTTCAAAAGGATGTCAACATGATGAGATCCGGGATCTTGTCATCTGATCATCTCTTCTACAAGATGTCGACATGATGAGATCCGAGATCTCGTCATCTGATCTTTTCGCTAGCAAGATGTCGACTTCCCAAGATAATTATCTCAACATCTGGGTGGCACTTTTAAGCTTCCATAGATTACATGTATGTATGGGGATATGATAAGGTTTATGATAAACATTGTACACAATGTATGAGGGCCTTTGACTCCAATATACAGTAAATTTACATTGAGTATAGAATTACATACCAGTAATTTGTGGTTAGAAAGAAATTGAATACATTGATGGGCAATTACCGGTAGGCATTAAGATGCCAAATGTAAATACTGAAATAAACCATGTCACTTACAGAAAAATCAAGAAAAATTGATGAATTTTTGTTATTCTGTATTGTATGAGGCTAAAACTTACTTCTGAATCGGAATGCCTATAAAAGCTGAACATATCATTATTTGATACTATTTAACAAATGTTTGCACTGTTTCATTATCATAATATTGTGAGCTCTGGCCTAAGAATAGATTTTTCACGAAGCACTGTGACTAGTATTGTATATCTCTTTATATATGGAAAAAAAATGACAATACATACATGTAGCTAGGTCATTTGCCTTTTAACATATTAAGTGCAAACTCGATTCTCTATTAAAAATAGGGAAAAATCCCTCTTCACATTGAAGTGTAGATAGTTTCAGAGCATACCATATTTCTTTCTGTAACATTAGAACTGGCTTTACATAAACTCAAGCCGTAAGGCCATGAACAGACATCTGTGTTATGTGTTTACAGTAATTGCATCTGCACATGAAGAGACTGGGAATACATTCACAAAATACATTGATGATCCTTTACACTGTCATGCATTTAGAGATTAAGCAATGTTCAGAAGCTAGATGGAAAGGCTATAATTTTTGTAATCAACTTTGTCACATACACATGCCACTTCTGGAAAAGAAATGAAAGGAATATGAATATTGTTCATGTGCAGGTGCATATCAAATGTACATGTAGGTTGTCATAATTCATGTGCATTGTATATACATGTACGTGTACACTGTAGTATGCCATCAGCATGTTGTATCTTATGTACAGTGTACATTCAATGTACAGGTGTATTTTATGTACAGATTGCTTGCACATCATGTAGCATAATATTGGATAATTCAACTAGCTGAGAACAATTTACTTGCTTCAATTGGACATACATGTATGTAACTATAAATCAATCATCATTGATATTGTGGGTACATTACATTTGATCAAATTTTACATGTATGGTCACCAGCTCATAATTTTTCATAGAGTCATATTTGCCCAACTGGTAGAAAGCCATTGTGTTGCTCCTATTTGCCTAACTGTGAATACAAGTAGTCTCTTGTGCTTTTGGAAGTCTGCATCATGCTTAAATGCCAAAGCAATCTAGCCAAATAAAATTATTTATTTGCTGTAACTTAGGATCTTAAAGCTCTAAAATTGTTTAAACATATTTTTGCTTGTGAAGATGATTATTGATTAACCTGTATAAGCTTTAATCTGAAAGTATTATGCCTGACTTGCCATTGCTGATTTGGAAGAATTAAACATTAGTTCTTTAAATTAATTACTGAAATGTTAGCATTGAAATTTATTATGCTTTATTTTTTTGCACAATGATTGCTTAGTTATAGTAGTACATCCATTTTCTTGTTGCTTTTCTTATTTTGCTTGATGAGCTGAAATTAAGGTAAAATTGAATGCTTATTTGGAATTTTGTAAAACAAGAATATAGTGTATGTACATGTACATATACCTGTTTAGTGGGTATTTTTTTAAATTATTATTTTTTACAAAGTTTTGCGCATCATGGTAACTTGAAAGTATTTATTTTGGGATACCATAACCTTTTTATCCCTCAGAATAACATAAGGAATCCTTAGTTTATGAATTGATAATGATGATGAAACCTCAAGTCTGGAAAGACCTCTAGAATGTTATTTTATTTATTTATTTTTTTTTACATCAGAGCTTCAAAATAATTAATTTTCCCTTTCAAGTTGAAAACAGCTTCATGTAGGCTAACCTCCTGTTCAGACACAAAACGTTTATACTGAAACTCGATAAAGAAACCTCGTACATGTATAAGATTGTCATCGTTATAGCCTACGGACCGTTCAGACACACATCCCGACCTCAGAAGAAACATCGTATAGATGCGCATTTTTTTACTGCGCATGTTGTCATGGCAAGGTCATGTCTCCTTCAACCACCGTCACATTAAGCCCCGCCCAGTTATACCGTTCTGCGGTCGTCATACATTCAGACACACACGGGCCGTGATTCTTTATCGAGTTCTAGTTCGAAATGATGCTCAGTCCTTAGTTTTGTTATACAACGTTTCTTTATACGTCGTTTCGTTAATGTTCAGACACACGAATCCATTGTATAGCTGTACCGTTTCAGTATTACCATTTTGGTATAGCCATATGACAATTTTTTTGTGTCTGAACGTGGGGGTTTATTGTTCTGTTTTCTCTCTCCTTGAGCTGTAGGCCTATCGGTTTTAATTGATTTGTATTAAAGGCAAAGTCCATCCCAGAAGTTTCTCTGTTTCAATAAAAAGGAGTTAAATTTGAACAGCATTTTAAAAAAGAAATGAGCAAAATCGGTCAAAGAATAAGAAAATTACAATCATTTCCTTTTTCTAGTAAATTACTCTCGGCTCTGCAAATTGGCAACACTGATGACATCATATGCGAGCAGCTCTCCATTCACTTTGTACATGAATTTTCACATTTTCTCAATTTTCTTGGAAGTTACATATTTTAAAGTATGTTATGTAAAAAGCAATTCTTCTGAACATACAATGTCTATGGGGTTAGAAAATGTGTAACTTCGAAGAAAATTGAGAAAATGTGAAATTTCATGTACAAAGTGAATGGAGAGCTGCTCGCTTATGATGTCATCAGTGTTGCCAATTTGCAGAGCCGAGAGTAATTTACTAGAAAATGTAAATGAGCGTAATTTTCTTATTCTTTGACCGATTTTGCTCATTTCTTTTTTAAAATGCTGTTCATATTTAACTCCTTTCATTGAAACAAATAAACTTCTGGGGTGGACTTTCCCTTTAAGATGACGAGCTGTTGCCAAATGTCAATATGTTGATAAATACATGTAGGGATACAAACAACCACATGCTAAGGAAAAGTTAAAATGTGCACAAATACACGTACATGTGAAATTCTTGGTTTCCAAAGTGTTTGGAGGTCAGTGATCAGGGAAAAAATTAATTATTTTTTTTCCGGGGCTACTCTTTGAGCCCACCCACCCAAATTTTCTACATTGTATTACAGTTTACATTGGACCCTATGAGAATTTCAGGGGCTCTTTTTTAGTTTTCCACGGCTCTCTTTGGCGTTTCGGGGGCGAATTCGCCCTGAGCCCCCGTGTATTTTTTTCCCCTGTCAGTGATACACATGTGAGTGTACTAACTGAAAAACGTAGAAGGAGGTACATGTAAGGGAGAGAAATTAAGAAACTTTTTATTTCAAGTTAGCATGTTAGGTAATTAATATTCAAAACAAATTGTATAACAACGTGGATGAAGAAGTGCTACTGTATATTGCATCAAGAATCAAGATTATTTGTGAGTTCAAATTTTTGTGTGAATGTGTTACTACTTTTTGTGTGCTCATATTATATTTGAATTTGGAAAAAAAAATTGATAAAGCTCATTCATTCCCATTATTTTGTGTTATTTATTTGACAACAAGTTAATTATACTGTAATTGATGTAATGTAAAATGAAAAAAGGAAAGAAAGAAAATGATAAATACACTTCGACAGGAATTGAATTTAGATTGATTTTTTAAATTTAAACTGTCAATCTTCAAAATATATGAACATTCCCTTCTTTGATGGAGAGAGATGGAGACATACTTTGTACAGTATTGCCCTGTGTTGTGTTCATCTATCTTTTTTTTATTTAAGGGAATTTATTGTGTTGAATGATGCACTACTTCCTAATAATGTACCTTGAATCACACTTAATACTTTGGGCATACTTGGACATGCACATTTTTGTGTAAAGTACTACATGTAGTTGTGAAAGATGATAACTCTTTATATCAGTTGTAACTTAAGTTTACATGAAGTACCTGTACATGTATTATACTAAACCTTGTGTGTTAAAGGGAAAGTCCACCCCAGAAGTTCCACTGTTTCAGTAAAAGGAGTTGAATTTGAACAGCATTTAAAAAAAGAAATGAGCAAAATCGGTCAAAGAATATAAAGAAAATTACACTCATGTACATTTCCTTGTAAGTTACTCTCGGCTCTGCAAATTGGCAACACCGATGACATCATATGCGAGCAGCTCTCCATTCACTTTATGAAATCACATTTTTCCCCTCAATTTTCTTGGAAGTTACACATTTTCTCACCCCATAGTCAAAGTATGTAAAAAGCAATTCTTCTGAACATACATTGAATATGGGGGTTAGAAAATGTGTAACTTCCAAGAAAATTGAGAAAATGTGAAATTTCATGTACAAAGTGAATGGAGAGCTGCTCGCATATGATGTCATCAGTGTTGCTAATTTGCAGAGCCGAGAGTAACTTACTAGAAAATGTAAATGAGTGTAATTTTCTTATTCTTTGACTGATTTGGTTCAATTCTTTTTTAAAATGCTGTTCAAATTAAACTCCTTTTATTGAAACAGTGGAACTTCTGGGGTGGACTTTGCCTTTAAGTTTGAATGAGGAGAAGTTTGATAGATCTGAGTTGATATGTACATGTAATTATTGATTAAGTCTTTATTTATTCTTTGTCAATACCTGTACAGTGTAGGTTCTCTTAAAGATGATTTTCTTAATTGATGGTCTTATGAAATGTTCGTTTTTCTCTTTTTGTTAGCAATTAATTCAGAATATATTCATCACACCTGCCATTCTACAGCATACTATAAAGTCAACATCATCATTAATTATTCTTGAGGTTGGAAAGCCAGTGATATTAAAAGCTGGTGCAATGCTCAGTGAACACATTGTTGTTTTTCAAGTCAGTTACTCATCCATGCAGATTGGATTGCCTTGATTTATAAAAAATCCTCTGATCAAAGAATTATTTTATAAATAGGCCTACATAAAAGAGAAAATTGTGATACATGTACTTTTGCAAACCCACCTTCTGCTCTTTTCAACTAGAGTTAGTGAAACTAATTTTAGTTACATGCATTTTGATATGGATCGTGCATTTAAGTGTAATGCCCTTTTTTTAAATCCTATATTTTAATATTTAGTGTTATGTATTCTTTATGTATCTACATGTACATGTATGTTCATGCACATCATTGTATGTTGGAAAATGATCAAAAATAGAATGTGCATACTCTGGTTGACAAAAACAGGAAGAAAGAAAAGTAGGAAGGAAAGAAATTGTTAAGGGAATGTTATACTGCCTCAGGACTCTGCAAAATTTTTTCTTCCTGCTTGCCCGCTGGGCAATTTGCTTTTAAAATTGCTTGCCCAAAGCATATCTTGCTTGCCCGAAAACATATCTCACTTGCCCTATTTCCACAAATTACAAAAATTCATTACAGTTTGAATTGAATTTTGCAACACTGATATTAATTAGCCATTGCTAAAGATGTACATGTACTTACATTATGAGCATTGTATTAATTAATTTTTTCATTTGTTCTCATAATAGCTTTGAGTGAATTTACTTGCCCTTTTAGGCAATTGACTTCAAAATTCACTTGCCCTTTCATGATTTTTACTTGCCCCAGGCAAGCAGACAAGCGTGTTTGTAGAGCCCTGCTGCCTAACAGTAGAGATGCAAGTGTTTAACCCATTTGTGACAGAGGTCCACATTTTGTGGTTTGGCCTAATATCTTTTAATGCAAAGCCCTAAAATCATACCAAATACATGAGCAGAAAGAGCAAAAAATTCTACACAAATTGTGCCCATTTTGGTTGCATCAATATTCATTGTTTGATGCTGAAAATATTTTAAAGGAAAAAAAAGCATTAAAATCCTTAAATTGGCAATGTGATAGAAAGTTTAAAATCACTGTTTTCCCCCTGCAAATTGGCAACTTTTTGACTTATCATAATTTCTGTCAATTTATATTCATTTCTGATACATTATGTTATATAAATAAAATGTAGCAATAAAATAAAAATGTTGGTGTTGCCAATTTGAAGAATAAAAGCTGATCAAATTAGGCTTTAAATAATTCCTGTCACGAATGGGTTAAAGTGGCATCATTATGATTATCACTTTAGATTCAGTTTATTATTTGGAAATACAGTGGAAACTCAGTATAACGAGGTCCTTGGGACCATCAAAATTACCTTGTTACCTAGCGGGAATCTCATTATATCAGGGTTAAAAAACAATAAAATAAAAAGAGCTGGGACTTGAATATTACCTTGTTACATCAGGAATATTGTTACAGGTCTATCAGATCTCTTTATACTGAGTTTCCACTGTACCTTATTCATTGTACTTGTCAAAGAACACATGTAGTCAAATTAACCCATTCATGACAGGAATTATTTGAAGCCTAATTTGATCAGCTTTTTTTCTTCAAATTGGCAACACCAATATTTTTATTTTATTGCTACATTTTTCTTATAAAACATGTATCTGAAATAAAAATAAATTGACAAAAAGTATGATAAGAGGTCAAAAAGTTGCCAATTTGCAGGATAAAAGAGTGATTTTAAACTTTCTATCACATTGCCAATTTAAGGATTTTAATGCCTATTTTCCTTTAAAAAATTTTCAGCATCAAACAACAAATACTGACGCAACCAAAATGGGCACAGTTTGTGTAGAATTTTTTGCTCTTTCTGCTCATGTATTTGGTATAATTTTTAGAGCTTTGCATCAAAAGTTATTAGGCCAAACCACAAAATGTGGACCTCTGTCACGAATGGGTTAAAAGAGAGAGAGAGAGAGAGAGAGAAACCTTAAAGTGATTACACAATGGTAAAAATTATTTTGATATATGATCGAGAATAGAATTCTAAGAAGAATAACATTAAAAATTTGATGATTTTCAATCGAAATCAATGCATTTTGGATAATTTTCTCATAAAAAGTCAAGAGCTGACCAAAAAATTTGAGTATGAGGTATGACGTAAAAGTGGGTACCCAGCTTCGCGCATTGCAGTTGTGCTGCGCGCTAGACTGTACAATATGTATTATACCTTGCGCGCATTTTGCTAGAAGTGCGTGACAAGGTACCCACTTTGACGTCATTTTGACGTCAAAGTGGGTACCCAGTTGAAACTGGGTCACAGCTGAGGGGTCAAAAATATCCTGAAATCTTACCACATTTGGGGGTTTCCTTGACAATACGGCTTTTTAAAAAACTTTAGGCAGATGATTTTCTGCTAATAAAATCATGCTCTTTTAAATGAGCTAACATTGTTTCAGTATTGGGTACCCCCTTTAAACCATTGTTATTGTGTTTGCAGTATAATACCGGTACTTATGTTTAATGCACTCTTTAACATACATGTATTGTGCTGTAGGGAATGTTTGGTATTTCAAGAAACACACCCATGTTGTAACACTTATCATCGTTGAGGCGACAAATCCGCGTATCTCAAATCTGTTAAATGTTCAGGAGAGCCAAAAAAGTGGCTTTCTTAGCATTACAGCCAAAGGAGGTGGTCAAGTTTTGTCTATCAAAAGTGGCCTCATCTTTGCAGATGAGCATGTTTTTTTGCATGTGAGGGTTTGAACTCATTTTGAGTGTTCCTTGCTTTAAGATTATGAAAAGAACTAGATTTCACAAAAAAATTGAGATACCGTACAAGGTTTTATCACCTCACCGACATTATGTTCTTTCTTCAACTCTCCTCAGACACGTGCATAGACATGTGGCATATTTTTGTGGACTGGGTAGAAACGTGAATGTGCCCAGCAATGAATCCTGAGAGTTTTGTCCTTGATACTGTATGTTTCAATTAGGTCATGAACATGACAAGCTTTGACATTCTTGGAAGTTGTCCAAATCTGCTTGTCAGATAGTACCAGGAACATTTCAGAAAGACAGGACTTGAAAACCACTATGGTGGTAAATAATTGCCACAGAGGTACAGTGTCACCTTTAGGAGACGTTTTTGCAGTATCTGTTGGTCCAGAATGTTGGGCAGTACATATCATACATGAGCAGAAAGAGAAAAATGCACTGACAAATTTGAGCCCATTCCCATCGCTGTATGGTGTAGCGTTCTCGAATTAGAGCAGTTTAAGTGTAACTAATCATTAAACTCTTTAAATTGGCAATGCAGTGAATAATACATAATCACTATTTCTGTGTTAAAATTGGCAGTTTCCACTTAAATTTTACAATCACAATTCATTTTAGTTCATGTTATATCTATTTTATTTTTTTCAAACTATGTAAGTGTGGAAGAAAAATAATAGTTGTTGCCAATTTGAGGATTGAAGATGATTAATTTAGACCTCTAAAAAGCTCTGTACTTCTATGGGTTAAAAATGCACATTATCCTTATCTGATTCCACCATTGGACAGAAAGGCCATCATCACTATGTCATATTTCCATTTGATTTGTAATGTTCGCCATTTATTGCATTCAGTAATATTTTTTTTCAGTATGTATAACCTCTATTGGACTGTTGGACAGAATTTGAATTACCAGTCTCATAGCCTACATGTATGCCTAGGGTTTACTTGCGTACATGTATATTGGATTCCCTAGTCAAAGTAAGCCTTATTATGAAGGATTGTTGAGCACTCAAAAGGCAGATTACCTTTTATACTGTATGATAGTATAACCCATTCATGACATAGGTCCACATTTTGTGGTTTGGCCTAATATCTTTTGATGCAAAGCCCTAAAAATCATACCAAATACATGAGCAGAAAGAGCAAAATATTCTACACAAACTGTGACAATTTTGGTTGGGTCAATAGTTGTTGTTTGATGCTGAAATTTTTGAAAAGGAAAATAATCATTAAAATCCTTAAATTGGCAATGGGATAGAAAGTTTACAATCACCATTTTCTCCTGCAAATTGGCAACTTTTTGACTTCTCATCATAATTTCTGTCAATTTATATTCATTTCAGATACATGACATTTTATAAGAAAAATGTAGCAATAACATAAAAATGTTGGTGCTGCCAATTTGAAGAATAAAAGCTGATCAAATTAGGCTTTAAATAATTCCTGTCACCAATGGGTTAAAGGAGACACAAAAGCCATACAGCTTGTGAAATGTATTTTGAACTTGGGAGGGGGAGGGGAGGGAGGGGTATAGTGGTACATGTACATGTACACAAATATTTAGATAATCAGTTTCTCTCTCTTCACTTCTAATTATTGTTTGTTTGTTTGTTTGCTTGCTTTTATTTCTGCATTCAAATAATACAATATAAATCATATATGTTTACATAAATATTACACAAATAACAGATCAAGAGCAGTATAATCATAATATAAAGGATACGAACAAGAATATAAAATATAATACTTTTCATTAAACTAAAAAAAATAATTCAAGGAACGCAGGAGACCGCCATCATTATATTTTGGTTAGATTCAGATTCAGATTTATTATTTTTTTGTATTGTATTGCCATTTTTTTTTGTTTAGTTTTTTATGCAAATCAAATACAATCAAAGTAAATTACACAAGTCAGTTGACAAACAGAGAAAGACAACATAAGATCTTATATGACTCAGTTATTAATGAACTTCTTATTCGAAAATTTAGTTGTTTGATACCTGTATGAAGAATTGAAGAATCTGCAGATTTATGTGCACCATGAAATCAGCAAGCATCGTTTTTCATTCTGTCTGGGCAATCATGGTACATGTAATACATGCATGTACATACAATCATAGTTCTCGCCAGTACATAACACCCATGGTTCCAATACCATGCGTAAAGGGTTTCAGACAAGGAAGAACCATGTGTGAAATTGTTGCACCATGCGTGGCAACAAGGGTTAAAAAAAATATTGGAGTATATATTCCTAACAGTAATGATAAATGTCACAGATTGTTTTGCTTTTTGGCAATGTATTTTTACTTTTTTTTGCTATTAGTAGACAACTCCTGCTTACCAAGAAGTATTTTTCATCCTTTCACTATAGCATATACTGCCCCCACACCTAACTTTCGGTGTTATTCCGTAAAACTTCCGAAACTTCCACGCTTTGCGCAGAGTGGGAACCGTGTGTGGATTTTTTTTCTAGTGAGAACCCTACATACAATATGCTATTATTGTCACAAATAATGGTTTCTGTACTTGCACATGATCTATCCTGTGACTGATTAATAATAGAAATACTGAAGTGAGGATTTCATATTGTCATGAAAAGTACATCGTAGTGGGACTTCCATAATTACATGTAATGTATGTACATTGTATGATGGCAGACACAGTTGTATTAGTGTGTGCATCTATTGTAAGTCTTCTCATGTAACTTCCGGGATACTTCTTATTTTCTTGCCGTTATGGCCATGTCAAATGAGTATTAAAAGAGTAAATTAATGCTAAATATATCTTACTTACAGACAAGCAGCATTGATAAAGCACAGATATGGATAGTATTGATGTAATTTAATTGATTTGCTGTCTTCAGTCAGAAAAAATATAAGAAATAATGAAATATACTGAAGTAAATTAGTTCAAATTCTGAACAAGAGAGGGGGGGGGGGCATGCTTATGTATGGTGATTGATAGCCATTTAACACTTAATTGGCAAATTTATATGTATGTAGGCCTTTAATCCTATTTAATTTGTATCATTACACTTTTGATAAGACCACTAACCCCAGTAAAAAGTGAATTACATTGATAATGCATTTGTACATTAAAGTACTTTAGTACGATCGTGAAGCTCCAAGCACTGAGCAACAAAATGCTGTCATTTGACGATTATTGATTTGTAGATTTGTCAAATCTGGGCTAAAGCTGTGTGTATTTGATATGTCTGTAGTTTGCTGATATTGAAGCAAGCAAATATTGATCATTCTCTCCCATGCCATTCAGATGTTCTACGCAGCATTCACACAAATACATAATGTTGCAGAATACAGATACGAGTTAATTGCTTGCCTTGTAAAGTCCTTATTATGTTGTACATGTACTTGTAGGTACTGTATATAACTAAATTTATTCATGCTACGCGAGAATGCTAATTGTTCTGATCAGATAATGCTCCCTCAATGATTTGTCTCTATATACGATTCATCAATTACCATATACATCATATAGTTGTACGAGCATTCACACACACTCGCCATGCTGTATATTTTTGTGCATCGTTCATGAAATCAGTTAGGCATAAAAATTGTCGCCATCAACTATACATGTGTAGCTGAAAGTCCATATGATATGGGAGCTTTTCCATTCACACACAGGTTATATGACGGTACAGGCACATACATGTACGGTTCAATGCCAGTTTTACGTACAGCCTGTATAGTTATACCACATACATGTACATGTACAGTTGTACAGTGTAAGTGCATCCACACACACTCATTTTTTCAATTAAACTTTGTATACCTATAAAGTCTCATATACATGTAGTTATACGGTATGTGAATGGGGGTCTGAATGATGCTTCTACAACATTACAGTGTCATATATGTATTATCATACTGTGCATGAGTGCAGTCTACATTGCAGCCTGTAACTAAGTTATAACAAAATTTATTGATAGCGAGAAGGTGGATGTAAATGCTAAAATGATGATGGCCTGACTGGCCTTGCGTCTGGTTAGGAGAAATGTTGTCCCCACTTCTCTGAATAGAAAGGCAAGGTCTATGTGTGTGCATCATGGAGATCACGTATACCCTACAGCGTACTCTCAATATGCTTTGAAGAGCCTGAATATTTCACTCTCAAAATGAGTCATCAAATATTATTGGAAGTTTACAAGAACCTACATGTATTTGTCATTGAAAATTTTTAAAACTATATATGTAAAGCTTGACTTTTCATTTTATACATTAGGTTCTTTATTTATTACCGGTATCAGTCTCATTTCAGACCCTGAAAAGGTAGCCTACATGTTTGCTTTCAGATAACAACAACAACAACAAAAATACATAAATAAGAGTACTGGTAATTATTATCAGACACCACGAGGGGGGGGGGGGGGGCTGATACCCAAATGGGCAACGTTCAGAGGACAGAGCCCTCTGAAGCTGTTTGTTTTCATGGTTTTGCAAGCCTAAGATCAATTTAGATATTAAGTTTTTATTATTGATAGGGTTTGATAGTTGATTAGTTTTTATTGTTATTACTTTTTCATTTTCAGTCTTTTTTTTTTGGGGGGGGGAGGAGCATTAAACTGGAAAAACAGTAAAAAAAAAAAATACATAAATGAGAGTACTGGTAATTATTATCAGACACCACGAGGGGGGGGGGGGGGGCTGACACCCAAACGGGCAAGGCTCAGAGGACAGAGCCCTCTGAAGCTGTTTGTTTTCATGGTTTTGCAAGCCTACGATCAATTTAGATATTAAGTTTCTATTATTGATAGGGTTTGATAGTTGATTAGTTTTTATTCTTATTACTTTTTCATTTTCAGTCATTTTTTTTTTTTTTTGGGGGGGAGGAACATTAAGCTGGGAAAACAGTAAAAAAAAAAACCATAAATGAGAGTACTGGTAATTATTATCAGACACCACAAGGGGGGGGGGGGGGCTGATACCCAAACGGGCAAGGCTCAGAGGACAGAGCCCTCTGAAGCTGTTTGTTTTCGTGGTTTTGCAAGCCTACAATCAATTTAGATATTAAGTTTTTATTATTGATAGGGTTTGATAGTTGATTAGTTTTTATTGTTATTACTTTTTCATTTTCAGTCTTTTTTTTTTTGAGGGGGAGGAACATTAAGCTGGGAAAACAGTAAGCTATATGTTGTGATTCAAATCTCACTACCATTCACATATATATGGGATAAAGATATTCTCCCTGTCACACCGTGTGCTGACATGAAATAAATTCTACCTTCACAACAACACAGAGTGCATAAAAACTAATCACAGTTATTCAAAAACTTCTCCTTTGCCCAGTCTGAATCACAATGAGAATTTCAGTAATTGCCACTAGTGAGAGTTTTTCCACATAACCAGAAGAGTGAGATTTGGAATATAATGATAATAATAATGAAAAAGATTTAAAATCCCAAATTGCTCTCTGCTCTGTGTGAACAACACTCAAGAATGCTATAATTTCTACATCATGCATGCTATGGGCCATGTCATTGTTTTTCGAGTTACACGTGTTTGTCATTTCTTGCAGACACTGTTGACCTTAGTATCATGATATAAGGTCATTAGCCTTGTAGAACGTTGATTATTAACTCGTTTATTTCTTTTTCAAGATGTTTTTTATTCTTTGCAGACAGCTATAATGACCTTGTTATGAATTTATAATGACATTATCATGAAGAGATGTAGAGATGAATGCTAGATAGAAGGGCACTGTCTTGTAAGTTATGTTTTAAAGTTAAACTGGAGTTCTGATCATGTGATTATAATGTGAAAGAAACTGTTCCAGAGTTATTGGAGGTGTGTTTTCATCAGCCCGAGCTTGAGGAATAGCCCACTATTTCTGATCCAATGAATCAGCCCGATCAGAGAATAGCCAGATAATTCTCAGATGAAGGCGGAATTAGCCCCTTACTTCGCTTGAAAAGTAAGCCACCCAAATCTTGGACATATTTGCAGAATAGCTCGCTAATTTGGGCAATTTTCGACATGCCCTCATGAGCTCGAGTTTCAGGAGCTGCCTTTTCCATCCATACCATCATGCATGGTGTGCCAGCATTGGGCTATTATAGCTCAAGCTAGATTGCAATATCCAGAGCTCGAGCTGATGAAGACCCACCTATTGAGAGTTAATTAGTTATACACAAACTCACGTGTCTAGTTTGAGATTTGGGGATTATCAACTTGATAAGAAATTCGCTTACTTTCCCCAATATTTAAGGTACATGTACTTGCACGGCACACTCATATTCATTCCCCTGTCTGTATCAACAATTAACATACGGTATAGTCCAAGGTCACTGTGATAGCATAGAATTGTATTTGTATTTATTTTGCATCCTATGTAAAACAAAAAAAAACATAAGAGAAGCTACTAATTACTTTATGGAGCAGGTTTTCTCCTTGTTGGTAAGAGCATTTATGATACAAAACTATCTAGCAAAGCAAAGAACACTGCTGAAATTAGCTGAAAGTAATAGCGTACTTATAATGAAAAGAAAGAAAGTGCATGAGTTTAATTCTATATTTGCATCTTTGAAAAAAATCTGTTGTGTTTTCACTGATCTTTTTGATTATGATATGTATGCATACAACTTGAGTAATCATGATTATCAGTAATGTGATTATTCTAATGGATTAACCAGTTGTAACTTGCAATGATGTTAATGCAATAAAACAAAATTCACTTTTGCTTGTGTACAGCATGGCTTGGTGCATATGTTTTCAATTCTTCTTGCAACCCTGTGTGACAAATTCATTCACTTTTTATGTTCGAAAGCAGAGAGATTAAGATTACCTTTAAGTGAGAGAGCAGTGGTGAGTTTTAAAATGAAAATAACAAAAACAAGTAGTTATAAGTGAAAGAATTATTGATAATTAAAAGAGATAAGTAATAACTTGAAACATGTTTCAGAGGCTGCTGTGATCAAACTCTGTCCCAGCTTATATTACAACTAATTTCCATTGTAATCAGTAATATGAAGGCCAAGGGTCCCGGCCAAGAGTTAATTAGTACATGTAGCATGGTTGAATTCAACTTTTAAGGTACATGTAATGTCTATATTGGAGAAATCATCTTGTCATAAATCCAGATTTACTGACATGCAAAAGAATAACTTTTTAACTTCTCAACATACTTTATGTCACTTTATATTTCAAATGCATCACTTTTTTGTGAGAAAAATACAGCTGTAAAATTAGAAAAAAAAAAATACTGGTGTTGCCAATTTGAAGAAGAAAAGCTGATCAAATTAATGGTTTATAACCACTTGGTCTAATTTCAGTTGGTCTAATTCCCAGATCGTCTAACACCACTATGACTAAACCCATTTGGTCTACTATCAATTTGGTCTAACTGCTGTTTGGTCCAATCATCACTTAATAATAATAATATTCTGGATTTGTTTAGCGCCTAACAATCTCCAAGAGAGTCTCTAAGCACTTGGTCTAATACCCCTTAGGCTAATTGTCATTTTGTCTAATGGTCAAAGAGTCTAAGTGCCACATTGTCTGCTTAGTTTTCCTCATTTCGTCTAATGACCATATGGTCTATTGCCAGTTCGTCTAATCAGATAGACTAAGTGCATGGTGTTAGACCAAGTGGGTATTACCCGTGGGTATTAGACAAAATGAGTATAGCCTAAATGGAAATTAGACGAAATGGTAGTTGGGCTAAGTGGTAATTGGACCAAATGGTTATTAGACGAACAGGTTGTAGACGAAATGGGATTAAACCATGTGGGATGAGACCAAATGAGCATTAGACAAAGTGGGATTAGACTAAGTGCCAATTCACCAAATTAATGTTTGATGTAATTCCTGTCATGAATGTGCTAATGGTATATCCTTGAAGATTATGCTTGGCTAGTATGAATGTACCCTATGCAACACTAGATGACAGCAACTGTACTCTACTGGAAGACGTTAATGATGAGATGATGACAAATCCAGATTTACAAAGTGAGAATGATGATGCTTTCGGTCATCCGGTAGCCTGTTGCTAGGCAACCGTAATTATTACGCATTGACGAGATGTTAAAAGGTAATGCTTGTGCTGGGCATGTTGTTTAGATAGCACTTAAGGAAGTCCTTGCTATACCGGTGCACATGTGCTCAATGTGTTGGTTATGCATTAAATTGTAATTTGAGGCACCTGTGGAATAGAGAGATGGCATATTATCTGAGTTATTGCAGGAGTTTGCTGTTTGTCTGATTATTGCAGGGGTTTTCTGTTTGTCTGATTATTGCAGGAGTTTTCTGTTTGTTGAACTCAATGATAACTGGGCCAGAGAATATTGAGGGTCCAAAGTCCACTGAAAAAAAAAAGAAGTCACGTTTACACAGAGATCTAAGATCCAACTTTGATTTGTCAACAGTTAACTATAATTGACATTAGGGATGACTATTTTATGCGAGACATAAATTCATTCTCTTTGTAAGATATAAAGAAAAAATGTATGTTTGACAACTGATCAATAATACGAAGACTCAAATGTCATAAGAAGGAAGAAACTGAAAGAATATGCAAATGAAAATACAAATAATGTGCAAGATATGGATGACATTGTGTGCAAATAGATAAATGAAGAGAGGGAAAGTGATGAAGAGATGCGGGGATGTTGCCAGGATTATTTTTCAGTGGGAGGAAGCAATTGAAAACTTCATTATGGTGGCATTTTGAGTTATATGCCTATGAAGAATTCTTACCAAGTGAAAAAAAAAGACATAGTTGTTTTGCAACTTGATACTATATGATTCAGTATTGTGAAGCATTAGCAGAGCTGCCAACCCCAAATGGGAAAAATCCTATTTTTTATGTCTTTAAATCCTGTTTTCAAACCCAAAATACTATTTTTGTCTAGAAAATTTGAAACATACAACAGTGTGATTCTTTTGCCACTCTGCATGATATCTGAACTAAAATACGTTAGCAATACATGTATATTGGGCTTACTTGAGTATTTTGATTCTCTTCTACAATGAACTTCTTCATTTGAAATGATCTACAGTATGATCTACAGATCTAATCGTATGAAATACACAGATGGAACATACTGAGCGTTGGGGTAAACTTAAATGTTGATAAAACATGAAAATAAGATAAAAATAAAGGTAATAAGAATCGGTCAGATTTTTCGAAAATCCTATTGTCCTATTCCCTTTAAAAATCCTGCTAGTTGGTAGCTATGCATTGGGCCCTACATATGTTTATTTCACTCTTTTTCAGAGAGAGAGAGAAATAGAGAAACAGTTTAGACGAAGAATAAAACAAAAAGAGGGGATGGGAATGGGAGAATATATAGAAGAGAAAGAAGAATATGAAGTACGTGAAAAAATGAAATGATGTGAAATATGTGGAAAAAGACGAATGCTGACAAAAATAAACTTATGGTGCTGCACATAGCGAGAGAGGATGGGGAAGATGGATTGCGTGAAGAAAGATACGATGAGCTTATTTATATAATAACGATAATAAAAGCGACTTGTATAGTGCCAGATCCACTCTGTGGAGTGCTCAAGGCGCTTTTTAAGAAATTAGGAAGTGAACAGAAATGTTTTAAGATGCTTGAAAGTTTCAGAGGTTAAACACTTTTTGATGTCTTCAGGAAGGCCATTCCATAACCTAGAACACGAGTGGGCAAATGATCTTTCCCCCCCAGGTTTTTGCAACTTTAGGGATCACAAGGGAACTGGAAGTGGATGAGCGAAAGGATCTTGCAGGAGTGTAATAATGAATTTATGAGATAAGGTATTGGGGAGCAGAACTGTGAATGCGGTGAAAAGTTAGCAACAAAAACCTTTAAAGGGAGCCTGTGCAGCTACTGCAAAACCAGAGAAATATGGGCACTCTTACATAGGCAGGAGCAGTTTCATAGCACTTTACAAGTTCAAACAATTAGCATACAGTTTGGGATCTAGATGAACAGAACAGTTTTTAGATTCTTGAAAGAAAGGAGAGATCAAGAGGCAGAAAAAAGAAAAGTAAAAGAGAGCTAATGATCTGAATGGGGCATTGCCCTATGTATCAGCAATTGTACAACATAATTATGTGAATGGTTGAAGTGACAAACTAGACGGACATTTGTGATATGCCATTGATTTTGTTGCCGTCTTCTTCAATACGTTCACCCGTTTTTTAGGTTTTTTTTACATGTATTTTTTCAGTAGGGAGGCACAGGGGGTTGCTATTTTTAAGGGGCACCCAAATGATCATTTTTCGGGGGCAGGGGTGATAGCTGAGATTGCTTAATACCCCGGCTTAATACTGCCCAAACTCGAAACTTTTATTGATTTGATACTTTACTTAAGCATGATTTGGGGAGGGGGAGGGGGGGGCACGTGCCCCCAGGCTCCCATATGAGATGAAAACACTTGCATTTTTTCCCTTCTATTTGTCGTGTTTATTTCCATTGGATGATTTCCTTAGGGTGACCCGATGTATGCTTTGACAAAAAAAGCTCCAGGGGAGCGTTTCATGAAAGGACTTGTCGGACGTTTTATCCGACAAAGTCTGTTTTATCCGACAGTTGCCATAGTAACGACGCTTCTCAGCCAATCAAAATCAAGGAAAGATGTCAGATCTGACAACTTGTCAGACAACAAATGTTGATGAAACGCTCCCCAGAACTTTGTTGCATAAAAATACATGATTAAGACTGGGTTGCATTACCATTATATGACTACTTGATGCTTGTTACTTTCTTGTTTTGTTTTCTTGATTATACATCTGCCTTTTTTAATTTGCATAATGATTTATGTAATTGTGTGTCAAGGGTATCTCTTCAGGTGGATTTGTGCAATATAAATATAGCATATTTATCAAGATCTGAATGTTTTCACCGATACACCACCACATCCTATCATTCTCTCTTTCAGCTTTCACCTAACATGCATCCCCTCTCTCTTACCCTCCCTGCTCACTCTCTCTCTCTCTCTCTCTCTCTCTCTCTCTTTCTTACTCTCTCCTCTATCATTTTCTATTCCTCCTCCTCACTTCATTTCTTATTAAATTCTTTGGTAAATCTGAGAGAAAATCAGAAAAGAATTAACAAATTTCCCTTTTTCTAATAGTTCATTTCTTTACAAACAATGTCATAATTATGCTGTTTGCTTGTTACATGTACCTCACATTTCATGAGTCGATATGCCATTTTGTGAAAACCAGAGGAAATTTTTTCTTTGTCAAACAATGTAATACATGTACAGTATAATTATACACACATGTCGATCAAGAAAAACGGATATGGCACTAAAAGGTTTAAAGGCTGACACAAAACAGATATCAAAAAGAGACATATATGCTGCATCAGCAAAATTGCAATTTTACTCAATTTTGAGCAAGACTTTGATAAAACATCACAACAAATCACATATGTTTCATTACTTTTACTTTTCAAGTATCCATCCAATTGGTTTACCTTATATGTATTCCAAAGTACAGTACAGAAATACATCAGGAAAAAATGAACATAAAAACTTGAATATTTATGAGGAAATTATGCAAAGTTAATACCAGCCATCAATCCCACCATACTTTAAAAAAAATGTGACATAAACATGAGTCACCTAATCAATTCAATACAGTTGTGCTTTTCAACACACAAACAAACAAACACCTCGTGAGTCGCATCAAAACATGGGTTAGTGCCTTCTTAGAAGGGTTACAGACTGCTAATACAATCTGTTTGGAACAGTGTTCAACTTTGAGGTCTTTCTTTAACACTTTTATAAAATTTGGGACATCAAAAATATATGTACTAGTACGATACAGTAACAAAACAAATAGCAAATTAATGTGAAGTGTCAGGAGATGAATTTAAAGTGCATTTTCACATGGGTAAAGTCTTAATATACACCAAGATTTTGCACATGTATTTCCAGAATCATGTAGGTATACAGAAAATGAGAAAAAAAAATGGGAGTTTGTGCTGAAGATGCATTCTGGTTTTCTCATAATGGAATGGTGTTTCAAGATTTTATGAATTCAGTTTGAATTGTTTGTCTTGCACAGCAAGAATCTATTTTTGACCAGTCACAT
Source organism: Echinometra lucunter (assembly GCA_029962745.1). NCBI lineage: Eukaryota > Metazoa > Echinodermata > Echinoidea > Camarodonta > Echinometridae > Echinometra > Echinometra lucunter. Next base: position 3,361,733 of record CM057159.1, read on the forward strand.
GTAAACAACCTTAAAAGAACATGCTGAAAGCCACATACACTAAAACCCACAAACACACATCGGAGATACCGGTATTATTGATATTCTACTGGCTGGTGTTCTGGGCCTCATTTTCGAAACCTTTCCTTTGCTCTCCACTCGGCTGTCAGACATTTTTCTATCAAATATGCTCACAGATATCACTGTTGACGTTAATTTTTTTCATTTCACCTAGTTGACTGGTACAAAAGCAAGTAAATACTAGATGATAAGAACTAGGGAACTCTGGGTTTCCAATATTAAACTGCTATACAGGCTACTCTCGATTAACGAGCACGGATACAACGAGGTTTTGTTACAACAAGGTCATTTTCTCGGTCTCAAAAGATTTTACATGCTGCCCAATGGTGCACCAACCCGCTTACAATGAGCACAGTTATAACAAGATTTCGTTTTAACGAGCTTATCTTGTTGACCGCAAGACAAAGAAAATGATGAGAAATGTGTCCTGTTATAACAAGGAAGGAAAAATCAACCAAATGTCGTTGATCAGGGGTTTGTTGCGCCATATCTGAACAAGCCTCAACAATGATGACCTTACCAAAGAGGTATTTATACTGGCACATCATTTATGAGCAATGAATATGTCTGTAGTTTTAAAAAATTGAAGTGAATTCTGTCTGATTCTATTAAAAATATATATTTCAAATCATTTCCATAACTAAAGGTAACCTTTCAGTCAGTTTTTTTTCCTACACCTCTCCCTTCATGGAATATGAATGTGAGGTCTCAGTCTGTAGTTTTAATATACATAACATAAATTCTGGAAGAGGGTAGAATGTTCATCGACAGCTTCAATCATTAGAGCAGGAACGCTTGATGAATCATCCCTCTAACATACTCATCAATTCTCCTGACTCTTGCAGTTCCTGAAGCATAACAAACAAAACACATGGGAATCAAGATGAGAGGGAGAGGAAGAAAGAAAGAGAAGAAACAGACATGTGGTGAGTTGAGAAAGAGGCAGGAAAAGAAAGGGAAATAGAAAAAACAGGGAGAGAGAGAGAGAGAGAGAGAGAGAGAGAGAGAGAGAGATTCAAAGAGAGCAAAAAAGGGATAAGGAAACAGAGGAAGGAAGGAGGAAGAAGCATCTTCATGCATTAATGCTCAAACTGAGCCTATTACTTCAATAACTGGCTTCATACAGTATTCATTACGTTAACACTATCTATTAATCTTAAGGAAAATATGGCTTCTTTGAATCTATGAAAAGTAACTTGATTAAAAACTTAAAGAAGAAAAATATATTCACAATTTTGTAGCATTCTACTATACATACCTTTACAATATCCAATCCTCCAACCAGCTCTCCATTGACATAAAGCTGTGGAAATGTTGGCCAATTAGAGAAGGTCTTTAATCCCTGCCTTACTTCTTGGTCTTGAAGGATATCAAATGTGTCATATTTAATTCTGCAAAAATACAAAAGATTTTTAAAAAGTAATATAAAACAATTATTCAGCAATTATCTTCTCTCTTTTTTTTTGTTAACCTTTCAAAATTAAACCCGCTACAACAGTATTGAATACGGGTAGATATTGCATGCTCTGGCATTGAATATAACAAAACATATGAACCGACAAATGATTTGGCATGCGGTAACCCCAGGTAAGGCATAACCTGTGGTACGGCATTGTGTAGCACCATCTCACACCCATCAGAATACAGTTATGCAATGTTGTTGGGCGACTTTTATGTCACAGTCGGCGAAAAACGATCCCAAAGCCGATTTTCCTTCTTTTGTGAGGTATGAGACAAATTTCTTAAATTCATTAAAGTCTTCTTGAATAAAACACTAAAAAATGATTGTCACACGTTTTTGGTGCCCAGGGAACAGTGCTGAAAAAAATTGAATAACTAAGCAAAAAAGGTGAATTTTTAGTTGGTACCCCAGGGTACCATACATTACACCAAATTTAGAATTTCCCAAGTGATAGGCCAAGGTTGGAATGTCATAGAATGAGAGAAATATTGAATATGGAGGTATATCTATATTTCATATTGAACAATGTTATGTATGCAATATTTGTTATATAAAATGTAGGGTATTTACAATCTTATGCTTTCCTTCTCAGGAGTCAGGCTCTTTTGATTACACTTAGGCTGTCTCTGTGTTATAAGTTGAAACAATAGGTGTTTGCAAAGTTGCATGGATGCATAGGTTGTTATGTTGCACATATTGCACACATACACACATAACAAGCTATTCAACCTAGCCAAAATTAATTTCGACTTAGCTACATATTTTTTTGTCGGAAATACCTAGGGAAAAATCAGGAATTTTTGTTGATTCCACTTACATGAAATTTGACTTATGCAATATCGACTTACGGGGAATACATGTCTTTGATGGACAGATCATGGTCTGAGGGTAGTTCAGGCCCCTAAAGCATATACTAGTATACTTTCATATTATTTTCTTTACAATTTAGCAACTTCAATCAGAAATATCTCAAATTCACAAAAAGAGATACATTGGTTTTGAAATCAAACATGTATTTTCCGGTGTAAAGGCAACACTATTTTTTTACCCAAAAGGAGATTGCAAAGTCGGGGGTATGACCTATGTGCAAACACAGACAAAAAATGACCCTCCTTCAAACCCTGGTACAAAATGTAAGTATCCGTATCAATGGACTACAGTTAAACTACCAGTAACCTATTTCTATCGATGAGATTATTATTCATACATTGAAATGTCTATCATTAATATAAGAAAACAGATCTAGTGACTATATAAATTGTATCTCTGAAATAATAACAAATACAACCTGATATGATCTCCAGAGGTTGGCGAAGAATTCATACAAAGCTCGACTGAGATCGTATTCATCTCGTGCTGAAAAAATTGTGGTGCAAAATATCCCTAAATTCTTCCCCCTAGGACTATTTTAAAATGATTACACAATGGGTAAAAAATTTTGATATATGATCGAGAATAGAATTCTAAAAAGAATAACATTAACTAGATGAATCCTTGACTGCGTGAGGTCAAAATTTATGCCTCCGCCATTGCTAGATCCGAAATATATGGCACATTCATGTTGATTTTTCTATTTTCATGTATAAAATGACATCTTTGACCTTGTGACCCCCAAATATAAGGAGACTATTATGAGACTTCCATATGCATACATGAGCCAAGTTTGGAGATGAACCATCACAGAGTTGTTAAGTTATCGCAAGAACAAGCAGT